>OY101451.1:87370444-87970444 GCA_956483635.1 Panzeria rudis
TCTTTCTTTCGGTGTATGTGTGTGTGTGTGTGAAATGTATCTAGTTGTTTGTTGTGGTGGTTAAGCTAGATATCATTCGCATCAGTGGCATGTCACTGTCAGCCTCCTATGAAGTAGCTAGAAACAATTATTCAAACAAAACAAATAACAGCATTTTGGGCAAATTGTAGGAAATTTGTCATGATTTCTAGACAAAGCAAAGGGTGAAACTAAAACAGACATTAAATGTACACAATCAGTTTTTAACTAATAAACAACACAATTTGTATGGCAGGTGAATACACATTAAAATATTTAATTCACCATAAGAATATAGCTTGGACACATGGTAAAAAATTTTACTTAATAAGCAACAACAAAAGTGAGCTAGGAATGTTTGCATATATAATCAAATGGGGAATTTCATACTCACCAAAGTTGAATTAACAAAAATGAATATAAAAAGTTACAATGCCTCTCGTATTCTATTTTGTTAAAAAATTTGTTAAATAGCTGACGTTCCTAGTCCTAGTATTCGCAGTCAAAATTGGTACCAATGAACGCTGATGAGGTTCAGCTAATAGGTTCTGCTAGGCTAATTAGACATTCTAAATATTCCACTCTTAATAATAATTTGAATTTACATTAATGCAAATAATGAACTTAAGCGGAAATAATAAATTTTAACTTAAACAAGAAAATAATATTAATAGAATTTCACTTCGAATGTGTGCCAAGACAACGTTCAGACGATGCAAATCTTATTGATTAGCTTCTTATTCAGCTGTGAGAAAGACAGAGAAATAAATACAAAAATCTCTGTCGCTCTCTCAGCTGAATAGGAAGCTGATCAATAAGACTTGCATCGTCTGAACGTTGACTAAGAAATATTTTTTGTTTTACATGTTGTGGTAAAAATTTCACTATTCAGCTTAAGAAGATAAAAAAATGGAAACATTTTAATTTAAAATTTAAACTAGTAAAATATGCTTTAATCAATTAAATTTCAGTATGAAATCAGTGATAGAACAACAAAATTTTCAATTCAGAAAAAAAAATATTCAATCTAGCTACAAAATATTCACTTCAGCCACAAAATATTCAATTCAGCTACAAAATATTCAGTATAGCTACGAAATACTCGATTCAGCTACAAAATATTCAATTCAGCTACAAAATATGCGATTCAACTACAAAATATTCAATTCATCTACAAGATATTCAATTCACTTATAAAATATTCAATTCAGCTACAAGATATTTAATTCAGCTGCAAAATATTTAATTCAGCGGCCAAATATTCAATTCAGCTACAAAATATTCAATTCAGCTACAATTTATTCAATTCAGCTGCATAAATTAAAAGAAATAGTACACTTTTCAATCAATTTGTTTGTAAATAAAAGAAATTATACAGTCCAATTAAGGTACTTTAAAATTCAGCTGAAAAAATACAATTCAGCAGGTAAGCTATGAGAACTTCTGAAACAATATAGCAAATTTTTAGCTGAATTGAACTTTAGATAAAAGAAATCAAGGAAAAACAAGAAGTTAAACAAAATCATGCCTATTCAGCTGGGAATTATGTAAGCCAGCTCTTGAAATTTTTAAAAATAATTAGGTTTTCTTAAAGTTTCTTCATGAAATAAACTAGCTAATATGATTCAGCTAAAAAATGTGCTATTCGGCTATGTAAAATACAATTCAGCTGCAAGATATTATGCTTTGTGAATTAGCTTCCAATTTTTAATTAATACTTTGCAAAGTAAACTTTCCTTGTATAAAAGGGGTGTAGCTAGATTGCCATACTTTGAAATTCAGATGCAAAAATGCAATTCAGCAAGTATTAAAGTATAAAAACTTGCTGCAATTCAGCAAGTAAAGTATAAAAACTGAACTAAATCAAGGCAAAACAATAAATTTCACAAACAATTACTATTCAGCTGGGAATTATGTTATTCAGCTGAGGAACTTTTTTTTTAAATAATAAAGTTTTATTACAGTTTCTTTATAAATTAATTTAGCTAATATGACTTAGCTAAGAATATTAGCTATTCAGCTATATAAAATACAATTCAGCTGCAATAAAATTAACTATTGAATTAAATTATAAAGCAAGGAAACTTTACACAACTACAATTCTATTACACATAACTTTTGTAAACAAAATTTCTTCAGTGCATGATGCTTGTTATTCAGCCACAGGAACTATTTTATCTACTCAATTGTACAAAATTTTAACGGACCTATTTTTCTAAATCGAAATGTTCTACAAGCTTTAAGTTTGTGTGAAGAGTACTGGGAACTTTTTACGTAGCAATTTCAAAAGAATTTCCATTTGTTAAGAAAATGTAGAAAGCTTTATATGTATATTACACCTCCAGCTTGTTATACACTGTTCTAATATGCAACTTTCTAATTATAGCATTTGTATGTCAGTGTCATTCTAATAATAATACCTTTTGTGTAGATAATTTGATGCAAAATAAATACATTTTCTGCACTAACGAAGCCTTTTTAGATTTGGCAATTTTTTGGTGTTTGAAAATAGTGGCAAGGCGAGGTGTATAATACGAGAAGGTGGAGCAGCGCTTTTTGCAAAATCTATATTTCTATCATGTAATTAGAAATAATGAACTTTTCATGATGGATTTATTTAAGGGAAAACAACAAATGTGCAACCTTTAATCTGGAATATTGAACGATTTTTATTTTTGGACGAAGAAAAAAAAAAGTAATAATTTAGAATATCTAATCGAAAATACATGTACACATGATCCAGTAATACAGGTCTGCGCATCAGTACAACAAAAACGCCTTCCTACTGTGAGTGTCAAAATAACTATACAAAATATTGTTTATGTTTTTTTATACGAAGTTTGACAAACACAGCATGAAAATAAAGGGAGCAAAAAACAATCAACTAATCTCTTCACAGAAAAAAATTTGTAAATACAATTAATTTTTTTGTTTTATCAAATAAATAATTAATTGATTTTGAACCTACAACGATTTCTGTAAATACAATTACGAAATTGTAAGTTAAAGGAACATCAGAAAAGATTTTTTGAACAATTTTTTTTTGTTGATTTCAAATTCATTTCAATTAAGATTATTGTTATATTAACAATGTGAATTGTTAATTTTGCGAACAAATTTTTGTTGCGAACAAATTGTTGTATTAACAATATTTTTTTATACAATTACAATCCCCGAAGCGACTTTTTGCTTGTCTGCTCACTTTTCAACGGGACCAATGTGGAAGTATATCATTTTAAATAAAGGAACAAAATCCTAAATCGGTTTATAAATGGCGGAGTTTTGTGGAAACATACATTAAAAAAATACATGACGAATTGATAATCTTTCTTTCTCCTTTTTTTAAAGTCGGTTAAAAAGTTATTTTAATAAAAAAGTTGTTATTATTATTTCGTTATTTTTTCCAATTAATTTTCTACCCCTCTATATTAGTTAGTTATGTATTTTTCCCAGTTCCAAACTATTATTCTTGACATTTAATCTACTTATAAGTGTCCATCATCAAGTTATATTTTTTTCTTCACAAGTTATAAAAAAACTATTCGCAAAAAAAACTAACTTTTTCGAGTTATTATTTTTCCCCTATTCTCTTAATGTTGGTCATTTTGTCATTGCCATATTATCGTTATTATCATGATAATGAAGTCCATAATTAGTGTTGTTTACTATTATAATTTTTTGTTGACATTTATGTTATTATATTTACTTGTTTTTTTTTGGTTCAACTTTCATTTAGTATTCTATGTCTCTGTTGAAAAAAAAGTTATCATAAATTATTTCTGCTTATTATACCTTAATAATGCCACGGTAGTAATTGAAAAAAATAAGATATAATGAGGGAGAATAAAAGCGATTTCAAAGTACTATTGAAAATGTCAATTACAGCATAAATGCAGTAGTTGGAATGAAATAAAAAAATCTGTGGTATTGTTGGCTAAAGAAAATAAAGGTTTAATTGCCTAAATCACGTCTCTACACAGAAAAAATTATCACCAAAAAATTTTCAAACAAAAGTTGGTCTAAAATATAATTTCATTTTCAGTAAATGTGCTTTACTGAACCAGTGAATTTTTTGTTTGACTTTTATTTAGGTCGCAAACACCAAAAAACCCCGTTTTCTGTGTCGTAACATCACCAATGACGACATACACATAAATAACAACAATGATAGCAAAAGGAATGTGATTGTAGCAAGTTTTTTTACTAAAGATTTTTGAGTGAATCAATTCGTTAATGTTGTTGCATTAATTCTCATTAATTTTTTCAGAGTCTTTAGATCATCAATCGGCAAACACATACTAATACATTTTGCTTGTATGGCAACTCTCGCTCTTACAAAGTTTTTGTTAGTGTATATCAAGCAATAGCAAGAAGCAATAGCAAGCAAGAAGCGATAACACAACCCGCTTGTTTGAATGTTCATGCCACACTGATTGATTTAATTTACTTTTAGTTAATACGTGTGAGAGTAAAATAGTAAAAACCCCATGTGATATGCTTTGCCGGTTCTTGATTTAGATAAATATTCAGAGTTGAACAGATTTAACAAAGTGAAGGTACCTGCTATGAACAATATTCGATCTTCAACTGTGATCGAAAAAGCTGATCGAACGAATTTTCGTTTGGTATTATGACTCACATTCGATGAAGAATAGCGCTATTGTCATTATCACTCATTGTCATTGTTCACAATAGTAAATTTCTATCAGCTGTTTCTATCAGCTGTTACTAAAATTGTTTACCAATTTCTCGCATACACTACATCATCGAAAGCGCAAAATTGTATTCGATTGAAAATTCGTTGCACAACGAAAATTTCGATTGTGCTGCCAGCTCATAATACTAATTTGACATTCTATACTCGATGTTCGATAGCCAGCGAAGATCGAACAGCGAATCCAACTCATATTAAAGGCCGAAATTTCATAAATGCTTAATGGATGATGACGACGACTCAGAGAAAAAGTTTGTTTGATATATTACAAAAAATCCAGTAAATATTTTTGTTTCATTCAGTAAACAATTTTTTTTTGGTATTTGTAAGTATTTTGAGACAAATTGTTTTATAAATTCAGACATAAATATTGTTTGATATATCACAGAAAATATTTTTCTTTGATTCAATAAATTAAGAAAGTTGTTTATTGTTATACATAAATTATTTTGTTTAGAATTTCAAAATATTTTTAGACAAATTCTTTTATAGATTTAAGCAATTTGTTCACTGAAAAAAAACGCGATTTTTTTCAATGAAATTGTTGAGATGTTTTTGTCTGTATTTACATATTTGTTTGTAGATCCGTTTCTAGACAAAATATTTACTAATTCATTTCTTTACTGAAACTGAAATTTAGTTCTTTCACAGAACGAAGAGTTAGAGGGTTAAAATGTTCCACAAAAATATTTCTCGTTGTATTTTACATAAAAGTGCTGGACACATCTTATATGTTAAACGTAAGGCAAAATTTCTTATGCCGAGTACTAATTGTGAATAAGTACGAAGTTAACCCTTAAACACAATTTAAGTTTTGAATGATTCCTGGCGTTGAAGTTGAGTCTAGAACATGGGTGTCTTTGAAGAATTCTATTACAATTTTATGGCAAATATTTTTGTAGGGCTTTTGATCCTTTTTTAAGAAAGGAACAAATACAAGAAGAGTTAGAGGGTTAAAATATTTTACACAAATGTTCCTCATGGTGTTTTACGTAAAAGTACTGAACACATCTTATATCATAAATGTGAAGATTACAAGATTTCCTATGTCGAGTACTAATTGTGAATAAGCACGAAATTAACCCTTAAATAAATTTTGAAAGATTTCTGACGCTCAAGTTGCATCTGGAGCTTGAGCGTATATGAAGACTTATAGTAAAATTTTATGGCGAATATTATTGTAGAACATTTCAGCTCTCCATTTCGCTGCTGAAGGAGAGTTTTATGCGCATTTTTTTAAGAAAGAGGCAAAAAGACCCATACGACGAAGAGTGGGAGAGTTAAAATGTTCCACAAAAATGTTTCCGTGGTGTTTTATATAAAAGTGCTGAACACGTGCTTAAACGTAAGACTTACAAGATTTCCTATGCGGAGTCATTATTACTATTTGCAAAAGGGGGGAAGTTTGTCCCCTAAAATGAATCCCAGATGTAAGTTTTCATAACGCCGATACACGTATAATTTTTTTTGGTGCCCTCTGTCAGAATCACTCGTAAGAGCTATGTTACAAAGAAAAAACTAAATTTCATTTTCTGTAAAGAAATTCAATGAAATAGTAAATATTTTGTCTAGGAACGGACCTACAAACAAATTTGTAAATACATATAGACAAAAATATCTCAAAAATTTAATTGAAAAAGAACGTGTTTTTTTCAGTGAACAAATTGTTTAAATCTATAAAACAATTTGTCTAAAAATATTTACAAATTGTAAACAAAACAATTTACTAAATCAAAAGAAAAAGATTTACTGGAGTTTTTGAAATATATCAAAAAATATTTTTTTTTTATGAATTTATAAAAGAATTAGTCTAAAAATACTAACAAATATTAAACCAAATATTTACTGGTTTTTTGTAATATAACAAACAAAATTTTTGTCTGGGTCATCACCATCCATTAAGCATTTATGAAATTTCACTTTGTTAAATGTGTTCAAGTCTGAATGTTTATCTAAAGACTTAAAAAAAATTAATGAGAATTAATGCAACAACATTAACGAATTGATTCACTCAAAAATCTTCAGTAAACAAACTTGGTACAATCGCATTCTTTTTGCTATCATTGTTGTTGTTGTTGTTGTTATTTGTGTGTATGTCGTCATCGAGATTGATTTTTTAAGACACAGTTTTTCTTGTTGTTTTTGGTGTTTGCGTCCTAAATAAACAATTCATCAAACAAGCAATTCATTGATTATGTAAAGAACATTTACAGAAAATGAAATTTATTTTTAGACAAACTTTTGTTTGAAAATTTTTCGGTGATAATTTTTTCTGTGTTATTTTTATTGTGTTGTACAGTGTTATTTCAAATAACGAACTCAAATTTGATTTAATAATATTCAATCTAAAAAATCCTTGGCATTAACAAACACAACCAATTTCTGATAAAGTCAACTTTCATACATTTCATAAACATCTCTGACTGCTCACATTAATACTTAACCTTTTTAATACCAATTTAAACTGTTAAAATAAGTGCAAAATCATTTCTATTTAACTGCTGATCTTGCAAATTCGTGACACTAACAATTTCATCATTTTATACGTGAATAAGGGTTTTTAAAACAAATACATACTCGTTTCTTTGACAGCTACTAAATTAACTCTTCTTATTCATGTTTTAAACTTAATTTATTTCAAAACCATACTCACTCACAGCTAAGAAAAAAGTAAAAAAGAAATACTAAACAAAATAACTACAACTATTCTTGCACATTCCACTCAAGTGAAAAATACATTCATTCATTTATTCATCAACATTCTTCTATTGATGTTTTGTTGCAAATTTAGTTAAACTAGTAGCAACATAGTAGTGTGTACTTGTAGTGGTTTTTGTTATTATTCTATATTTTTTTTCAAACATAAATGAAACCCCTGTAGGCCAAGTCTTCGAGATATCATCGATGTATGTTCGAAACAAGTATCTATCACCGATGACAAATTGATGACAGTCCAAACCAACTATTGACAACATTTTTGCGCAAAGAGCACAAAAGTCTTTGATAACAACGTTGGTAATATGCTACTAAAGTTGACGTCAATGAATAATAATCAAAATTAAAATTTCTAATAATCGAATCGAACCCACAATCTCCAAACTGATAGTTTAGGACGCTACCCACTAGCCCATCGAAGTACTCAAAAGACTTTATACAGAAACATGTTTTGTGGACAACTTAAACTATTTAATATGCACAAATAGAAGCACGACAACTGTGATACAGTTGTTACTCTTGTTGTTGGCAATAAAACTGTACACTCGACAACTTCGATGCAGTTGTTACTCTTGTTGTCGTCAATAAGGCTTTGTAGCACAAATTTTCTGAAGAAATTCCTTATACACGACAACCACCTTATCGACATACATATTTCTAAATGTGTTTTATAGCTGACAAATCATTGATTGTCTTGCAGCAAGGCATATTTATTACAGGTACAACCGCCACGACAACCAATACAACACCAAAAAAAAAACACATACATTTTGTTGGCAGAAACATAACACGAAACTGTCAAAATATATTGTTTGAGAGACGCACACAACCATAAGCTCTCTCAAATTTACTAACACACGCATTTTGTTGATATAAACATATCACGCCACTGTCAAAAGCTGTTGTCTGGGTGGCGCAAAGATTTTAAAATTTACTAAAACAGCTGTTCTTGTGGTGGTACCTACCTGTTCTGTGCTACCTTGCGCAGAAAAAATTAACACAAAAAAATTTTCAAGCAAAAGTTTGACTAAAAATAAATTTCATTTTCAGTAAATTTTCTTTACTGAATCAATGATTTTTTTGTTAGACTTTTATTTAGGACGCAAACAGAAAAAACAACAAGAAAACCACGGTTGCTGTGCCGTAAAAAACAACCTCGATGACGACACATATACAATTAATAACAACATTGATAGCAAAAGGCATGCGATTGTACCAAGTTTGTTTACTGAAATTTTTGAGTGAATCAATTGGTTAATGTCGTGTCCTTAATTCTCATTAATTTTTTTATAGTCTTTAGATAAACATTCAGACTTGAACACATTTAACAAAGTGAAAAATCATAAATGCTTAATGGATGATGATTATGATCAAGACACAAATTTTGTTTGATATAATACAAAAATCCAGTAAATATATTTGTTTGATTAAGTAAACTATTTTGTTTAATATTTGTTAGTATTTTTAGACTAATTGCTTTATAAATTCAGATACAAATATTGTTTGATTTTTTTCAGAAAATCCAGTAAATCTTTTTGTTTGATTTAGTAAATTGTTTTTTTTTACAATTTGTAAATATTCAAGTTTCAAAGATATAGATTTATTAATGTTTTTATCCAATTGGAAGCACTGTGTGTCGTCATCGGTAACAGCTGGGACTACAGGGAAAATATATTTTTATGTGAGTGTTTGTACGAATAAATACTAAATGCATCAACTGTAATGGTTGTATAGCTTTTGCCACTTTCATACTTCAAGTATTGACTTAATAAAGAAACATAACTAACAGCAGCAACAATAATAACTGCAAATTTACATACTTTTAACTGTTATAAAATACGCATACATTCATATATTTGAGCGTGTAAGGCACTTCATAAATAACTATACTTTAAACACTCTTTATTAGTATTCTTTCTCGTTTTTCTTTTTGCTTCTCGTGTACAAAACGCATGGTTTTATAACGGCAATTTATTAAAAACTGCCAACCATCGACCCATACTCTTTTATTATTTATGCTCCCATTTTATTTTATTTATAATGTTATACCCACAGGGGCACAGTTTTACATTTTGGTGATTTACACCTACAACTAGTGTTGTTGTGCTTTCGGGAGAAAAGAGTAATTCGGAGTTTTCAGAACTTGACCTTCTGCTGATAATAATGGGACTGCATATCAGTATCCATAGGAAGCAGGTTTAACTACGCTGCATATAGGTGGGGTGGCATCTAAATTCCCGTCCTTACCTAAAGTTGATAAAACGATAACCTCTAGGAATATCCTTTCGAATCCTCACCAGTGACCATATAGTGATATCACGCGAACCAGTAGACAAATGGATGACCTGCTTTCACAAGGCTGGCTTGAAAGATGATGCTTTCTACGAAGGCATACTCTACTCTGAACTAATGGAATGTATTTGCTATTGGAAAGGATAGTGTAGAGAGAACAGGTGGTGAAGTGGGAAAGATATAGAAAGCTTAATTCATTTAGAACCCTGCTGTTGTGCGTTTTTTTTGTAAATCAGTGTTGCAAGACCCTCTGGTGTCAAGTAGAGGCATTGAGTTGTTGTTTAAACTGTGTAGCCATTTTTATTAGTTCTTTTACTTCGCCGACGGTTATGCTATAATACTGACGAAGGAGGGTGCTGTGAAGTGCATTAGGATATGTTAATCGCTGCTGGTACTGCCAAAGTGATCAGCGCTATGCCTTCATCACTTTAACAGTCCAACAACACCAACACAATAACACACAAATGTACATGAGAAAAATGCATGATGTTGTTGTCTTGCCTGGAACTAGTCTTGAACTCAAGACCTCAGGGTTTGTAGTCAAAGGCGCTAACTACTAAGCCAACAGCACCCTCAATCCCAAGGTGGAAGATTATTTCCTTACTGGATATTAATGAGGTCTCCTTCGGGAGCACAAGAGTACAAGCTTTATAGTCTGGTGTAAAGGAAGTTCAATTTGGCTGCTTTTGTGATAGACTTTTAGCTTTCTAGCTATGTTTTTAGATTAGATAGAGCAAAATACCTCAGAAAAGTGCTCGCGTACTATGCGGAATATGTAGAAGTCGCAACCTGTGTGTACCTCACAAATGCCCTCAAGGTATGCATAAGAGCGTTGATGAACACTTAGATTCATCTGGTGTTGAGAGCACTGTCAGGTTGGACCCAAAAGGCAGGTAATGACAGTAATCTTAAACACAACTGTCAGTGATCTCAGTGTGATGTTGTGAGTGTAGTAGCGTTTACTGGATTCTGATTTGGATTCGAACATCTCAAGATTCCCAGATCAGAAGCTTACACTGAAAAGCCAGCATGACTGTACTGATCTTCCCAGGCTCGCGGCCATTCAACACTACTGATGCAGATTTATTGAATAGCAATAAGACTTAGAGACATAATTGGTTGGTTGCCGAACATCAACCATTTACAGATACTACGTTTATTCCCCAAGGAGATCTCATCGATAACTGATCCCGGAATCATCCTTCACTTTAGAAGTATGAATTAAGTCTGCCGAGAAACTACCGAAGAAGAAAATATTGTCGAGGAAAGCATGATTTCTTAAACCCCATGAAGTTTACCTAGCAGCCAAGCCTCCTGAAGAGTCTGTCATATTGCGAGCATCATCTTTTGAGGCCGAGTCGAACCTCGAGCTAGCTGAATCAAAAAAGCTGAAAGAAGCTTATTCCAGCCTTGAGCTCCGGGTAGCCTTAGGTGTAGGTACACTTAGTCGCATTTTTTACGGGCAATGGGTCGCAGGCAGACATGCTAGTAAGCTAAGCCTCTCCGACAATGTGTTCTACCGCAGATGTCGTGAAAAAGGTAGGGAAGAGCTCAGTTTTTCATCTTCTTTGCGAATGCCCGGCTTTGCATCTTCGCTCAAGTCACAAATTTATGGGCAATCATATTTTAGACAACCTATCGGAGTTATCAGAGATTTGTCTAAGCGACCTGATTATATATCTCAATGCGACGGACATAGGTCGACACTGACGAGTGGAATGGTCTGTCAAAACGGAATAATTTTGATTTTACTTGAATGTTTGCGCGTAGCAGGGAGCCATGTAAACCAAACAATCATCAAATAACAGTATTTTTGAGTGCTACGCTCAATCTTATCAACTGCGATCGGCCGAGAGCCCCAATAATGGCTGAGCAACTCATTCATCTCTATCGTGAATACCTTTTTCCTTCTATTACAATCGTGAATAAAATATGTTTTTCACGTTCGATAAATTACCAGCATGAATGATTTTTTTCATGTAACTTTCTTCACTTTTCCCTTCGTTTTGTTTACTTTATTTTAGGAGGCGAACTGCATAAGGGTCCATTCACATATTACGTAGCGCTCCAGGGGGGGGGGGGGGGGGGGTTAAAGACTTGTTACGTATTAGATACTTTATACTGCAAATTTTGTAAAAAGCGTAACGAGGAGGGTGGGTATCAAACCTCCGAAAATACCGTTACGTAATATGTGAATAGGCCTTAAATAAATACATCGTGTAAGATATCATAAATTTTCAGATCAAATAACACTGTACAACAAATTCGATTTTTTTTTCTTCTTCAAATAACAAGTTTCTAACGATTGATTCTGGTAGAGGACACCAAAAAAATATATGTATACGAGTATCGGCTTTTAGAAAGTTTACATCCGGGACTCATTTTAGGGGGAGTTAAAGTTCCCCCTTTTTGCACATAGTTAAATGTGTTTAAGGGCTAATTTCGTATTTATTCACAATTAGTAACTAGGCATAGAAAATCTTGTAAGGCTTACGTAAACGTATAAGATGTGTTCAGCACTTTTATGGAAAACACCGCGAGGAACATTTTTGTGGAACATTTTAACCCTCTAACTCTTCGTTATATGGGTTGTTTTGTCGCTTTCTTAGGAAAAGGACAAAAAAACTCAACTTCACCGACGTGATGTTTTACATAAAAATGCTGAACACATCTTTTACCTTAAGCATAGGACTTACAAGATTTACTATGCCGAGTACTAATTGTGAATAAGTACGAAATTGACCCTTAAACACATTTTAAGTTTTGAATGATTTCTGGCGTTCAAGTTAAGTCTGGAGCTTGGATGTCTTTGAGGACTTATAGTAGAATATTATGGCAAATAATTTTGTAGAACATTTTAGGTAGCTATATCCCCGCTGAAGGGGAGTTTTTTTGCCTCTTTTCAAGAAAGGGACAAAAAGACCCATAGATCCATAGAACTAAGAGTTAGGAGGTTAAAATGTTCCCCAAAAATATTTCTCGTGGTGTTTTACATAAAAGTTTTCAAACAAAAGTTTGTCTAAAAATAAATTTCATTTTCAGTAAAAGTTCTATACATAATCAATGAATTGTTTGTTTGACTCTTATTTAGGATGCAAATACCAAAAACAACAAGAAAAACTGTCTCTTAAAAAATTAACCCCGATGACGACATACACACAAATAACAACAAAAACAATGATAGCAAAAGGAATGCGATTGTACCAAGTTTGTTTACTGAAGATTTTTGAGTGAATCAATTCGTTAATGTCGTTGTGTTAATTCTCATTAATTTTTTTAAAGTCTTTAGATAAACAGTCAGACTTGAACACATTTAACAAAGTGAAATTTCATAAATGCTTAATGGATGAGGATGACCCAGACAAAATTTTGTTTGATATATTACAGAGTTAATTTCTTAGTATTTTTAAAGGGTATTTACACTGTCTCGAAATCTAATAGATTTGATTTAAAATTTTTTTCGAAATCTATATCGTTTACACTAACCTTTATTGACATTTTTCTAGATTTCGTATCCAAGAATAAATACTTTGACTGAAATTTATCCTAAACTCTAACCCAATAAGTGCCCACCTTAGCTAATGCACACATTTTTAGTAGAAAATGTTTGTAGAGTGTAGCTAATTCACTCACCGTTTATATAAAAATGTTATACAGGGTAGTAAAAAGAAAATAAATGTACTAGACTTTGAGTAGATTTCGTCGAAATCTACTGACAAATTAGATTTCGTTTTGTATGGGAAATCTAGTAAAAAACAACTAGATTTATCTCGAAATCTCGTAAGTACTAGATTTCAAGACAGTGCAAATGCCCTATTAGACTAATTATTTTATAAACTCATACAAAAGTTTTGTTTGATATTTTTTCGAAAATCCAGTAAATCTTTTTGTGTGATTTAGTATATTGTATTGTTTACAATTCGTAAATATTTTTAGACAAATTGTTTTATAGATTTAAGCAATTTGTTCACTGAAAAATACACGATTTTTTTCAATGAAATTGTTGAGATATATTTGTCTATATTTACTATTTTATTGAATTCCTTTACAGAAAATAAAATTTAGTTTTTTTCTGTGTAAGGCTTAAGAGATTTTATATGCCGAGTCACTATAAAGCTTTATGTGTAAAATGGAGAAATTTAACTCCTCTTAAAATAAATCGCAGATGTAAACTTTTAAAACGCCGATGTACATATATTTGCTTGTGCCCTCTACCCGAATCAGTCATTAGAACCATGTTGTTTTCGTTTTTGTTGTACAGTGTAAATCATAGGATGCGACAATGTTAAAAAACATGAAAACTCTTTAATTTCAATCTTCTTTTAATTTAAATACATATTATATTTTAATTACTTTTGTTTAAAATTTGGCGTGATATTGTACCTTTAAGTACAATATTACCCCAAATCCCAAAATTATTATCTCTCTTCTTTAAGACTATAGTCGTAAAGTATTTAATATCTTTTGACTACAACAGTAGACGAATATTTTTTACCCAATAAAATTCCTTAATTTTACAAAGTTATTTGTTTCAATATTTAAGATTCTTTAAGTTTATTTATCTAATAATATTTTGTCTATTACACTGGAGCTAATAAATCCCTTGAGTTAGTTGTATAAATAAATATATGAATGAATGATAACTAATGTTAACTAATACTCTGAAAATTACATACACTTCATTTTCAAGTACATACACACAATTGGAACAAATAGATTGTGTGGAAATTGTACAAATTGTCACTATACAAACTTAATTTATAAAGTCTACATAACACTAAAGACCTTAATAAACATCCAATAAACTTATTAGAGTTTAAACTTAATTTTTGTTACCAATAATAATGTTGTTTAAATTGAAAACTGAAATTGTTTTTAAGGCCAGCACTAATTCAAGATAAATTCGTATACATGGCAGGCGTAATTTGTTTGTTTAAGAAATAAAATCAATAGACTCCCAAGTGTATATGTGCGGTTCAACCATTAACAAATATTGAATTATTTGAAAATGATAAGCCACAATTGCATTATTGGCAAGAAAGAGTTGCCCTCTAGTTATTGTAGTAGTTAAACTTTGTTATTTGGCTTTGAAAATTATTATTGGAAATTTTTGAAATCCTTTAAAAACTACAAACAGTTATAAGGCGTTTTAACAGATGTACCACTACACAGAAAAAAATAAGTTTCGTTTTTGATAACAAAAATCCCGGTATTCAATAATTTTTTTTTTCAAATTTCCTGTGATAAAGGGGAAATTGATAACAAAATTATTTCAAAATAAAAATATATATATATAAATTACAAAAATGTTGACATGGCTGGAATACGAACCCGGGCTTTCCGGACGTAAAGCATACACTCTCTAGCTGAGCCATATCCCATTTATTTTTTTATGGGATACAACTTGTTTTAAGTACTTAAGTATAAAAAGAAAAGAAATAACCGGCATGGAAAAGAAATACTTACAACGAAATATTTTATTATGTTAAAGATAAATGTTATTAAAATTCATATTTTTTTTTAATAACATGGTTTTATTGAATATAATTCTTGTCTATTTTTTTCTGTGTAATTAATATTTCACACTAAGCGTATGCGCTTAGTGTGAAATAAGCGTATGCGCTTAGTGTGAAATAAGCGAAATATAAAAATTTTTTACAAATGGATAAATAAAAACTCATTTGTGGGAATTATAGGCAGAACCAAGTATAAAAGGGAACTGATTTTCTTAAAAACTCTTTTGAAAAAAAGCTGGTTAAGAGCCACAGTGCCACAGACGGCCAGGTCATCTTCCCCTGAGGTTAAAGTTAAATTGTTTTTTAAATTAAACAAATGACTGCTTAATTTACATATAGCGATCTTTCTTTAGGTGTCGATATGAGGATTAAATATTTTTTGAGTTTGAGAAATTAAATTGGTCTTTTTCACCACTGCGGTAAAAAATCTTAGTTCGTCAGACCCGCTCTGAATAGAATAAAAATTGGTATGGTAGTTCAGTCTTTTTCGACTAACATTTGACCAAAAAATTAGAAGAATAGCTCCAAAGGTATCCAAATTATGACGCGTTTAATATAGAAAAATAATTTTTGAAACTGCTCCAAAATGTTTTAAGCACTTTTTTTTTAATAAAGGCGTCATAATATGGGAAGCACTGGCGCTAGTCCTACGATTTTTTTTTGGTAGAATTTTACTTACACAGGACTTCTCTGCCATACCAAGTTTTATTTAATTCGAATGGATTCGGGCCACTGACCACTGGTTGGTTTTATATGAACTAAGTCACAAAATATTTTGGTATTTCTGCAAGCCCAAAATCCATTTTAGAGATATGAAAACATAAAAGTTGTTTACAATTCTTCGTAGGCATCATTTCTCTCCCCCTCGATTTTTAATAATTTGTTTTAAATGATAAAAATCGACCTATTCTAATGTATGTACTTGTATTAAATTTTTAATGGTTGTTATATATTTTTGTAAAGATTTATTGGTTACCGCTTGCTTTAAAAGTGCTGTATCAGAAGGCACTGTATTGCAGTGTAAGTTTCTCTTAATAATTAAATTGAAAATCCATTTTCTCATTTTTTCTTAGTTTACTTAACGAAATGGCAACTCTTTGCAAATGTGCAAATACTACTACATAGTATTCATTTCTCCTTTATATTCTGCTTTTTCTCTCGGTTTATTTAAACCCCTAACTTTTATTTTATTTTTCTATAAGTGGTGTCATTAGGGGAAACCAAAGAATTCAGTTAAACAACTTTCAACTATTTTATATTCAACACAATTACACCAGTATTTGTGTTAGTATTTTACTCACTCTTAAGCTATTGCGAAAATCTAATAAACTATAGAAAATATGATTATTATAACTCGTTCGTATGTAAATATTTACTTGTGTGTGTGGATGGGTATTTATTTAGTAGAATTCATATTGCTTCTTGAAGCCATTAAGTAAATTTCAAATAGTACAAGTGTTAGTTTGACATTACGTAGCTGCAGCTGTAGCTGTGTTTGGGTTAGTGAGTGTAAATAAGGCTATAAACAACTAGTTTATATTACAATCGCTTAAAGCATATTGATAAACCAACACTAAATAAAATACCAATATGCATATCTGTACA
This sequence comes from Panzeria rudis, assembly GCA_956483635.1. NCBI lineage: Eukaryota > Metazoa > Arthropoda > Insecta > Diptera > Tachinidae > Panzeria > Panzeria rudis. The sequence goes on from OY101451.1 coordinate 87,387,305, forward strand.
TATGCCCATAAAATTTTACAGAATCACTTGCTGGTGCGCATTAATAAGGCATTACATACTTTTGTTTGAGATGAGCTGCCTAGATGCAATATGCCCTTCTTTCAAAAAAGTAATTTAAATAGTTTTCGTTCTTTTAACGATTGTAGTAAGCTCATTTGTTATTTTGTAATGTTAATGTTAATGTTAATGTTAATGTTAATGTTAATGTTAATGTTAATGTTAATGTTAATGTTAATGTTAATGTTAATGTTAATGTTAATGTTAATGTTAATGTTAATGTTAATGTTAATGTTAATGTTAATGTTAATGTTAATGTTAATGTTAATGTTAATGTTAATGTTAATGTTAATGTTAATGTTAATGTTAATGTTAATGTTAATGTTAATGTTAATGTTAATGTTAATGTTAATGTTAATGTTAATGTTAATGTTAATGTTAATGTTAATGTTAATGTTAATGTTAATGATGACTTTTCTCTTCATACACCGACGCCACACTAATGTACATACATAATTATATATGTGTATATGGGTTTTCTGATACTGTTTCTTATTGACTCGTGTTTAGATAATGAATACTTAGATGTATAAACATCATACTGCTTCTATTTCTGTTAATAAAACCGCACACTTGCACGCACAAACTCATTTAAGCACAGATGTCAATTGATATTCTACCCCAACAACTTGCATACTTTACACGTAAACAACCATGCATATGCAGCCATAATATATGATAAGTCGCTATGCTACAGTGGGAGCAAAATATCTAATGAAACTAAAAATTCTTTGATAGCAGCACTAACAACCCTTTTCCATTTTTTTTTAAATAACAATAGTTGTCTCAAGGGTCTGTTCAGTTATTTCGTCACGCCATTTTGGCCATTTTGAACAAACAAATTTTCAGTATAAACTATGAACTCCGTAACTTTGAATTTTACCTCCAGATACTGGAAAAACCACGGTACGATTATAAAACATAAGGTAAATATAAGAAAGAGTTTTAAAATCACTGTGGTAAAAATTATCCCATCATGTACATCGAAGAATAAATTTGTTATTGATTTCCCCACGAATTTACTGTGTAGCAAGCAAGATTTTTACTTTATTTGTAAAGTCTAGTGGTTCGTCCTTCTTAGTGATAGCGATATAACTTTGTTATGGCAGATTTTTTTATTTTTATTTTGCTATATGTATAATATTCTGTGATATATGATCCCTAGCAATGCAATTACAGATTGAAACAGTTCCTTAAAAGAACAAAATCGTCAAAAGATTTTTTTATTTTTGTAAATTTTAAATCCTCTGGAAGACAATTAACGGCATTTTTCAAAAAATAAAACGACAAGAGAAGTATGCGAATCATTGGGGGAAAAATAAGATACAAACTAAAACTTTCAACATATTTTGCTTAAAAATTATACTCATTTATTTTGAAAAACATCCTTTACTTTACTGTTGCAATAGATCCATACACAGTTTTCGTTTTATACTTCTTGCACTAATTGAACTCCCAAAGTGTGTATTTGTTGCTTGTTAGTAGTAGTAGTTATAAAATATAGCAGAGTAACTTTATATTTTTGCACTTTGGCAATCACAAATTTAGTTAGTTAGTTTTGCAATTTTCAAACTCGCCCTATTCAACTGCCACAGGAACATCTTTTAAGTGTTAGAAAAAAAAAAACTACTTTAGACGGAGTAAAAAAAGTAATCATTAAAAACAACGAAGCGTAAGAAAAGGAAATTAAATAATCAGTATCTTGTGCAGCTCGTGGAGTCATCATACAGACACAGTAAACGATGACAATTTTGTATTAGAAGTGATGAGCTTTAAAAAAGGGAAAATTTAAAAAAAGTACCAATAAGACGCAAAAGTATATCTTTGGTAAATTTTAAATTGAAAAGATTATACATGCATTGGAGGGCGAAAAATAATTAATATTAAATAATTTGTACAACGTCAAAGCAGGCCGTAAGGCCACAAAAAAAGAACACACGGTATCATGAGACACCGGCTTGCAACGAAGTTCCTGTTGCCTTCGGCTAACTCCTATCGGCGTAAGCCATCATATTACTCATACGTAAGAGACTTTTGCCTTAAAAACATTAGATATCCGCATTTTCTTCATACATTTTTTTGGAATTAAAAATTCATCAAAATTTAAAAATTCAAATCTAAATATTTTTGAAAATATTAAAGATATTTTATTTAATTAGACAGCATTTTCTTTATTTATTTACACCAAGTTTAAATTCATTGACATCGAATAATATTTGTAAAAGTTATGAGGCCGTGTGTTTCAACAATTTGGTCCAAATTTCAACATTCTTAAAGCTTATTTCCTCCTCTATCTCACGTACGATCGCCACCTCATTTTTAACGCCCTTCGACATACTCCGCCAAGTCACCGGACCTCGTGCCACTACCTCCACCAAAAATAACGTTATAATTTAAATACAAGAATTTGAACTACTTTGACGACACCAAGTAAACGCAGATAGTGATTTCATCCTCTAGATGGAAAAAGAAGATAATTCGTCAACAAAAATCTACTATCGCCTGGAAGTTATTTAGGCGATACTTAAGAGATACTTAGGCGATACTTCTCAGGCCGAGACACCTTGTGTTTAGCCGAGACCTACATTTAGCAAGGGCACCAAGCATTAGCCAACATACAAAAATCTGATCCAGATTCCCAAAAACTTGGATTAAAATCTGTCCAAAAACCCCCGAAAGTACTCAGCGAGTACTCAGTGAGTACACCGAGTACTCCGAGTACTCAGTGCGTACACCGAGTACTCCGAGTACTCAGTGAGTACACCGAGTACTCAATGAGTACACCGAGTACTCCGAGTACTCAGTGAGTACACCGAGTACTCAGTGAGTACACCGAGTACTCAGTGAGTACACCGAGTGCTCAGTGAGTACACCGAGTACTCAGTGAGTACACCTACTACTCAGTGAGTACACCGAGTACTCAGTGAGTACACCGAGTACTCAGTGAGTACACCGAGTACTCAGTGAGTACACCGAGTATTCCGAGTACTCAGTGAGTACACCGAGTACTCCGATTACTCAGTGAGTACACCGAGTACTCAGTGAGTACACCGAGTACTCAGTGAGTACACCGAGTACTCAGTGAGTACACCGAGTACTCAGTGAGTACACCGAGTACTCAGTGAGTACACCGAGTACTCAGTGAGTACACCGAGTACTCCGAGTACTCAGTGAGTACACCGAGTACTCAGTGAGTACACCCAGTACTCCGAGTACTCAGTGAGTACACCGAGTACTCAGTGAGTACACCGAGTACTCAGTGAGTACACCGAGTACTCAGTGAGTACACCGAGTACTCAGTGAGTACACCTAGTACTCAGTGAGTACACCGAGTACTCAGTGAGTACACCTAGTACTCAGTGAGTACACCGAGTACTCAGTGAGTACACCGAGTACTCAGTGAGTACATCGAGTACTTCGAGTACTCAGTGAGTACACCGAGTACTCAGTGAGTACACCGAGTACGTCGAGTACTCAGCGAGTACACCGAGTACTCAGTGAGTACACCGAGTACTCCGAGTACTGAGTGAGTACACCGAGTACTCAGTGAGTACACCGAGTACTCAGTGAGTACACCGAGTACTCAGTGAGTACTCCGAGTATTCAGTGAGTACACCGAGTACTCCGAGTACTCAGTGAGTACACCGAGTACTCCGAGTACTCAGTGATTACACCGAGTACTCCGAGTACTCAGTGATTACACCGAGTACTCCGAGTACTCAGTGAGTACACCGAGTACTCCGTGTACTCAGTGAGTGCACCGAGTACTCAGTGAGTACACCGAGTACTCAGTGAGTACACCGAGTACTCCGAGTACTAAGTGAGTACACCGAGTACTCCGAGTACTCAGTGAGTACACCGAGTACTCCGAGTACTCAGTGAGTACACCGAGTACTCCGAGTACTCAGTGAGTACACCGAGTACTCAGTGAGTACACCGAGTACTCCGAGTACTCAGTGAGTACACCGAGTAGTCCGAATACTCAGTGAGTACACCGAGTACTCAGTGACTACACCGAGTACTCAGTGAGTACACCGAGTACTCAGTGAGTTCACCGAGTACTCAGTGAGTACACGGAGTACTTAGTGAGTACACCGAGTACTCCGAGTACTCAGTGAGTACATCGAGTACTCAGTGAGTACACCGAGTACTCAGTGAGTACACCGAGTAGTCCGAGTACTCAGTGAGTACACCGAGTACTCAGTGAGTACACCGAGTACTCAGTGAGTACACCGAGTACTCAGTGAGTACACCGAGTACTCAGTGAGTACACCGAGTACTCAGTGAGTACTTAGTGAGTACTTAGTGAGTACTTAGTGAGTACTTAGTGAGTACTCCGAGTACTCAGTGAGTACACCGAGTACTCAGTGAGTACACCGAGTACGCAGTGAGTACACCGAGTACTCAGTGAGTACACCGAGTACTCCGAGTACTCAGTGAGTACACCGAGTACTCAGTGAGTACACCGAGTACTCAGTGAGTACACCGAGTACTCAGTAAGTACACCGAGTACTCAGTAAGTACACCGAGTACTCAGTGAGTACACCGAGTACTCAGTGAGTACACCGAGTACTTCGAGTACTCAGTGAGTACACCGAGTACCCAGTGAGTACACCGAGTACTCAGTGAGTACACCGAGTACTCCGAGTACTCAGTGAGTACACCGAGTACTCAGTGAGTACACCGAGTACTCAGTGAGTACACCGAGTACTCAGTGAGTACACTAAGTACTCCGAGTACTCAGTGAGTACACCGAGTATTCAGTGAGTACACCGAGTACTCAGTGAGTACACCGAGTACTCCGAGTACTCAGTGAGTACACCGAGTACTCAGTGAGTACACTGAGTACTCCGAGTACTCAGTGAATACATCGAGTACTCAGTGAGTACACCGAGTACTCCGAGTACTCAGTGAGTACACCGAGTACTCCGAGTACTCAGTGAGGCCTGTTGCCTTCGTTTGAATTGTCGTTACACGTATTTCTTAATCTGTTTTCAGACTATTCTACAAGCTGTTCGACTTCTGCACAAAATGCAACCCTGATATAATGTTTTGTTATTGCCTTTTCGACAATTTCCATAAACGCTTTTTCTACAGAAGTCGTACGACTTGTGAGATAGTGTAGAACAGCTTTTACCAGTATTCATTTAAACGTATTTGTTACCTCGCAGCATAGCAAATATTTTTATACTGCATGTCATATGCACAACGTGCCATAAGGAACTTGTTCCAAAAAGTGGCCAGTGTCACGGCTGTTTTGTAGTCGGTTTTTTTGTAAGAATGATTATACATAGCTCGTATCTCTTAAAGAAAAATCCCTTTTATTCAAAAAAGTACTTTTTATGCAATTTGTTCTTTGTCATCTCTTTCTTTCTCTATCATTAAGTACTTTGCTTGGTGTTTTTTATAAAGCTGTTTTCTGTTTTATACATACATATCGTCATATAAATGCAAAAGAGCCTATCATCATTTTTAACAATTTTTCAGGAGAGATAAAATACATACAGGAGTGTTCGGTATTCCATGCGGAATAAAAGTGTTCGGAATTATCATAGCTAGTTGTTATAAATTATAATTTGCAACAACAATGCTTTAATAATAATAATATCCAATATTTTCATTCCGCATGGAATACAGAAAATACCCGATAATAAAAATCAACCTATGATTATAATAATAAATGAAGTAAAGTCCGACTTTAGCTCGCACACGATGGGTGGTTCCGTACGAATACAAATATGTCCCTTTTCGTTTTTGCTCTTATTTCATTTTGGCAATTTTTTCATTTTGCTTTTTCGTTTAATTTTAGTTTTTGAATTTTGTAATTTTTTTTGTTGATTTAGCGATTTTTTTTGGGTTTGGCGTTTTTTTTTTATATTGGTGTTTTTTTTACGATTTTTCGTTTTTAAAATTTATTTTGACGATTTTTTTAGTTTTGGTGATTTTTTGGCGGTTGCGTTTTTTTTTTGTTTTAACGTTTTTTCGCTTTTTGACGATATATTTAGTTTTAGCGACCTATTTTAGTTTTGGCGCTTTTTGTCAGTTGGCGCTTTTTTCGGTTTTTTGTGATTTTTTAGTTTTAGCGATTTTTTTTTTGGTTTTGACACGATTTTCGTTTTGGCGATTTTTTCGGTTTTTGGTTTTGGCACTTTTTTTGCGCTTTGGCGCTTTTTTCATTTTGGTGATCACAATAGCTGGCCTTATATCAAATTTTTTATCTCTCGAGAAAAATTTTTTAAATTATGATAGGCCCTTTTACATTTTATGTGATGATATATGTATGTACATAAATATTTTTATTTATTTTAAAGTTTAATTATATTCTATGTCACACCCCCCAGAGCCATTCACATCACACTTGACTTTTTACGACATTTTGTCATTTATGTTGAGTACCTTTTGCAAGTATTATCTGGTATTTGTACTGCTGATATTCTAGTTAGTTGTAGTGACTGTAAATTGTTGTGATTAAATGTTGTTTAATTAGAAATTAATTAAGTTTATTTTAATTTTATTGTATTCGAGAAAGTGGCAAATAGTAATGTTTAAGACTACGGAAATAGAGTAGAGTAAAATAGTGACCCAACAGATTATTCACAAAAAATATAAAATCTGTTTTACTTTTGTTATTAAAATTCAATCAACAACGAAAATTATGTAATCAATTACTAGAACTTAAAGTTTCTATTAAACAAAATGTTTTGGACAGTTTAGCTTTAGATTACATGAGTTATTGATTCTATAACGAAATTAATTAAACTAATTTTAGTTGTTGATGAAGATTTTTATTGATTTTTTTCTGAATACATATAGTGGAAAGTAAGTAGGCTGGGCTCTCATCGTTTTCATTGCAAAGAGTCGTTGTACTTACTATTCCCTTTAAAGTGATTTGTAATATACTTATGTATCATTTAATAAACATAAAACCAAAGTAAAAAATTAGACTAAAAGAGCACAACAATAAAAAAATGGGGTAAATAACAGAATAAGAAGATTAAAAATAAATAAATATAAAAACTAGAAAAAAGTATCAAAAGCAATAAAACTTTGTTTTCAAACTTGTGTTTAGTTTTGTTATTTAAATTTGTTTAACAGACTTTTGTAAGTCTTTTTTTTTGCATAATTTCCAGGAAAGTTTTGCGATTATTTTCCTCCTAGTAAGTGTAGGTTCTTCAAAAAAAGTATTTACATATTAAATTGAACTTTTCTTCATAATATTTAAATTTTCTTAAAAAATTGGTTCACGTTTTAAATATAGCCACTAGCTATTTTAAATACACTGTACAACACAAAAAAATATAAAAAAATACTGGCTCGAAAAGCTGATTCCGGTAAAGAAGAGCAGAAAGAAAATATACCTGAGCCGGGGTTTTATAAGTGTACACCTAGTATTCAATTTAGGGGGTGCTAAACCTCCATCACCCTCCTTTTGTTCATTGTTATAGCGAATCGGCATAGGAAATCCTGTAATCTTTACATTTTAGGTATAAAGTGTGCTCAGCAGTTTTATCTCAAACACCACGAGGAACATTTTAACACTCTAGGCCAGTACCGCCTTCTTGTCCCTTTCTTAAATAAGGGTAAACAAATTTCCCTTCAGCGGCGATAGCGGGATGAAATGTTCTATGTAAATGTTCCTCGTGGTGTTTTACATAAAAGTACTGAACACATCTTATGTCTTAAACAAAAGCATTACAAGATTTCCTATGCCGAGTACTAATCGTGAATAAGTACGAAATTAACGCTTAAAGACGTTTTGAGTTTTGAATGATTTCTGGCGTTCAAGCTAAGTCTGGAGCTTGGGTGTACTTGGAGACTTATATTTGATTTTTATGGCGAATATTTTTGTAGAAAATTTCAGACCGCTACGTATATTAATATTTTTGGTGACCTCTGCCAAAATCAGTCGTTAGAACTATCTAATTTGTGTTGTACAGTTCTATCTGTTAAAAAGAAAAATAAACCGACGCCTGAACGGCACCGACGTTTTGAGGCTTTAAACTGCTCTCCCGAAAAACATTTGAAAACGGCTGGCTTGTGTCTACATATGTGTTAATAAAATTTATAATAAAATTTTGTATAACAGTTTTATAACAGTTGTTTATAACAGTTTTTGTACCAGTTTTTTAAAATAGTTTTTTCATAAATTGTTTGCGTGTTAAAACTTTTGTCCATACAAATATTTTGTATAACAGTTATATCTTTAAAAATATTTTATATATGTATGGCAATATGTTCTTCTAGAATATATCATGTACAAAAGAACTGTTATATAAAAATTTCCAACACAAATAAATTTTGATGTGACCGCTTTATAAAGAAGATTTTAACGGCGATCTGTTACACAGACATTGCGAAAAATACTGTTATACAACAAATTAGCAGCAAAAGCTTGATATAACGTAACATTTTTTAATAAAGAACCAAAGAATCATCTTAAAAAATTAATATGTACGACAATATGGTCAACTAAAAATACTTTTACAAGCAATATTTTCCATTAAAAAAGCTGTTATACCAAAATATTCGCATTGAAACATTTTAATTTAATATAAATGTTTTTAAGTTAGAAGAAAAAAACCTAAATGTATGCTTTAACTTTAATATTTTTACACAACACTTGGCACACTGGGCCAGTTCGAAAAGCAACAATGTTCGTATAATCCTCTCATCATTCAAATGCTGAACCTTACATCTTTGCCTTAGTATAATACGAAAAAGAGAAGAAAAAAGAAAAATACTTAAGCCAAAATAAATGTTTTAAATTGTTAAACAACAAAAAAAAGCCATACCAACCTACACAACACAGCCGAAACTAACACAGTATCAACATCACTTTCAAATCTATTAACACCCTTGTGACTAACATTTTAGCCACCCTTGACTTTTTCCTTTAATACATCACCAGTCAAGTGAAATTCAAAAAATAAAATACCTACTGTCTCTCCACGTATTTTCTTAATCTTGTAAACCACAAAATATTAAAGGCAAATGATGCTTAAAACCATCATTAAAAAAGTCTCCTGCTTCTTTTTGTATTTTTCACAAAGAAATGTCTGATAAAAAAAGCAAAGGAGTCTTTAGCTTAACTCCTGTGCTGTTCGAGATAAGAATTAGGAAAAAATTATATATAAAATCATGTCTAAAGGAAACTAACACCAACAACTAAAATAATTTGAAAAACTTTAAAAAGAATAAAGAAATCAAATGCACAAAAATGTTTTTGAATTAAAGTCAAAAATATTTAAGAGGATTTAAAGCAACGATTAACAAATGTTTGCATTGAATAAAATTCGAATCATACATTTCACTGAATACTAAGCTTAAGTTCAGAGTTTGCATAAAAATATTTTTTACATACATACAACGATCGCAAAATGGCCAAAAATTAGTTTAAACAAATTTACTCCTTAGAAAACATGAAGAAACTTCTTTACATAAATACACCAGCCATAAAGAAAAGTTTAACGTACAAAATCCTTTGTAGAATGAATAACTTTTCAGTTGAAAAACTGTTATACAAAAAGTTATTTTGAATAAAAACTCGGGGCTAAAAATGAAACAAAAATAAATTTTACTACCTTTTAAAAAAGTGTTATACTGAAAACTGTTATACTCTTTATAAAATGTCAAAAAAGGTTCTTAACATTGTCAGCCATAAAGAAAATTTAACACACAAATTTAAACATAAAATTAAGAAATGTTCTGTTGAAAAAACTATTATACACAATATTATCAACAAATTGTTAACAAAACTACATATTTAAAATGCAAAGTCTTTTAAACAATTAATTTTTAAAAGAAAAGCTATTATACATCATACTTTCGAGCGGAAATAACTCGTAAATTAGAGTGTAGAATGTATTTTTATTAAAAAAATATTTTTATTAAAGAAATTTTTATACACAGAATAATTTTTGCATGAAAATTGTTCCTAACAAAGTGTATGGAATAAACAATTTTAAACCTGTTATACAAGAACTTATATAAGAACTGTTATACAAAACTGTTATACAAAAGCTGTTAAACAAAATCTGGTATACAAAATCTCTTGAAAAATATCCAGCCATAAAGAAAGTTTAACATACAATACCAATTTATACCTAAAGTTAAGAACATTAATATAAAAAGAAAACTATTTACACAATATTATCAAAAAACTCAGTTACCAAAAAAATATACATTTAAGAAAAACAGTTTTAAGCCATACTTTCGAACCGAGAAATCGGATAAATGGAATGTGTAGAATGTGGTTTTATTTAAAACAATACTTGAAGAGAATAAATTTGTATGCACAGAAAAATGGTTCCATGAAAAAATGTTCCTTACCTTACAGTGTATGGAATAGAAAAAAAAACAATTTTAAAAACTGTTATACAAAAACTGTTTTACTAAATTCTTATACAAAATCTCAAAAACATAGTTTTTACGGAAATTTGCTATGAAAAATCTTATTCTATTGACAAAAAACTTTTAGACAATATTGTGATATGTACAAACAACTGAACTGAAAATGTTCCTTAGGGAAAATACTCAATCATAGTTACCCTTGTTGTGAGTAAGAGGAATGCACTTTCTTTCTACATAATTTTTCTTTTCAAAGACCAACGAAAACGGACTATGAAAGAATCATACTTTTGATTTTCATGATTAAATTTAGTCAACTCATTTTCAGTGAATCGACCTACTTTGTTCTCTGCTACTTCAATTTTCCATTTTAATTTATTCAAAATTGCACAAATTCTTATTAGAGTAAGTGCTGTGTGTCTTATGTAGGTCAATTTAACTTTTCTTAAGATTTAATATTGTTTTACTTGATATAATTCTAAGAGAACAACAAATCCAAGGTTTTGTTCGTTGTCTCTATTTAACTTGGGTTGGTTGGTCTTTTAAGATAAAAAAAAACTCAAGCTAGAAATATGATGAAAGTTTTCGAGCTGGTAGAACAATATAAAATGTCTTGAAACAATTAAAAACATTAACTTTTCATTCTATTCTCTTAAACACCTTCATGCCATAACGAAAAGCAAATGTTTCTATATTGTATTGAAATAAATTATGCTAAAAAATTTTCGCAATTATATGTTTGAAATAAGTTTTTATGTTTCTTCCAAAAATCTTTATATAAGGGAGGAAAATGTACAAAAGTTTCTTTATGACACTTTTGTACATTTTTCTCCCTTATAAATTTGCTTTTAAAAAAGCGTGAAGAAGTTTATTAAGCGATTAATCGTTTATTAACACTTTTTTTGCCATAAAAAGCAAGCAAATTTAAGAAAAGTTAAAATGAAATATAATTATGATTTGAATATTATAAAGTATAATATTGTAACAATAGGTTCAAAACAAAAGCTATTTATTTTTATATTCAGCTAAGGGCCAAATTCACAGTCTATAGTCAAGTAACGCTGATGACTGAGCTAATGATTTTTCACATAAATATCATTGGTTAAACTACCATCATTAGTTAACTAAAGACTGTGAATTTAATCCTTAAAATGGGTTTGTTTATTAAAATTTTTAAATACTATATGTAAATACATATGTATATGTACATTTTAGTCTTAATAATAATTGTTTTTATTAAAAAATATTGCCTAAAGAAGTTCTATTTTGATAGGACAACATTATTAAAATTATATTTCTCAAACAGTTGTAGAACTGTTTCTGTATAACCGTTTTTGTATAACAGTATTTGTATAACAGCTTTGTATAGCAGTCTTGTTATAGGCACATTATTCAAAAAAAAACTTTTTGAATAATTTACCGTTTTGTATAACAGTTTTAGTAAAACAGTTTTTGTACAAAACTTTTTGTAAAATAATTTTAACAATCTAAAGCACTGATTGTTAAAACTAGGGATGTAACGAATACCGATACCGATATATCGGCGATATTTCAGATTTTCCGATACATCGGTATCGGCGATATTTTACTGTCGATACGACGATACTTTTAAACATTTTTTCAGAGTTTTTTTCTGGCAAATTATTTATTTTTTGTTAATTTTACCATGAACTAAACTCATTTCGTTATTTTTTAAATCTTATTAATATCAATTTTAAAAATTAATAATATTTTATACTATTATTTTGTAAAAAAAAATATTTATTTTTTGTTAATTTTACCATGAATTCAAATTCAATTCGTTGTTTTTTAAATCTTATTCCAGCAAAAAAAGACACTCCAAAGAAGTCATGAAAATGTAGAATTCGCGATCCGGAAGTATTGCAAATTTGGATCATTTCTAATTAGTTTTACATATCCTTGCTATTGCAAGAAGTTCTGTTTTTCGATTGCCAATCACCGATTGGTAATCGAAATGATTTTTCCTCAAGAAAAAAGGATAAAAAATTACCCATTTTCACAATTTTTTTAATGCGAGTATGGCGAAAATTTTTTAAAATTATAAAGGAACTAAAATTTTTTTCTTGCTTTTCTACTAATTACACTATGCGATAAATAAAGTCTTTTGGAAAAACATAAGAACTGGACAGTACAGGTTCGAATGTCCTACAATGGGGCAGTAAAACACTTTACTCAGTTTGGCGAATTTGGTGACCAATTTTTTTTATGGACCTCCAAATTTTCTAAAAATCAGTGGGGCCTCAAAAAACGGTGTCATCAGTATTTGGCCAACAGCAAATTCAAACTTTATAATAGCGCTTAACTGTATATGGCAATAATGTAGCTAAGAGTCAGTTTAACAGATTTTTTTTAACATTTCATGCCAAAAAAATTTTTTCGTTAACTTTTTGTTGACAAAATTAAGGAAACAAATGTTTTTTCACTTTTTTCAGAATAACTTACAGCGCCTTGTAATTTTTAACTAACAATATTTGGCAAACTTATAGTTACGGTAGAGCTAAACAACTTTTGTGGACATATCAATACAATCTGCACGTATCTAGGCACTCTAATAGCTCACACAGACCACTTTTTACCTTAAAAATTGTAGTTTTTCACTATTTTTTATGCTAAAAAAATTTTTTTTTTGAAAATAGTATATTCAATTGCATACTTCTTTGTTGTGTTTCACTAACATTTTGTGCCCAGAAAAATAATATGTTCCTGTACTTTTTTTGAAAAAAAAAAATTAAAAAAAAATTATTTTATTCAAACAACAAACAATAAAAAATAGTAAATCCTAAAATCAGCAACATAAGAAGTGGAACAATAACAAAGAAAGCAAAAAAAAAAAAATGCAATAAAAATATAGCCTAACTCGTAAAAAACGAAAACTTTTAAGGTAGAAAGTAGTTTTTCTGGGCTGTTTAGGGTGCCCAGATATATTCAGATTGTATTGAAATGTTCACAAAAGTTGTTCAGCTTTACCGTAGCTACAACTTTGCCAAATATTGTTAATAAAAAATTACGAGTCCCTGTAAGTTTTTCTGGAAAAAGTGAAAACAAATTTTGTTCCTTAATTTTTCAAAAAAGGTGCACGAAAAAATAATTTTTTGGCATAAAATGGTAATAAAATCTGTTTATCGAACTCTTAGCTACATTATTGCCATATATAGTTAAGCGGTATCACCGAGTTTGAATTTTCTGTTGGTCAAAAGTTGATGACACCTTTTTTTTGAGGGCCCGCTGATTTTCCAAAACTTTGGAGGTCCATAAAACGAAATTGGTCACCAAATTCGCCAAGCTAAGTATAGGGTTTTACTACCCCGTGGTAGTACAATCGAATCTATACTGTCAAGTCCGTGTGTTTTTTGGACTGTTGCACTGTGTTATCTGCATATTTTTAATAAAGATTTTTTGGAAGCAAAGAAAATGTAGCTCCTTAAAAAATACTCGCAATTTTTTATACTGGGTTAATATCAATTTTAAATATTAATAATCTCTTAGACTGTAATTTTGTATAATAAAAAAATTGCACTTGAGTTTTGTTAATCTAAACTTTAACTCAATTTCAATATTCGTATCGGTATCGGCGATATTTATTTTTAAGTATCGGTATCGGTATCGGATCGGCAAAACGGCGTATCGTTACATCCCTAGTTAAAACTATTATACAAAAACTTTTGTACAAAAACTCTTAAAAGAAAAGATAAGTTCCATTCTTCAATTAAAGTGTAATAACTTAAATAAATGAACTCTCAGGTCTGATGTAATAATTTTAAGTTTGCATTTATGCAAACATGGTGTATAATATACAAATAAAATGTATTATACGTTCGTAGTTTTCACACAAGAAGATGGAAAGAAAAATGCCGCTGAAATAAAGTGTGTGTTTGCCATTTCTTCGCGACAAGCGTGATTGTCATGTTATAGAACGCGTTGCAATCAAGACGTAAGCGAATCGCATGAAAGTGATGTTATTTTAAAAATTAATTGTTAGGACGAATGCAATTTTGTAATTTGCTGATATTGGCGACAATGGCGTCACATTACGTCATCTATAGAAAAAAGTTACAGATGTTACGTTTTTTTACAATAAAGTAATCACATTAGTGATAATAACCGCAAACATGATTGATGTTAATATTTATATTCATATTGTTAGCGTATTGAGTACTGCAAACAGGGGCTGTTTGCTATGAGTGCTTTCTCTGCCGAAATATTCGAAAGGAGAATGTTCCAGAATATTTTTTGTTAAAATATTGCCTAAAAATTATCATTAAATAAAACACTATTAAAAATTTCATATAAAAGAATTATAACAGTTTTGTATAACAGTTTGCGTATAACAGCTTTTGTATAACAGTTTTTGTAAAACAGTTTTCTATAACACTTTTAACCATCAGTTTCTTATTCTATAACTTTTTTAGAACTTATGTTTAATGAATATGTTGCACTTCCAACTCTTTCTTCCCAAAACAAGGCGTATGATAGCTTTTATCATTAAATAAAACACTATTCAAAATTTCATATAAAAAAGTTGTAAAAGTTTTGTATAACAGTTTTCGTATAACAGTTTTGTATGTCAATTTTTGTATACCACTCTTAAACATCAGTGTTTTATTCTTTAATTTTTTTTAGAACTTATGTTTTGAAAATGTTCCACTTCCAGCTCTTCCTTCTCTAAAACAAGACGTATAATAGCTTATCTTAAAAAATAATAGTGTTATAATGATTTAAATTAACTACCTTTCAAGACCGATTTAATAACTTTAAATTTGTTTATTTCTTTCTGTTTCTTTTAGATGGGCAGTTTCTACTGTTATGACCCGTGAAAATCTTATACCACGCTCTGTACCTGCAGAGGACGAGTCGGCTCCCAAAACTGTTTCAGCTTTAATACCTTTCTGGGACATGGCCAATCATCGTAATGGTATTATAACCTCTTTTTTCAATGTTGAAACTCAAGAAATGGAAAGTAAAGCGCAAGAGGATTTTAAAAAAGGAGAACAAGTATTTATACACTATGGCGATCGTTCAAATGCCGAACTAATGATACATAATGGGTAAGTATTAAGTAATTCCGAAGCTAAAACTAAAAAAGATCAAGCTTACATATGTTATTGTCTTTTTTCAGTTTCATTAATCCCCTAAATCCCAAAGACAATGTGGGCATTAAATTGGGCCTCAGTAACTCGGATCCTTTATTTGACCAGCGAATTGAACTTTTGCAAATGCTCAACATACCAAAGAATAGTGAATTGAAAGTTTTACCATCTCCCCAGCATATTTCTCCGGATTTACTGGGTTTCGTTAGAGTGTTTAATATGAATGAAGACCAACTGGATCATTGGATTAAATCTGAACGTGCCATGGATCTGCTGCATATTGATTGTGCTTTAGAAACTGAACTGGAAGCAAAAACCTGGCAGTATTTGCAAATACGTCTTATGTTGTTATTAAAAGCTTTTCCCACCACCCTAGAAGATGACGAAAAGCTATTTGAAGGCTTAAAAAAGAAACAAATTAGACGCAAGAGAAGTTATATAAAAATGATGATATTAGAGTATCGTATATTGGAGAAACGTATACTAGCTGCTGCTTTAGATTATGTCCAGCAAAGGGCAAAAGCCTAAAACAGAAGAAAAAGTAAAGAAACTGAAACAAAATAAACGAAACCAAATAACCAACAGCAACCGCAACTATTCTGGACATGTGTGTGTGTGTGTGTGAATTTGCTATAAAAAGAAAGCGCACAGCAAAAGTGGAGGAATACAAAGTCTTCCTTTACGTACTTTTGATTTGGACAGTTTTTTTTTAATATATTATAGTTTATTTTGCCTTAAAACCTTGTTAAGTGGCCATTATTATTGTACTCTTTCGTATTTTCTAGACGGCTTTAGAACAAGTTTTTTTTTTTTAGTTTGCAAAGATATTCAGTGTTTTTTTTTATTATGATTTTTTATATAATTAAAAAGTTTACATATTTTATGTATTAGTGTTTTTTTTTGCTCTAAGATATTTTGTTATATTTAATATTTGTGAATATCATTATTATGTTAAAATTAAAGCTATAATTATTTATAATTTGTGTTCAAATTTAACAATAAGAAAACAAATGAAATTCTTATTTTACTAATCCAAATTATTGAAGTTTTTAATAAATAACAAATAAAACATATGTATGTATCTTTTATTTTATATGGATATGGATTACGTTCAACATGAAATATGTCAGATAAGTATTAAATACATCACCGCTAAAGGGGAGCTTTTTGCCTGCTCTTTGCTGCTCTGTGCCAGAATCAGTCGTTAGATTCATACATTTTTTGCCTAAAGTAGCTTTTAGAAATTGCTCCATAACTTCGAAGTTTGTGAATACAGAGAAATATAGTTTTACAGGTTGGTAGCATAACTATCTGTCACTTGTATAGACTTTATTTTAATATTGCTGGTCTATTACTTTTGGATATATAAAGGTTATTAGTTTAAATCGCATTTTTTAACTAGCAAGGAGGGCCACAAGGCGGGCCAAAATTTGACCATCGTGTAGCCAACATTCCAATCTATAATATGGTGAAAGTTTCATTCAAATAGCTCTAGCGGTTAAAAAGATATAGCGTTTTTAAGAAATACGTTGCGAAAATCCACCTATTGCTGGATTCTGTTGGCCTGGTGTTTTACAAAAAAAATTCATTTTGATTTTTCAGTAATTTTTTAGTTTCTTTCAGTCATTTTTATTTTTCACTCATTTTTTCTTCAGTCATTATTCTTTCTTCAGTCTTTTATGTTTTGTTTCATGAATGAGTAAAATGACTGAAAAAAATGACTGTCAGTCATTTTTATTTTGCACTCTTTTTTTTTCTTTAGTAATTTTTCTTTCTTCAGTCTTTTATGTTTTGTTTCATGAATGAGTAAAATGATTGAAAAAAAAAATTACTCAGTCAGTCATTTTTATTTTTTCACTCATATTTATTTTTTACTCTTTTTTTCTTCAATCATTTCTCTTTCTTTAGTCTTTAACGTTTTGTTTCATGAATGGGTAAAAAATTACTGTCAGTCATTTTTATTTGTTCAGTCATTTTTATTTTTCACTCTTTTCTTCTTCAGTCATTCTTCAGTCATTTCTCTTTCTTCAGTCATTTACGTTTTGTTTCATGCATGAGTAAATAATGACTGAAAAAAATGACTGAAACTAAAAAATTACTGAAAAATCAAAATCGTTTTTTTGTAAAACACCAGGCCAACAGAACCCAGCAATAGGTGGATTTTCGCAACGTATTTCTTAAAAACGCTATATCTTTTTAACCGCTAGAGCTATTTGAATAAATCTTTCACCATATTATAGATTGGAATGTTGGCTATCCGATGGTCAAACTTTGGCCCGCCTAGTGGCCCTCCTTGCTAGTTAAAAAATGCGATTTAAACTAATAACCTTTATATATCCGAAAGTAAAAGACCAGCAATATTAAAATAAAGTCTATACAAGTGACAGATAGTTATTCTACCAACCTGTAAAACTATATTTCTCTGTATTCACAAACTTCGAAGTTATGGAGCAATTCCTAAAAGCTATTTTAAGTAAAAATGGCCAATTGTTGCATGTTTTAAGTGAAGTTGTTCCTTCTATATATACTTAACTGCATGAGGTATTTGTAAAATTGTGCAATATGTATTTATTAAATAAAAATCTTAGCTACATGATGGTCAACCCTTGGCCCGCCAGCGGGCCATTTAGAGATCTTATGCAGGAAATTTTTTAATATACTATTGAAAAAATATTAGAAATAAAATTTAAGAAACGACTTTTTAACGGCTTCTAATGCATTAATAAATATGTATCTTCGCCATGTCAGGAAATAATTACACTGTACAACAAAAAAAAACAAGGTTCTAACGACTGATTCTAGCACAGAGCACGAAAAATCTATGTATAGATATACCGGCGTTGTGAAAGTTTATATCTGGGATTTATTTGGAGTGAGTTAAATTACCTTCCCCCCCTTCCCCTACCTTTTTGCACATAGATTTACTGACTCGCAATAAGAAATTTTGTAAGCCTTTATGTAAAACACGACGAGAAACTTTTTTGTGGAACATTTTAACCTTTTAACTCTTCGTTGTGTGGGGGTCTTTTTGTCCGTTTCTTATATTAGTTGCTTAAAACTCCCCTTCAGCAGCGATATAGCGGGGTAAAATGCTCCACAACAATATCTGCCATGAAATTCTGCTAGACTCAACTTTGAAGCCAAAAATCAATCAACATTTAAAATGTTTTTAAGGTTCAAAATCGTACTTATTCACAATTAGTTCTAGGAATGGGAAATCTTATAAACCTTGCAATTACACTGTGCAACAATTTTCAAAAAACTAAAAATCCTGTAGGGTTTCATGATATTTTTTTATGTTTTCGAGGTCGCTGAATCTAAAGTTATTTTTTTCGGGTCACGTCAGGTGTTTGTGCTACAGAGGGGGCAAGTCCCATGACCAGCCCCATTACTTATTCAAGAAGAAAATTTTTTCTTTTGGGACCTATGCCTCAGACCCTCCTTGGGGGTGCTCCCATACAAAATTTATGATTTTTGTGTAAGTTTTCTAAATAAAAATATAATAGAAACGTAAAAAATATTTTATTTAACAAAACTATTTTTTTTTCTTTTAATAGTTATACAAAAATAAAAAAATTTGTATTTAGGAGGGTCCGGGGGATAGCTTCCAAAGGAAAAAATGTTCCCTTCGAAGAAAATAAAGGGGGTTTGTCATATATATTAAACCTCTCCGACAGTGGTGGGTTAGGACTTGCCCCCTCTGTAGCACAAAAACCGAACGTGAGCCGGAAAAAATAACTTCAGATTCGGATTCAGCGATCTCGAAAATATAAAAAAATGTCATGAAACCCTACAGGATTTTTAGTTTTTTGAAAATTGTTGCACAGTGTAATTGCAAGGCTTAGAAGGTTTCCCATTCCTAGAACTAATTGTGAATAAGTACGAATTTGAACCTTAAAAACATTTTAAATGTTGATTGATTTTTGGCTTCAAAGTTGAGTCTAGCAGAATTTCATGGCAGATATTGTTGTGGAGCATTTTACCCCGCTATATCGCTGCTGAAGGGGTTTTAAGCCCCTAATATAAGAAACGGACAAAAAGACCCCCACACAACGAAGAGTTAAAAGGTTAAAATGTTCCACAAAAAAGTTTCTCGTCGTGTTTTACATAAAGGCTTACAAAATTTCTTATTGCGAGTCAGTAAATCTATGTGCACAAAGGTGTGGGAAGGGGGGGGGAAGGTAATTTAACTCACCCCAAATAAATCCCAGATATAAACTTTCACAACGCCGTTATATCTATATATAGATTTTTCGTGCTCTGTGCTAGAATCAGTCGTTGGAACCTTGTTTTTTTGTTGTTGTACAGTGTAATTATTTCCTGACATGGCGAAGATACATATTTATTAATGCTTTAGAAGCCGTTAAAAAGTAGTTTCTTAAATTTTATTTCTAATATTTTTTCAATAGTATATTATACAATTTCCTGCATAACATCTATAAATGGCCTGCTGGCGGGCCAAGGGTTGACCATCATGTAGCTAAGATTTTTATTTAATAAATATATATTGCACACTTTTACAAATACTTTATGTAGTTAAGGATATATATACACGGAACAACTTCACTTAAAACATGCAACATTTGGCCATTTTTGCCTAAAATAGCTTTTAGGAATTGCTCCATAACTTCGAAGTTTTTGAACACAGAGAAATATAGTTTTACAGATTGGTAGAATAACTATCTGTCACTTGTATAGACTTTATTTTAATATTGCTGGTCTTTTACTTTCGGATATATAGAGGTTATCATTTTAAATCGCATTTTTTAACTAGCAAGGAGGGCCACTAGGCGGGCCAGCAGGCCATTTATAGATGTTATGCAGGAAATTGTATAATATACTATTGAAAAAATATTAGAAATAAAATTTAAGAAACTACTTTTTAACGGCTTCTAAAGAATTAATAAATATGTATCTTCGCCATGTCAGGAAATAATTACACTGTACAAAAAAAAAAAAAAAAAAAAAAAACAAGGTTCTAACGACTGATTCTAGTACAGAGCACGAAAAATCTATATATAGATATACCGGCGTTGTGAAAGTTTACATCTGGGATTTATATCTGGGATTTATAGCGGGGGAAAATGCTCCACTACAATATTTGCCATGAAATTCTACTAGACTCAAATTTGAAGCCAAAAATCAATCAACATTTAAAATGTTTTTAAGGCTCAAAATCGTACTTATTCACAATTAGTTCTAGGAATGGGAAATCTTCTAAACCTTGCAATTACACTGTGCAACAATTTTCAAAAAACTAAAAATCCTGTAGGGTTTCATGACATTTTTTTATATTTTCGAGATCGCTGAATCCGAATCTGAAGTTATTTTTTCCGGCTCACGTTAGGTTTTTGTGCTACAGAGTGGGCAAGTCCTAACCCACCACTGTCGGAGAGGGTTAATATATATATGAGCAACCCCCATTATTTTTTCGAGAGGAAAATTTTTTCCTTTGGAAGCTATCCCCCGGACCCTCCTAAATAAAATTTTTTTGATTTTTGTGTAACTATAAAAAGAAAAAAAATAGTTTTCTTAAATAAAATATTTTTTATGTATCTATTATATTTTTATTTAGAAAACTTACACCAAAAACATAAATTTTAGATGGGAGCACCCCTAAGGAGGTTCTGAGGCATAGGTCCAAAAGAAAAAAAATTTTCTTCTTGAATAAGTAATGGGGCTGGTCATGGAACTTGCCCCCTCTGTAGCACAAAAACCTGACGTGACCGGAAAAAATAACTTCAGATTCAGCGACCTCGAAAACATAAAAAATGTCATGAAAACCCCACGGGATTTTCGGACTGTTGCACAGTGTTATTAAGGTATAAGATGTGCTCAGCACTTTTATGTAAAATAACACGAGGAAAATTTTTGTGGAATATTTTATTAACCCTCGAAGTCTTCGCTTTATGGTACTTTTTGTGTCTTTCATAAAAAAGAGGCAAAAAACTCCCCATCAGCGGCAATGTAATGGGCTGAAATGTTCAGCACACTTATGTAAAACGCCATGAAAAACAATTTTGTGGAATATTTTAACCCTCTAACTCTTCGTTGTATGTGTCCGTTTGTCCCTTTCTTAGATTAGGGACAAAAAGATCCCCTTCAGCGGCGATATAACGGGCTGAAATATACTCGTATATGCCATAAAATTATACTTCAAAGACAGCCAAGCTCCAGCCTCAACTGTCTGTCAATAAGCACCCTGCCCGCTTCCATTATAACCAATCTTTCAGCCTGAAATATAATTGCTCCATTAGGAAGTCGGAAGGAGCGTCTTACGCCAAGGTCACTCGAAGAAAACTCTAGAGATCATTAATGATCCATCAATATACAGTAGGAAATCGTGGCCTCTTTCTATATTACCTCTCTTTCCTTTGTAAATAAGATTTTGAAAGCTCTATCAACGTCTAGAAGAGGTGCCAAGTAATCGAAAGGTTTCCTCGTTATCGGTGGTAGCCGATCCGAAATCCTAACATGACCATAAATTCTTGATATCCACCACCCAGATGCAGCTGTAATTGAGGATAAATATACATGTAGGTTAATGGGAGTTAAATTTAGTATAATATTAAGAGCCTCTGAAGGACATTTAAAACCAAACATTCTACGACAGGAGTAGTAAGCAACCGTGGCATTTTTAAAGCCTTGTTGCACACTTATGATTCGATTATTGATAGCATACGAATCTCAGTTGGTTTGCCAGTTGCTAAAAACAACATTACGATGTGAGACTAGCAACTGGTAGCCAAAGCAGAGGAGAGATCACCCCACCCTACGGATTTCCTCCGAAGTTGCTTCTTTTAGTCCTTTGCAAGTATAGAAGCAGAGGTAAAAAAATAAATTTAGACCATATAATATTTTTTATATAATTTTTGTTTATTCATCTCATTCAAAAGTTAAACAAAAATGCGATCATCTTCAGTTTCATGTCGAAAATATTTATTGCTTGCACAGGTCTTCACATTCTTTAGGTGAATCAAAGCGATTTTCACTGCCAAAGCAACCGCCATAGTAGAATAAATTACATTCGTTAGTATCAGTGTTGTATGACCAGGATGGTATCATACCGCGGCATCTCATTCCATTAAAACCATCCCTTTTATATTCCGCACCACAACGAACTTGAAAATGAAATTCAAGAAAGAATACAACGATTAAATTAAAATTCTTTGAAATTTTTTTTTATTATATTAACTTACGATTTTCGAGAGCCACTGCTGAGGAGACTAAAACAAGAACGGAGAAGATCAAGGCAAAGATTTTCATTTTTTATAAATGATTTTTCAATACTTTCAACAAACTGAGCTAGTAATTGACTGTTGACTAAACTTAAATGAATTCAGCTTTTATAGCAAAATTCTATTTAGCGGATCCCAAGTCATAGAATCATTCGTTTTCAAATTGTAGTACATTTTTAGATAAAGTTATTAATCCAGAGATTTGTTAGATGCTTGTATAATTTCCGAATTTATGGTTTTCACGTTTAATCGTTTGTGCTTTTAATAATGCAATTAACCACAAAAAAGTAGGACAAAATCTAAGGATTAATTTATGCAAATATTTAACAAACAACTCTACAAAGTTAAAATTTTATTGCAAATTAGATGTTGTCTTATGAAAAGTTGGTAATATTTATGACAGCATTTTGATAAGAGAAAACAGTGTACAGCAAAAAAAAAAATAATAAAAAAATAGCATGGTTCTAACGACTGATCCTGCTAGAGGGCACCAGGAAAATATACACATGTAACGGCAATTTGAAAGTTTACATCTGGGATTTATTTTAGAGGCAGCTAAAGTTCTCCCCCTTTTGCACATAGTTGTATTGCCTTGGCATAGGAAATCTTGTAACCATTAAGTTGAAGGTATAAAACGAGTTGATCATTTTTATGTAAAACACCACAAGAAATATTTTTGTTAAACATTTTAGCCTTCTAACTTTTCGTGGCATGGGTCGTGGAATGGTACTTTTTTTTTGTTCCTTTATCGAAAAAGGGACAAAAAAGTACCACTCCGCGACGATATAGCCAGCAAATATGTTATACAAAAATATTTCTTATACAATTCTACTATGAGTCTTCAAAGACACCCAAGCTCTGTACATGCCAGAAATCATTCAAAACTTAAAATGTGTTTAAGGGTTAATTTCGTAGTTATTTATAATTAGTACTCGGCATAGAAAATCTTGTAAGTCTTACCCTACGTCTCCACGAGCCATCGACTTGAACATGACATGAACATGACGCCGGCAGAGCAACTGCAAAAAATTCATCAACTTCTTTGTTGTGGTGAATACGTGCGATGTCCATGTTCTGCCTTATCAATGTATTTGGTGGTAGTGCAATAGAAATGGAATATTTAACAATTTCTTTCTGTCTCTTTTCTTTCTATTAAAAATGGTTGTTGACAGCGAATCTCATGGCGAACATTGATGCTCAGCCATATGTTCGGGCATCGATGGCAGAGCATGGACGAAACATGGACATGAGCGGTCTACATTAGCCATATGCGATGTCCGACATGATGTTCATACCAAGTTCATGGCTAATGTAGGCCCCCAGTTATGATTTAGGTATTAGTTGTGCTCAGCACTTTTATGCAAAACGCTACGGAGAAAATTTTTGTGGAATGTATTAACCCTCTAACTATTCGCTGTATCACTCTTTTTGTCCTTTTCTTAAGTTCTAAAAAAATTTTTTCCATAAGTCTTCTCAGAAACTTAAGCTCCTGACAAAGGTTAACCGTTAGAAATCATTCAAAACTTAAAGTGCGATAAAGGGTTAATTTCGTACTTATTTACATAAAATTAGCAGGATATCTTGTAAGCTTTACGTTTAAGGTAAAAGATGTGTTTAGCACTTTTATGTAGAGCACCACGAAATCCAATTTTGTGAAACATTTTAACCCTCTAACTCTTTGTGGTGTGAGTCTTTTTGTCCTTTTGTTTAAAAAGAGTCGTAAAACTGACCTTGAGCGCCGATATATCGCACAGTGCTTTGATCCCATATATCGATGGGACCAAAATAGAAGGAGTTTGTGACAGAGTTGTGATATTTGGCACACTACCATAAAGTTTTTTAATTAGGAAAAATTAAATTTTTTGAAAAAATCGGACAAAGGACACACCTACCGCCCATATATACCAAAAACTAAATTGCCAATATTGGGAACGGGATAGCCCCCCTTAAAAACGTGTAAAATATACCCAATTTCTATTGAGTTTATAGAAAAATTTTTGCAAAATGTCATGTTTCAGTTAGCAGTTCACCACACTGAAAGAGTTTTGTTCATAAATTCTGTGAATTTAGACATTTATCCAATGAAAAATTTCATTAAAACTCAACCAACATTACACTTCGTTAGATTAATGAAACAATTTTCATTAAAATCATTTTAATGAAAATTTCATTAAATATATGAAATAATTTCATTGCTCCAATGTAATAATTTCACTCAGCTAATCAAGATATTTCATTATATCCGTGAAATTATTTCATTGTTTTAGTGAAAGTGTTTCATCATTTTAATGAAATTAATTCATTATTTGAATGAAAGTCTGTCATTATTTTAATGATGCTCTATCATTATTTTAATGAAAATATTTCATTGTTTTAATGAAATTAACACACTACTTAGAGCCTCATTAGCTTATCTTTTTATTATCTCATTTTAATTTATTGACAATTCCATGGTTGAAATACGTACGAAGACGCCAATGCACATCAGAAAAATTTTAATGTTAATGACCGCTCACAGTATCAAACTGAGACTCTTGATTATCGTTATTTGCTTTACAGGCCACGTCTTAACTAGTTCAGCCAATAGCCAATAGTCAAAAGAATGTGTCTATGATTGTATATTAATAAGAAAGAGTACAACTACAACAACAAACATATAAAACTATTTTTGTTGTTCGTTTTTGGCTGCCAACTGTTAAAGGTATGTTTAAAAAATATATGTATGTGATTTAATTATTTCATAAATCCAATGAAACTTTTCATGAAATCAATGAAATACATTTCATTAAAATTATGAAACTCTAGATTATGACATTCTACAATTTTTAATGTTTTTTTCTAATTTTTTTATAGTACATATTTAAAGAATTTTAAGTATCAATTAAAATATTTTATCCAACCAGAAAGGGTTTTTCATAAAACGGCAAAATGTTGCTGTCATAAATCCAATGAAATTTTCGAAGGAAACTATGAAAGTAATGAAGCAATTCCAATGAAATTCTTTCACAATATTCGTGAAATTTCATTAGAATTGTGAAATATTTCATTAGATTTGTGAAAAAAATCCATCGAAATTATTTCATTGGATTTATGAAGCGAAATTCTTTCAGTGTAGACTCAGTCCTTTACTCCTTGGTATGCAATGAAAATTCTCTGCCGTTTGAAAATTTGTATTTCTATATTCTTTGTTGCAAATGACCTTTTAAAACAGTCAATGGATTAATTCTTTCATCTCACAATCGATTTCTTATTTAGATAACACAATTTCAGTTGTTGAAAAAACCCTTCGCCCGCAATAGAAGTTGCCCGGATTGATTAGAGGGCCTTCATTTTAAGAATAAAATAATTAAGAAACAACAGAAAAAAAGACCCATACAGCAGAATAGATAGGAAAAATATTAGTATACTAAAAATATAAGCCTTTATTTGGCAAGTAGAGATAGGAAAAAAATCTTAAAGCACTAAAAGATATGACATAATATAAAACGTGTCAGTTTGTAATCATTTAACCAAAAATCTGAAAAGATAACCGACAAAATTTGCTAGTGAAATTTCTATTTTCGACCTTGAATTTAATTTGCTTAAAGCAAATATCTTGCATAATAGCATTAAAAATATTTTTAAAAAATATCTTTATATGCATATGCAATAAATCTTTTTACTCATCTCATTTCAATATAGTCGTGAGAAATAATCAAAGCAAAAAAAAAAGGTCCAAGAAAGTTTATAATAGATAACACAGGGGAACAAAATGAAGATTTTAGTTTGCTGAAGCGAAAACTATAATTGATAAAACATATATGGGCCATATCATTTTCAAAACTACCTTATTTTTTTTTGGTCAGCTCTAGTTTTTAAAATATTGCGCATTTTATTTTTTTAGTCATTCTATTTCTTTTTTGTTTCTTTGCCAAGTTTTTCCAAACTAGACTTTAAAGTTCAATAAGATTTTCTAGATTAGTAATCTACACAAAATTATCTTTCTTTTAAATATAATATTGCTAATGTAAGTTCCAGGATATTTTGTAGAAACTGCAAGGATATTCAATATTAACTATTTTCAGTTTTATCCTTATAGATCTTACATTTGATTAAATTTTTAAAATATTTTTACCAAGCACATACATAATACTTACCATAAACACATTTTTATGAATTAATTCGGAATATATTTAAAATGTCCTGAAATAAGAATAAAACAAGACAAAATTAAGCACTACTAAATGTCCTTAAAATGTCCTTAAAAAGTGTCATGCTAAAAGCAGCTGCGTTATTATACTCAAATGAGAGATATTTTTGTACAGATTAGTAAGTAGAGTAAAAAACCATTCGAATGAAAGTTATTTACCCCAAGAAAATGGTTTATATGACGTTAATATAAAATTCGCGATATTTGAAAAACTGCAAATGAGGGAATTTTTTTTTGCTGTATTTGGACTCAGAACACCAATGAATATTAAAAATAAGCAGAATAAATAATTCGCTACATTTTAAACTAATTTCTTATTTTAATTAAAAACTTTGTTCTCTTGTGTATCACGCTGTTTACATTGGGAAATATTTGTCGTCGAACATTTTCTTTTGCGTGAGAGTCATGAAATAGAAATATATCCCACTTGTATTCCTATCTCGCACTTTTGCACTGAAAAATAAAGTTTTCGAGAAACAACGTTTCCCAGTGTAAATCAGCACTATGCTGTGTAATTTTTCTGTGGGAATTTTGGAGATACACAATTTTGTTAAGTTTAAAACCAAAACAGCTAAATTTCAACATCCTTGAAAGATCAGAAAGATATCCCGAAACATACACCGAAATTATTATACTCAAAAGAAACATGTCGACCCCTTAGCGCCAAAAGATCGTAAGCGACAAAAAATTAAATTTTCAGGATATGGGTTTTTTATTGTATTTAAACATGATTTATATTCATAAACTGCTGCTTACGATAAAATTTTGCAGCCTGTTAACAATTTTGATTTCAATAAATGTCGCTTACGATCATTTCGCGCAAAGGGGTCGATATGTTTGCGTAGACTAGTTTCTTGCCCAAAAAATTTCTCATTTTAAGGTGTTATACTCAAAATTTAGATGAAAACCCCCAAAAAAAGGATATATAATGTCATTTACAAAAACGCGATATTTCGCAAACGCGAGCTGACTGGAAAAAAACGAATATAATTGAGTAATAAGGGTTCAATCAACAACATGTACAAAACGGAGGTAAAATTTCGGGTACCAAAAAGTCTGTTCCGCTGTGTAATGGTTTCTTTAAGCTAGTCTTTTTAAAATTCTCTTAAAATTGTAAAAAGTTTTAGTTATTTTAAGTGAAATTAATACTTGATATTAGGGGTGGGGCGACGAATGATCGCTTTAGCATTTACATTTGTGAACTATTCGCTTGTTTTTGATATATACATATATTTAAAAGATAAAATTTTATTTGCATTCACATTCGCATTCACAAAAATTTAAATTTACTATTCGCTTTCGCATTCTCTAAATTCACTTTCGCTACCCCCTACTTGATATCGAAATAAATATCAATCATACGCCATACATTGGTGGCAATTGGGGGAAAAGCGTAATAAATCTGCATCTTTGAAAATTGCGATCCGATTACAAAAAGATGTTGGTGAAAATCATAGAGAAGGATCTTAGCTTTAAGAATGTTGAAATTTAGACCACCGCATTGAAACACACGGTGGGCTACAGGGTGTCAAAGTTGACTAGCTCAGGCATGGAAAACCTTGTTGGCCTCATAACTTTTACAAATATTATCCGATTTTAATGACTTTAAACTTGTTGTAAAGTTTATAATTAGAGATATCTTTAACATTTTCAAAAATATTTGGCCTTAAATTTTAAAATTTTGGCTGTGTTCCTTATTTCGTCAATAGCTCCAGTTATAGCATAGCCAACATTTTCCAAAAAAATATTTTATGACTGATTCTCCAACAAATATTTTATGACTGATTCGCATTCTAAACGTCAGGAAGGAAGGAATAATGGAAGGAATAATGTACTTTATATTTGGGAAATATTGTGAGTGGCCGTGGTAATTTCCATATAGAAGAAAATTTTAAAATTTGTGTGAGTAACTCTATTTGTAATGTTTTTAAAGAGATATTATTGAAATCATGAAATGAAATTTACGATTTTGATTGCAATCAAAAACTAGCAATCATTAACATGAAATCATGTGATTGCAATTAAATTGATTGCAATCTTTCACAGCTCTGATGGAAACTAATACGATAAAACAAATAAGATTTTGTAGGAGTTACTTCATTGATTTTATGCATTGTTCTAGAGAAAATAGTCGGAAAAAATTAGTGGGCGTGACACCCTTTAAGTTTTCTTTTGGAGTATCTTTGAAGCTAATGCAGCAAGAAACTTGAAATTTTGTGTGAAAAAAGTCTTCTTTAGTGTGGATTGTCGTTTAAAAATAAGTCCGGAATAGACATAAGGGTGTGGCACCTCCCATAAAGAGCAAATACTTATTTTGAGATATCTTAAAAACTAATAAAGAGGGAGAGAGATTTGAAAATTTGTAGGGATAACTCTGTCGATATTGTGCATTGTCTCTGGGGGAAAAATTAAAAATTAATGAAGTGGGCGTGGCACCTCTCATTTAGAGCAAATATTTATTGATGTTTTCAAAACTAATATAACCGGATCGATCTTGCTGAAATATTTTCTGTGCATTGCTGATGGAACTTCCCATATAGAAGCAATATTTACTTTAGAATATCTTGGAAGCCAAGACAGTCAGAATTTTTGGAAATTTTTTCCTGAGTATCAAAATCAAAAACGAGAATAGTATTATAGATTAAATAGATTAAATATTTATTTTTTAATATATAATTTTAAATAAGCAAATTTGAAAAATAATTATGTACACTCTAAAACACTTTTGTTGAAAATTAGGTCGATAATAGTCGGCAACACTTTACCGATTATTATCGACTGAAAATTACACACGCATTATTTTTGAACAAAATGTTTTTACTAAAAAAAGCGATTGGCTGCGTCCAGGTTTGAACCGCGACCGCCTGACTGATAGTCTGATGTATCTATCATTCAGCCATAGCCGTATTATATTTTATGTTAAGTTTTTTCCACTTGGACTAAATATGTTTAATCTGAAAGGTTTTTTCTTTAATAAAATAACTACAAAATCGATGTAATTTTAGACAAGAAGAAATTTTCAACATAAACTTAGACAATATATGATCCAAAATTTGAAGTAATGTTTTAGAGTGTATATATAAAAAATTTTCTGTGTCTTTTTATCATAAAGGGGGATATTGTGGAGCGAAGCACACGGGATTTTTTTTTTGCTGTTTATTAAAAAATATAGCAATCCTCTTATGTTTAAAATATTTTAACGTTACATTAAATGAATATTTTCTTATGCATTTTTAATAAAAAAAATATATATATAACTATATGAGCAGAAAATGCGGGCAAAATTATGATTAATATGATGATACAATGGTTATAAAATAAAATTTTTTTCTATTTATACATTCATTAAAATCGGATAATATTTGTAAAAGTTATCATGCCGACAAGGCTTTTTTCATGTCCGATGTAGTCAACTTTGGCACCCTGTAGCTCAACGTGTGTTTGATCAGGGTGTTCCAAAAATCAACATTCTGAAAGCTTGGGTCTTCCCTTACGATTTTCACATACATTCTTTTGTAATCGGATTGTAAGTTTCAAAGTTATAGATTTATTAAAATTTTTTTCCAGTTGGAGTCACTGTGTATGGCCATTTTAACCCCTTGTTGCACATTTATGGTTCGATTATGAATAGCAAACGAACCTCAGTTGGTTTGCCAGTTGCTAAAAACGATATCACGGTTGGCAACTACCAACTGGTTGCTGTTAATTTCGGTTGCTATTTAGTGCTACTCTGGGAATCACAAATTTTCAGTTGCTGGCTTGCAACGCAACTGAAGTTTGGTTGCTATCCTTAATCGACCCGTTGGTTTCTTTCCACCACTTGAGCCCAGCAAAACTGCTAAATATTTTGCGTTATCCTATAGGAAGAGTTTCGTGATTTTGCAACCGAGGAAATCAAAAGCTCTGAACTTTGGTCTTTGTGGTAAATAGTACTAGTTCCGCTTTGTTTGGGTCTACACTCCTAGACCACAATCTGCAGTAGATTTACCCAAAACATTGTTCCTAATATAACTTATCACCTTCGTAAACATCCCCGATACCATTAGTATCAAATTGTTCGCATATGCCACAACCTTAACTCCCCCACCGTCTAGTCTAAAAAGAATAGAGTTAAAAATGATAAGCCAAAGCAGAGGAGAGATCACTCCACCCTGCGGCTTTTCTCTGAAGTTGCTTCTTTTGGGCCTTTGCATGTATAGAAGCACAAGTAAAAAAAGTAAATTTAGTCCATATAATATTTTTTATATAATTTTTGTTTATTCATCTCATTCAAAAGTTAAACAAAAATGCGATCATCTTCAGTTTCATGTCGAAAATATTTATTGCTTGCACAGGACTTCACATTCTTTAGGTGAATCAAAGCGATTTTCACTGCCAAAGCAACCGCCATAGTAGAATAAATTACATTCGTTAGTATCAGTGTTGTATGACCAGGATGGTATCATACCGCGGCATCTCATTCCATTAAAACCATCCCTTTTATATTCCGTACCACAACGAACTTGAAAATGAAATTTAAGAAAGAATAGAACGATTAAATTAAAATTCTTTGAAAATTTTTTTTTATTATATTAACTTACGATTTTTGAGAGCCACTGCTGAGGAGACTAAAATAACAACGGAGAAGATCAAGGCAAAGATTTTCATTTTTTATAAATGATTTTTCAACACTTTCAACAAACTGAGTTAGTAATTGACTGTTGATTAAACTCAAATGAATTCAGCTTTTATAGCAAAATTATAATTGCGGGGTCCCAAGTTATAGAATCATTCGTTATTCAAATAGTAAATTTTTAATTAAAGACATTAATCCAGAGATTTGTTAGATACTTGTATAATTTTCATCATGTTTAATCGTTTGTGCTTTTAATAATGCAATTAACCACAAAAAAGTAGGAAAGAATCTAAGGATTAATTTATGCAAATATTTAACAAACAACTGTACAAAGTTAAAATTTCATTGCAAATTAGATGTTGTCATATGAAAAGTTGGTAATATTTATGACAACATTTTGATAAGAGAAAACACTGTACAGCAAAAAAAAACATGGTTTTAACGACTGATTCTGCCAGAGGGCACCAGGAATATATACACATGTATCGGTGATTTTAAAGTTTACATCTGGAACTTATTTTAGGGGCAGTGAAAGTTCTCCCCCTTTTGCACATAGTTGTATTGATTTGGCATAGGAAATCTTGTAACTATTAAGTTGAAGGTATAAAACGAGTTTAGCATTTGTATGTAAAGCACCACAAGAAATATTTTTGTTAAACATTTTATGGTATGGGTCTTTTTGTCCCTATCTTGAGAAAGGGACAAAAAAGTACCATTCCGCGACGATATAGCGGGCTGATATGTTCTACAAAAATATTTGTCATACAATTCTACTACGAATACTACGAATACACATATGTACACTCAAAAGAAAAATCAGTCCATCCGTACTTAAATTAATCCCAAGCGGTGTCAAAAGTACGGTAAAGCCGGTTTTTCTGAAATCAGGTACAGAAAGATTGTTTCAAGTCGGAATATTCAAGTGCAAAATACTTAATTTTAGCCTGACTAGCCTTTATTCATGTAAAAGAAATCTTTATTTAAGTACGAGTATGTTTATAAACTTTATACACAGTCGTACTCGTACTGTGTTGGTGTTTGTTTGCTTGATAATGGCCACAAATCACTGTTCTGCTCTTGTTGTTGTTTATTTTCATTACTCGGCCATAGCCGACAAGTAGCTGATACACGTCGTCTTGCATGTAGATTCAAGCCCGCTGTATACTTGAATCAATCCGCCGCGTACTTGAATCAATCTTAAACTGCGTACTTTAATCAATCCCGCGCGTGCTTGAATCAAGCCCGAATCAGGCTAACTTTTACTTATTTAATAATCCTGGAACATACTTGGGAATTTTTATTTTTACTACTTATATAAATTTAATATTTTTACTTACTTGTTTTAATTTAAATTTATTTTTGTTCATTCCTGGTATTGAACTTAACTCATCACGTTTTGTAAACCAACGCCTTGGACAACTCAGCTAACTCGGTATAGAAAGAACGACGGCTAAAATCCAGTATAAGCCAGCAGCATGTAATACGACGTTTGTAGGCTATTAGCCGGCAGGGCACGAACTTCTGTTTGTTCGTAAGCACAACATGCGACTGAAGCTATCAACAAGCAAACAAATACCAACACACTACGAGTGTGTAAAAAGTTTATACTATTAGTAGTACTTAAAATAAGAATTTTGTACACAATTTAAGTATTTTGTTATTGATTCAAGACTTTTTACGTGATTATCCCGTTTTCGTCTTGACTTAAGTACATTTTAGTGTTATTCGTACTTAAATTAGTCTTACTCAAAGTAAGTAGAAAATACTTGAATTTAGTACGGCGTTTTTCTTTCTGTGTATATCCCTTTTCGTTTTTGTCCCTTTTTTCCTTTTGGCAGTTTTTTCGTTGTGCTTTTTTGTTTAATTTTAGTTTTTTTTTAGGAATTTTTCGTTGTTTTTAGCGATTTGGTTGCTTTGGCGCTTTGTTAATTTTCGTGATTTTTTCGTTTGTTTTCTGGCGATTTTTCGTTTTTTTGCATTTTTTTTGTTTTTTTTGCCGATATTTTAAGCTTAGGCGATGTTTTGGTTTTGGCGTTTTTTATCGTTTTTTTTTACATTTTGACGATATTTTTAGTTTTAGCGTTTTCTTTTAGTTGTGGCGTTTTTTCAGTTTTGGCGCTTTTTTCGTTTTTTGGGATTTTTTCGGTTTTTTGGTGATTTTTTTTGTTATGACATTTTTTTCTGGCGATTTTTTTCGTTTTTTTGCATTTTCGGTTTTTGCAGTTTTTTTTTACCGATTTTTTAGTTTTGGCTTTTTTTTTTTGGTTTTTTGCGTTTTTTTGTTTGAACGTTTTTTGGCGCTAT
Organism: Panzeria rudis; assembly: GCA_956483635.1. NCBI lineage: Eukaryota > Metazoa > Arthropoda > Insecta > Diptera > Tachinidae > Panzeria > Panzeria rudis. The sequence continues at coordinate 87,421,163 of OY101451.1, forward strand.
TTTCGGTTTTTGTAGAACGTACTCTTCTCTAACTACCTCTAACTCTTTGCTGTATAGCTCTTTTTGTCCCTTTCTTTAAAAAGAGCCAAAATGTCACCTTCAGCGACGATATAGCAAGCTAATAAGTTCTAAAGATATATTTTCCAGAAAATTCTACTATAAAGGGCTAATGTCTTATGTATTTACAATTAGCAGTCGGTGCAGGATATCTTGTAAGCTTTACGTTTAAGGTAAACGATGTGTTTAGCATTTTTATGTAAAACACCACAAAACCCATTTTTGTCGAACATTTTAATCCTCTAACTCTTCGTGGTATGGGTCTTTTTGGCGTTTTATTTAAAAAGAGTCGTAGAACTGGCCTTCACCGGCGATATATCAGGCAGCTATGTTCTACAATAATATTTGTAAGTCTTATCTGTCAGGCATAATTTGTGCTCAGCTTTTTTATGTAAAACCACACGGAGAACATTTTTGTAGAATATATTAACGCCCTAACTCTTCGTGGTATAGCCATTTTTAGACCTTTCTTAACCCTCTGCGTGACGTGACTTCATTATCACAACTTCACTGACGTGGTAGTAAACTAGACACTATTTCGACTGCTTATATTTGCCAAGTTCCGTTTGTAAGCCCACTGAAACTATTTTCGATTTTAGTTTAATGTAGCAGCTTGTTATTTATTGTAATTTTTTGTTGAAAACAAAACGACAAATCTTATTAAAAACAAAATTATTGGCATGTCATAGATTAGCCTTAAAAAACTTACATCCATAGAAAAAAACCTCATATTTTATTTTTTTGGTAAAAAGTTTAACATTAATTTTAGCATATACCTAAGCTAATTAATCTCGAAAGAAAAGAGATAATGTCAATGGTGTAATAAAAAGTTACAACATATTTTGTCAGATCTAACTCAATACTGACGTGGTAGACTTGTAGACACTTTTATGCTCACAGCAACGCACGCGCTCTTTCCAATTGCTCTCTTCGCACTAATGTACACATGAGGACGTAATAAGAAGGTACTGAAAACACCAGAATCGATATTTGTATAATTATGGCGGAAAACAATGTTTTCTGTTTACTGGTGTCTGCTAGAGTACGACGTCAGACACAGAGGGTTAAAAAGAGACAAGAAGTCTCTTTCAGCGATGATAAAACGGATGGATAAGTTCTACATAAATATTTGCCATAAAATGCTGCTATAAGTCTGCTAAGACACCCGACTAAGCCTAAACGCCAGTTATAATACAAATCTTGAAATGTGTTTAAGGATTAAATTAGTACTTAGTTACAATTAATACTCGTGATGGGAAATTTTCGGCATAGGAAATCTTGTCCGTAAGGCTTAGAAGATTTCCTATGCGGCGAAATTTCGCAAAAAGGTATAAATTGTATGTAAAACACCACGAGAATATTTTTTTTTAACTTTTTAATAATCTAACTGCATGTTGTATGGGCCTTTTTGTATTTTTCTTATGAAATGGGCTGCGTAGCCAAGTCGGTAACTGAAAATTATTGGTTGCCAGCAAGGCACTAAATAGCAACTGAAATTGATAGCTCTCAGTTGCCAATTGCCATCAGTAGTATCATTTTCAGCAACTGGCAAATCAACTGAGGCACGGTTGCCATCATTAATCGGCTTATTGATATTTTTCAAAAATTGAAGAATATGCATTAAAAAATGTTTATAGCTGTAAAAATATGCATCTATTGCCAAAAATATGCAAAAATATGCACTTACCACCAAAATATGCAAAAATATGCAACTACAAATCGATACCAAACTCTTTATATATACCTCTTTATATATACCTCTTTATCTATCACTGAAAAAAAACATGCATTTGCATGAAACTTCGAACCCTGGTAATCACTTATATTTTAATAAAAAATCTGAAAAGATAACTGGCAAAATTTGCCCGTGAAAGTTCTATTTTCGACGTTGACTTTAGTTTGCTTAACGCAAATATCTTGCATAATAGCATTGAATAATATCTTTAAAAAATATTTTTTTTATTTTATATGCAATAAATCGCTTTTAACTTATCTCCTTTCATTTCGTCGTGAAAAACAATCAAAGCAAAAAAAAAATTGGCCAAGAAAGCCATTTAGTTTACAATAGATAATGGTTTCTTTGAGTTAATCTTTGTAAAACTCTCTTAAAATTTTAAACAACTTTTAGTAATTTTAAGTGAAATTACTACTTCTGTGGCAATAAGGAATAGGTGCTTAAGTCGAGATAAGCAAATTTAGAGTTAATATAATCATTGTATTCTCCATATTCAAAATTACCTCTGGGCAAATTTTCATTTATTTGGTACGATTTTTTAGGAAGTTTTAGCACAATAACTTGCTGCTTATCTTTTTTCCACTCATAACCTCATATAGAATAATTGCTTATTTCAGTTTATAATATATTAAATTTCATATTGAATATCTTTATTATAGTATTTATAAAGAACCATATATGTCTAACTTTAAAGAATCGAAGAACGAAAAGTCAACATTAAGTGCAATAGCAATAAATTTCTAAAAATTCACATGAACGCTTAAAACTGCTCTCCTACAAAACTATAAAATATGACTTAAGCACTTTTTCCTTTTTGCCACAGACTTGATATCATAACAAATATCAATCATACGTCATACAGCGGCTGTAATTGGGAATAAATTAAGTAAAGAGCGACTTTGGCTCGAACACGAAGGGTTCCGTACGAATGCATATACATCCCTTTTCATTTATGCCTTTTTTTCATTTTGGCAATTTTTCCGTTATTTTTTTTGTTTAATTAATTAATTTATTTTTTTAACTTTTTCTTCGTTGTTTTGCCGACTTTTTTGGTTTTGGCGTTTTTTTCATTTTGCTGATTTTTTAGTTTTTTTTTTGCGATTTGTCGTTTTTCTCCAATTTTTTAAAGTTTTGGTGATTTTTTGGTTTTGGTGTTTTTGTTTTAACTTTTTTTTCGCTTTATGACGATATTTTTAGTTTTAGCGATTTATTTAAGTTTTGGCGCTTTTTTTAAGTGCTTTTTTCGGTTTTGGGGATTTTTTCGGTCTTGGGGATTTTTTCGGTTTTTGGTGATTTTTTTAGTTTTAGCGTTTTTTTAGTTTTGACACTTTTTTTCGTCTTAACGATTTTTTCGGTTTTTGCCGATTTTTTTGTTTTAGCGTTTTTTTTGTTTTGGCGTTTTTCGTTTTGGAATTTTTTTCATGTTTAACGAATTTTTTTCCGATTATGATGAAATTTTTAGTTTTAGCGATTTTTTTATGTTTTAGTGCTTCTTTTTCGTTTGACGGTTTTTTTTCGGTTTTTTCGGTTTTTGGCGGTTATTTTAGTTTTTTAACGATCTTTTTAGTTTTGGTGATTTTTTGCGTTTTAGCGATTTTTTAATATTGGTGTTTTTCCTTTAAGCGCTTTTTTCATTTTGGCGATTTTTCGTTTTGAAATTTTTTTAATTTTGGTATTTTTTATTTTTAGCGTTTTTTTTTAATTTCATAAATTGTCTAAATTTTGTAGTCAAAATTACGTTAACTGATAGAACACCCTTTAATTTTTATTGTTTTAAATATCGGTGTTAATTGGTGTAGTCTATTCTACAGACTACAATAATTAACACTAACTTTGGAAATTTAAAGTGTCTATATATAAGTGTCTATATATTACATTAGTAATTCAACATGTTTCGTTACTCGCTTTAGAACACCCTTTAATTTTTTACTGTCATACAATTGTTTTACAAAGTTTTACATATACTGTGAAAATTTCAGGTCCGTAGCTCTTACGGTTCCCGAGAAAACAGCCTGCGACAGACAGACAAACAGACAGGCAGACAGTCAGACAGACAGACAGTCAGACAGACAGACAGACGGACAGTGTAGCGGAAACAATAGGATTCCTTTACACTTTTGGTGTGCGGAACCCTAAAAAGGCACTAAATAGTACAATTTTCATGTAAAAACAGCTTAAAAAAGAACTAAAACATTAAAAAACACTAAAAATGTGTAGTTTCAAAACATTAAAAAGCACTAAAAATAGTTCTAAAAGCACTAAGTTGGCATCGCTGCTTGATATCGCAAGTAATATCAATCATACGCCACACAGTGGCTCTAATTGAAAAAAAACGTGTAATAAATCTGTATCATTGGAACTTGCGCTTCGATTATAAGATGATTTCTGTAAAAATCATAGGGGATGACCTAGGCTTTAAAAATGTTGAAACTTGAAACACTCTCTTGAAACACACGGTGAGCTACAGGGTGTTAAAGTTGACTATCTCGCTCATGGAAAACATTGTTGGGGTCATAACATTTAAAACTTTTATCCGCTTTTAATGAATTTAAACTTTTTGTAAAGCTTATAAATAGATATAGAAAATATAGTTTATTTCATTAAAATATCTATAATATTTTCAAAGATATTTTTCTTTAGATTTTAAAATTTGACACCCTGTAGCTCAACGTGTTTTTGAACAGGGTATTCCAAAACTCAACATTCTTAAGGTTTAGATCTTCCTTTACGATGTTTACATACATCGTTTTGTAACCGGATCGCGAGTTTCAAAGATAAACACTTATTACCATTTTTTCCAACTGGCCATTGCACATTTATGGTCCGATTATGAATAGCAAACGAACCTCAGTTGGTTTGCCAGTTGCTAAAAACGATATCACGGTTGGCAACTACCAACTTGTTGCTGTTAATTTCGGTTGCTATTTAGTGCTTCTCTGGCAATCACAAATTTTCAGTTGCTGGCTTGCAACGCAACTGAAGTTCGGTTGCTATCCTTAATCGACCCCTTGGTTTCTTTCCACCACATGAGCCCAGAAAAACTGCTAAATATTTTGCGTTATCCTATAGGAAGAGTTCGTGATTCTGCAACCGAGGAAGTCAAAAGCTCTGAACTTTGGTCCTTGTGGTAAATAGTACTAGTTCCGTTTTGTTTGGGTCTACACTCCTAGACCACAATCTGTAGTAGATTTACCCAAAACATTGTACCTAATATCGCTTATCACGTCCGTAAACATCCCCAATACCATTCGCATATGAGTGATTCCACGTAAAACGGCCCTATGCAAGGAAAAAATAGTTTTCTTATTTTTAATAAAAATCTCTCAATTGATGTTTTTTAGAACATGACAATTATAAAAAAAAATAAAAAAATAAATTATTTAATATTTTTAAAACAATTTGAGGCACTTTTAAATGATCATCGACGAAACATTTTGCTCTCTCTCTCTCTTTGTATGTTTAATATTTAAATCAGATTTTCTTTTCTTCCCTTTCTTATTATTAATAAAAAGCCTTATCTCTGAAAAGAATATACTTTTTTTCGCTTTTTATTGAATTAAAAAAAAAATACTCAGCTAGAGTATTCGGCTGTCTATAATAGAACGGATAGAAAATAATTTAATGTGTTATTATTTTCTTATGATTTATTTGTATATTATTTATATTACTGAAATGAATAAAAAGTTTTATATCTTCGAATTGTTTAAATTTTCGTATTACGTCACACCCATCGGTCACACCCGTCACATTTAAAAAATGGTTTTTTGTTAAGAAAACTGGTTTTTGTTAGACAGTTAATACGTAATACAGCTAAAAACACTTTGAACAGACAGCTATACCAAAATTATTGTGTACGTTATAGTAAAAATTTTACAGAATTTATGCTGAAATTCATAATTCCTTAAAAATAAGATTTGTAAAGGTCAGACCCGTCGCAGCTTTCTTACGACCATTCTGAGCGGGAATCGCGTTCTTTCAGTGTCTACCCGCTATTCAACGACTTTAAGCTTAATGGCCTTGCGAGTCGCAACCTTTTTTTAATTAAAAAATTTTATATTAAAAAAATATGTGTAAGGTGGTAACACCCGGCTAAACGGAATTACTCATATGCCACAACCTTGACTCTCGCAGCTTCTAGTCTCAAAAGAATCGAGTTAACAAAGAGAAGACAAAGCAGAGGAGATATTACCCTTCCCTGCGGTTTTGCTCTGAAGTTGTTTTTTTTTTGGAACTTTGCAAGTATAGAAGCAGAAGTAAAAAAATAAATTTAGTCCATATAATATTTTTTATATAATTTTTGTTTATTCATCTCATTCAAAAGTTAAACAAAAATGCGATCATCTTCAGTTTCATGTCGAAAATATTTATTGCTTGCACATGTCTTCACATTCATTAGGAGAATCAAAGCGATTTTCACTGCCAAAGCAACCACCATAGTAGAAGATATTACATTCGTTAGTATCAGTGTTGTATGACCAGGATGGTATCATACCGCGGCATCTCATTCCATTAAAACCATCCTTTTTATATTCCATACCACAACGAACTTGAAAATGAAATTTAAGAAAGAAAAGGATGATTAAATTAAAATTCTTTGAAAAAATTTTTTATTTTTATTTTAACTTACCACTTCTGAGAGCCACTGCTGAGGAGACTAAAACAAGAACGGAGAAGATCAAGGCAAAGATTTTCATTTTTTATAAATGATTTTTCAACACTTTCAACAAACTGAGGTAGTAATTGACTGTTGACTAAACTTAAATGAATTCAGCTTTTATAGCAAAATTCTAATTGCCGGATCCCAAGTCATAGAATCATTTGTTATTTCAATAGTGCATTTTTAATTAAAGACATTAATCTAGAGATTTGTTAAAATTTCTGGTTTTGTGTTTATTTATTTGTACTTTTAAGAAGAGATTATTTTTTATAACGCGGCTAACAACGAAAAATGGGTGAAAAAATGTATTTGAGGACTCATTAATGCAAGTATTTAATAAACAATTGCACAAAGTTAAAATTTTATTGCAAATGGATTGCGGTTGTGTGAAAAGTCACATGACAGATTTGTTATCTTTATAGCTAGATATGGAAAAAAAATCTTAGCACTCTAAAAAGATATGACATAATATTAAAAGTTTCATATTTTAACCAAAAATCTGAGAAGATCTTTCTTATTATTAATATTAAATATAACTGGCAAAATTTGCTTGGTGAAATTTCTATTTTTGACCTTGAATTAAATTTGCTTAACACAAATATCTTGCATAATAGCTTTGAAATTAGAAAAAATATATTTTTAAATGCATATGCAATAAATCCCAGAATAATATTTGTAAAGTGCTTTTACTTATCTCATTTCATTTAGTCGTGAGAAGTAATTAAAGCAAAAAAAAAATTGGCCAAGAAAGCCATTTAGTCTACAATAGATAATGGTTTCTTTAAGTTAGTCTTTTTAAAATCCTCTTAACATTTTAAAAGTTTTTAATAATATGAAGTGAAACTAATACTTAATATCGGAATAAATATCAATCATACGCCACTTAGTGATTCCCATTGGGAAAAATAAGGTAATAAATCTGCAACTTTGAAACTTGCGATCCGATTTTAAAACGATGTTTACAAAAATCATAGAGAAAAACCCAAGCTTTACGAATATCGAAACTGGGACCACCCTGTTGAAACACATGAAGAGGTGGAGAGAGTCAAAGTTGACTACCACGGCCATAGAAAACCCTTGTAGGCCTCATAACTTTTACAAATATTAATGAATTTGAACTTGTTGTAAAGTTTATAAATAGATAAAAACTAAAAACTTTATTTCACTAAAATATCTTTAATATTTTAAAAGATATTTGGTTTTAAATTTTAAAATTGTGTTTTTTGGCCTCGACTTTGTTCTTTATTTCGTCAATATCTCTACTAATAGTAGAGCCAAAATTTTCCAAAAAAATATTTTATAATTTTTAGCACATCCCTTGAAAATATGCAGAAAAAATTGTTTAGTTATCTCAATGTCTGTAATCCAGAAAAAGAACTAAAATCAAAACTTTGAAGTGAGAGTGAAAATGGCTGAATTTGGACGTTTTTCTCAAAAATTATTAAGAACTAAAATGTTTTCTTTTCCATATTTCAAAAGAATAAATTCAAAAAAATTAGACATATAAAATGGATTAAAGCATGCAGGCTAGTTTTTTTAATATATTATTTATTTTTAATTTTTTAGTGATTATTTGATATTTACATCTCTATTAGCTATTGCATACGCTTTTTATACAACTCGTCAGTTTTTACCCATCTTCGTTTCTTGTCTTCAATTTAACTCATAAAAAATATAAAGACTCTTACTATCATAGCTTTCCAGATACCAGATACAGTGGTATCTGGAAAGCTATGATAGATAGTTACTTTGTATGGGGAATAGCCCTTTCCTCGCCCCTACTCCTCTAGTTTTTTGCCTACCTTCGTACCTTGTCTTCCAATCAACTAATACCGAATTTGACGACTTTTACTATCATAATTTTCCAGATAGTACGTAATTACTAATTACGTTGTATGGGGAGTACCTCTTTCCTCGCACCTACACTGCCAGTTGTTTACCTAACTTTGTATCTTGTGTTCAAGTTACCTCATACCGAATTTTATGACTCTTACTATCGTAGCTTTCTATATAGGATGTAATTACTAATTACTTTGTATGGAGAGTACCCCTTCCTCGCAGCTACCCCGTCAATTTCTTACCTATGGTTGTGTCTTGTCTTCAAATTGACTCATACCGAATTTCAAAGCGCTTGCTATTATGACTTTCAAGATATCAGATTATTATTAATGACTTTGTATGGGGAGTACCCCTTCCCTCCCACCTATCCCACCAATTTTGTAACTATCTATGTATTTTGTCTTCAAATTACCTCATACCAAATTTTATGACTCTTACTATCACAGCTTTCTATATAGCATGTAATTCCTAATTACTTTGTATGGGGAGTACCCATTTACTCGCAGCTATACTTCCAGTTTCTTACCTATGCTTGTGTCTTACCTTCAAATTAACTCATACCAAATTTTAAAGCGCTTGCTAATATAGCTTTCCAGATATCAGATTATTATTAATTACTTTGTATGGGGAGGAGCTCTTCCCTCCCACCTATCCCACCAATTTTGTAACTATCTATATATTTTATCTTCAAATTACCTCATAACAAATTTGAAGGCTTTTACTATCGTAGCATTCTATATAACATGTAATTACTAACTACTTTGTATGGGGAGTACCCATTTACTCGTAGCTATCCTTTCAGTTTCTTACCTCTGGTTGAGTCTTGTGTTCAAATTAACTCATACCAAATTTTAAGGCGCTTGATATTATGGCTTTCAAGATATCAGATTATTATTAATTACTTTGTGTGGGGAGTACCCCTTCCCTCATACCTATTCCACTATTTTTGTAAGTATCTACGTATTTGATCTACAAATTACCTCATACCAAATTTGAAGGCTTTTACTATCGTAGCTTTCTATATAGCATGTAATTACTAACTACTTTGTATGGGGAGTACCCATTTACTCACAGCTATCCTTCCAGTTTCTTACCTATAATTGTGTATTGTCTTCAAATTAACTCATATTAAATTTTAAGGTGCTTGCTATTATAGCTTTCCAGATATCACATTATTATTAATTACTTTGTGTGGGGAGTACCCCTTCCCTCATACCTATTCCAGTAATTTTGTAAGTATCTATGTATTTGATCTACAAATTACCTCATACCAAATTTGAATGCTTTTACTATCGTAGCTTTCTATATAGCATGTAATTACTAACTACTTTGTATGGGGAGTACCCCTCTACTCGCAGCTTTCCTTCCAGTTTCTTACCTACGGTTGTGTCTTGTCTTCAAATTAACCCATACCAAATTTTAAGACGCTTGCTATTATGGCTTTCAAGATTTCAGATTATTATTAATTACTTTGTACCCCTTCCTCCGCTCATATCCTACCAATCACGTTGTAAGTTTCCGTTACATACTAGCATATATACGAAGCTAATAAAAGCGCATTAAAAAAGAGAAGTAAGACAATGAGGCAACTAGTGCCTACCAGTTAATTAATTAATGTGTTACCTGCTTTGTGAAAGGGAAAGATAACCGGTGGTGAATGGAAGAGAGATAGAAAGCTTAATCCATTTACGACCCTGCTATTCTGTGTTTTTTGTACAGCAGTGTTGCAAGCTCCCCTGGTGTTAAGTGGAGGCATTAAGTTGTTTTTTAAGCTGTGTAGCCATTTTATTAGTTCTTTTACTTCGCCGACAGTTCTGCTACAATACCGACGAATGAGGGTGCTGTGAAGTGCATTAGGATATGTTAGTATTAATCGCTGCCGGTACTTCCGAAGTGCTCAGTGCTATGCCTTCATCACTTTAACAGTCCAACAACAACCAACACAATAACACATCAATGCACATGGGAAAAAGGCATGATGCTGTTTGCTTGCCTGAAACTAATCTTGAACTCAAGACCTCAGGGTTTGTAGTCAAACGCGCTAACTACGCTGAGAACAGCACTGTCAACGCAAAAAAGGCCCATCGAGTTTTTCAAATTTCTTTACAAATTATATTAGATGTATTTGATATTTGATAAAATGTGGCCAAAAGAGCAGATTTTTAAAATATATAGCCATGTCACAGATTCCGTTCGGAATGGGTTTAATTCCGTAGTTGTCATTCCGAAAAAGTACATTTTTGGTGCCTTAGATTCCGTTTATTTTGTATTTCGTTTTTACAATGATACAGTTTTTATACCTTGAGGCGTTTGTTTACTCTTGTTTTTATATGCAAAGCTCACAGTAAGCTTTTTATTAACATGGAAAACTCATGACCAATTATTTATTTGACGCTCCTAAAAGTATGCACGTTTTTTAATATTTACTGCAAATGAAGTCTGTAGAAAAGTGATTTTCAATTTCACTTTGAAATTTAAAAGTGGTTTGATTACGAAGAAACTTTTCGTTTTTCGTTTTCTGAAGAAGCAACTTACGGAATTGAAAGCACTTCCGATCGGAATGGTATTCTGTGACATGGCTGATAGTCAAGTTTTCAGAAGTACTTCATTTACCTGCATGAAAACTGGACTAAACCTAATTTTTTAATTTTTCTTTCTTGACTAATTATTAAAAACCACAGAAATTTTAACGACAATTAACGGGTATTTCTTCATGAATTTTCAATCCATACGGAATTGAAACCACTTACGATCGGAATGGTATTCTGTGACATGACTGATAGTCAAATATCAGATATCAGATATTCAAATGCAGATATCCAATATTTTTATGGCAAAAGGTCTATTACTGTTACGTATGACTAACATAATACGACACCGTGCGTTCTTTTTAAATTATTTTAATTAATTTTTAGCGAAATTGGCCAAGTATTTCTTAAGTTATAATAAAATCTGTGGATCAGCCTCTTAAAAATTCAATTTGTTGCAAAATCAGGTAATTTCCATTTTGTCATGAATAAAATCAATATTTTTGTCTATCGATTTTTATGAAATAAAACTTATTTTATTTATAGCATATTTAGCTATTTGATCAGTTAATAAAAAATGTTAGATTTTGGCTTTTTCGATTTTTTATACATTTTTAAAAAATTAAATTTTTTCAATTTTGCCCAAAAAATATATATTTTTCATCATTGTGGTCTGAATAATTCCAAAGCCGTTTAGTATACATAAAATATTATTAGACTAGCTTAAAGGTAATGTTCTTTCAAGTTTTTTAATGGTTTTTATAATAAAATTGGACAACCCCTTCCCAAGTTATGATGAAATTGGTGAAAAAGACCAAAAATATTAAAGAAGAAAATGTATCGATTATTTTTGTAGTTAGGCCACCACAATACTTAAAAAAAGTATAGTGGTAGTCCTTGGCATTTTTCTCATTGCACACTGTTGTATATAATCAGTGTGGTCAGGAGTTAAATTCTGTGAAAGCTTAGGACTTCCTCTATGACTATTGTATATATCATCTTGTCATCAAATTAGAAATTTAGAAGCTACAGATTTATTGCCATTATTTTTGTACTCAGCCCCACTGTGCCTTCTTTAGTGCATTTTGAAATCGATAAGCTTCACCATCCATCTCATTGATTTTTATTTTAAATAAATAAAATTCCTCTAGATTAGATCATTTGTTTTTTGGTTCGATGTGCTTCTTTTTGTCTGTTTGTGTGCTGGCCTGTCTATTTTGGAGACTGTTTTTTAGTTAAGAACATGTTATAAATTTAGTTTCATTTACTTATCAAACCATTTTTTTCAACACAATTTTAGTTCTTGTTTTCTTATATTCTGCCGCGCTTGAATTTATTTTCTTTTAACTACAAACTCTATTGTTTGTTCGTTTTTCAATTTATTTTTAGCGCAAATGTGTCAAATTTATATGCAAAATTTATTAAGTTTTAAAAGCATTTTTGTGTGCAGAAGAACAAGAAGATGAACATGTTGTCGTTATTTTCATTGAATTTAGGCTGACAAAGTTTTTGATATGGAAATATGCATACATATGCATGTGTAAGTATGTGTACGGATGTGTGTGTATGTGCCTTGCAGATAACGCGATTAATCCCGGTTTGGAGTTCCCGCTGAAAATCATCACCATTTTCAGTAATAAAACTGTAAATATATGGAACTTTCTCGCTTAAAAACCTGCATTATATCAGCAGTGAAAAATCTGCTTTTTTTTGTACAGTTTCTTTCATATACATTCACTGCTCTGCAATAAGGTCTTCTTTTAAAGCGTATTATTATGCGCTTTATTGCCTTAGTGCTTCAAAAAAACATGAAAATTTTTTACTGGAATGGTCCATGACTGCATTATATAGGACCAAGTTGTAACTAGTCCATTTCAGCAGTAATGTACCACGTAGTCCAAAATTATCTGTAGGGACATATTCATATTTATTTAAGACATACATCATTGCTGTTGCAACGAGACAACATTTGATAAGTTGACATCATAGAAAATATTAGGGCTCACTATTGTATTTTGATGAAAAAAATTTGTTGGCCTGATTTTAAGATTAAATAATTTCTAGGAATTCGTTAATTTTTTTAAATAAAATGAATCTTTTTAAAATTTAATCAAAATCGTTTGTTTGTTGGTATTTTTGATCCTTTTTAGGGTTCCGTACACCAAAATTGCAAAGGAGCCGCCCTATTGTTTTCGCTACGCTGTCCGTTTTGTAATTTAGACACATTGCTGTATATTGGAAAATGTAAATTTAAAAATTTAAAAAAAAATAAAAAAAAAGTTTAAAGCTAAAAAATTCCAAAAAAAAAAAATAAAAAAATTCCAAAATTAAAAAATGCCAAATCGAAAAATTGCCAAAATGAAAAATGCTTTTAAAGGAAAAAAGCACCAAAAGTAAACAAAATCGCTAAAACGCAAAAAATCATTAAAACTAAAAAGATCACCAAAAAACTAAAAAAATAATCGGAAAAACGAAAGCAGCACTAAAACTAAAAATATCGTTAAAAAACGAAAAAAAATCACCAAAAATGGAAAAAATCGCTTAAACGAAAAAAGTGACAAAACAAAAAAAAAGGGCCAAAATTAAAAAAATATATTAAATTTATTCGCATTGTCTATATGCATTTCATTGGTGCTTTACCAAATCGTCAATAGACTCCAAACGCAATTTTGAACAGTTACAGAAGTCTTTATCTCATGTACAGACTTTTAAAAACCATTTGAGAATTCATAAATATGTAAATGATTTTCAAAAATAGATTTCATACTAAAAACAAAATCCTAAAAACAAAAAAAAAAAAAAACGATAAAACTAAAAAAATCGCCAAAACGAAAAAAGCGCCAAAACTAAAATAAATCGTTGAAACTAAAAGTATCGTCAAAAAACCAAATAAATTAAGTAAAGAGGGAATTTTGCTCGCACACGAAGGGTTCATAAATATGTAAATGATTTTCAAAAATAGATTTCATACTAAAAACAAAATCCTAAAAACAAAAAAAAAAAAAACGATAAAACTAAAAAAATCGCCAAAACGAAAAAAGCGCCAAAACTAAAATAAATCGTTGAAACTAAAAGTATCGTCAAAAAACCAAATAAATTAAGTAAAGTGGGAATTTTGCTCGCACACGAAGGGTTCCGTACGAATACACATAATATACCTTTTCGTTTTTGCCCTTTTTTCATTTTGTCAATATTTCCGTTTAGCCTTTTTGTTTAATTTTTAAAAAATTTTTTTTTTCGTTATTTCATTTTTTTCGATTTTTCGTTTTTTGCCGATTTTTTAAGTTTTAGCGATTTTTTGGTTTTGGCATTTTTTGTTTTAATGTTTTTTTTATCGCTTTTTGACGATATTTTTTGTTTTAGAGATTTATTTAAGTTTTGGCGTTTTTTCCAGTTTTGGCGCTTTTTTCGGTATTGAGAATTTTTTCGGTTCTTGGGGATTTTTTTAGTTTTAACGTTTTTTTTTGGTTTTGTCCCTTTTTTCGTTTTGGCGATTTTTTTCGGTTTTTGGCGATTTTTTCAAGTATTGCCGTTTTGTTTTTGTTTTGGCGCTTTTTTAGTTTTAGGTGATTTTTTTCCATTTTTTGACGTTTTTTTTTAGATTTTGATGATATTTTTAGTTTTAGCGATTTAGTTTTAGTGCTTTTTTTCGTTTTGACGATTTTTTCGGTTTTTGGCGGTTATTTTAGTTTTTTGGTCATCTTTTTAGTTTTGGAGATTTTTTGTGTGTTAGCGATTTTTTGGAATTTTGGTGCTTTTTTTTATTTAAGCGTTTTTTTATTTGTGCGATTTTTCGTTTAGACTTTTGTTTAATTTTGCAATTTTTTAGTTTTAGCGTTTTTTAAAATTTCAAGATTTTACCTCTTACGGTTTCCAAGGTATAGAAAATGGTTTATATTACACAGTAAAAATTACATTAACTGATAGAACACTCTTTAATTTTGTTTTGTTTTAAATATCGGTGTTAATTGGTGTAGTCTATGCTACAGACTACACCAATTAACATTTACTTTGAAAATGTAAACTGTCTATATATAAGTGTTTGTATATTGCATTATTATTTCAACATTTTACGTTGCTCGCTTTAGAACATTCGATAATTTTTAGCTGTCATATATTTGTTGTTGTAGAGGCCAAAGTTTTACATGTTCTGTGAAAATTTCAGGTCCTTAGCTCTTACGGTTCTCAGAAAACAGCCTGTGACAGACGGACAGACTGACGGACGGACAGTGTAGCGAAAACAATAGAGTTCCTTTACACTTTTAGTGTCCGGAACCCTAAAAATCGACAATATAAAAAAAAAAATCGGCGAAAAATAACTGAAAAAATCAACTAAATGAACAAAATCGCTAAAATTAAAAAAATGGCAAAAAACAGAAAAAAATTAATAAACAAAAAAAACTATAATTAAACGAAAAAGCAAAACTAAAAAATTGCCAAAATGAAAAAAGGGCAAAAACGAAAAGGATATATATACATATGCATGTGTATTCGTACGGAACTCTTCGTGTGCTGGCCAAAGTCGCACTTTACTGATTTTTTTTAAATTGGCAGATATTTTTTATAACACCCAATACAATTTCCTTTATATTTCATTGGGGAAACCCAGTTAAGTTTATGTGAATTTCCATGTGTTTTCTGTGCCATTTTCCCAACAACTACAGCAACAAAAACAACAACAACAACAGCACATTGATTTAAACATTGAAAATACTTTAACGGTCGTTTGCCTAAAATACATGTGAGAGCAAGCTTATGAGACGTATTTGTACGTGTATGTGTGTGTGTGTAACAGTTTATAAATTCAATGATATTCTCTTCATTTAATATGTTAGTGTGTTAAGTTGTTTTTGTAGTTGTTATTTTAGCTGTACAAAATGAGTTAAAAAATACCATTGCAATAAAACAATATAGAAGTGGAAACTTTGTTTTTTTTTTGGTTTTTTCAATTGTTTGGTTGCAACTTAAGGAAGCCTACATCTGTAAGCCGATTTTACAAGACAGTCAGAGATCAGTTTACCGTCCGAATTAATCCTGAACTTGTTAGATGAGATCCCATCTATATCTAATAAAAAGATTGATATTAATTAAAGAAAGCAATGGGTAACGTTCAATACATTTGCGAAGACAAAGCTTGAACGATTGACAAAATATCTTGTAATGACAAATGGTATTTAAAAATCTAGCCAAAGTAACGTTCAATACATTTCTGTTTGAGTTTCATATTAAAAATACCATAATTTTATAAAAAATTCCAAGTAATTCAGAAAACTATAGGTAACGTTCAATTTTTTTGGTTTTTTTTTTGATGCAAGCCTTGAACGATTGATGAAGGAACTTTTTTTCAAAAGCCAAATAATCAGGTATGTAATGGAAATCGATTTTGAAAACGAAGGATGTTTGAAAGTTCCTTTTGAAGCACTTTTCATAAAAATTTTTTTATTATTGTGATACAACATTTTTGTAATAAAGAGATATTCTTATAATATTCGTGATAAAATTGTTTTTAATAACGAAATATTATTAAAAGACAACTTTCAAAACTGCTTCGTTTTCGGAATCGATTTCAATCACATACCTGAATATATACGTACATATTTTGTCTAAATTGTATTCAATACATTTTGTGTACATATAAATTTTATATTTTTGCTAAGCACACACTATAAATTGAATTATAAATTTATAGATTTTAACAAAATATTTTAGTTGTATAAAAAATATGTTTTTGTCAAAGTAACGTTCAATACATTTTTGCATGACTTTAACAACTACCGAAATGGAGGATCTCCAATGATTTTTAACAAAAAATAAAAAGGCTCCTTCATAGTATACAAAAAAAAGTGCGATTATAGAACTATGGGTAACGTTCAATTAATTTATGTTTTATACAAAACAGTTTATATTGACCTAGCAAAAACTCGCTAATTATATACGAAAATTTCAACTAATTACAAAAAAACTATGGCTAACGTTCAATACATTTTTTTTTTTGGATACCAACCTTGAATGATT
The DNA here is from genome assembly GCA_956483635.1 of Panzeria rudis. Lineage (NCBI taxonomy): Eukaryota > Metazoa > Arthropoda > Insecta > Diptera > Tachinidae > Panzeria > Panzeria rudis. The sequence continues at coordinate 87,437,994 of OY101451.1, forward strand.
GACGAAAACTTTTCAAAAGCCAAATAATATATAAGAATTTTGTCAAAGTAATGCTCAATACATTTTTGTATAAATTAAAATTTTTTTAAACACAAATTGAATGATATAATTTAATGATATGCAAAAAGTTAGCAATTAATTAAAAAACTGTGGGTAACATTCAATACATTTGTTCAATACAAACTTTGGCGTATTGGCGAACAAAGCGAAATGATATATAACACTTTTGTCAGACTAATGTTCACTATGTTTTAGCTTGAGTTTCATATTAAGAAGTATAAAAATTTCAATTAATAAAAAAACTGTAGGTAACGTTCAATACATATTATTGGATACTATTCACAAAACTTTTCTAAAGCCAAATGCTTTATATGATATGTTACAGTTTTTATATTACAGTTTTTTTATTAATTGCAATTTTTATACTTCTTTTTTTAAAGTAACGTTCAATACATTTTTGTATAAATTTAATTTATTTACAAACACACTAAACAAAAAATTAAACATAACTTAAAAATTTTTCTACATATTCGGCCATGTCACAGAATACCATTCCGATCGGAAGTGGTTTCAATTCCGTAAGTTGATTCTTCAGAAAACGAAAAACGAAAATTTTCTTCGTAATCAAACCACTTTTAAATTTCAAATCAAAATGGTCGGGGTTGTTGTGAACACTTTTCTACTTACTTCATTTGCATACTTTTTGGGAGCGTCAATAAATATTTGGTCATGAGCTTTCCATGTTAATAAAAAGCTCAATGTGAGCTTTGCATCTAAAAAGAGTAAACAAACGTCTTAAGGTATAAAAACTTAATCATTGTAAAAAACGAAATACAAAATAAAAGGAATCTAAAGCACCAAAAATGTACTTTTTCGGAATGACAACTACGGAATCAAAACCAATCCGAACGGAATCTGTGACACGTCTGATAGTTTCTTTATCTATTCGTTAACAACAAGTATAAAAGTATTAAAATCGGATAATATTTGTAAAAGTTCTGAGGCTAACAAGGTTTTTCATGCCCGAGGTAGTCAATTTGGACACCATGTAGCTTGCCGTGTGTTTCAACAGGGTGGTTAAAATTTTAGCACTCTTATAGGTGAGGTCCTCCTCTATGATTTTTACTCACATAGTTTTGTAATTAGTTCGCAAGTTTCAAAGATACAGATTTATTACCCTTTTTTTCCAATTGGAATCACTATGCGTCACCGGTTATAATTTGTATATAATAAAATAACAGTTTCTTTACTTAGCACATATTTTTTCAGTAGAATTTAAAATTAGAATTAAAATAAATACAAATATATGTATATTTTAAATTTTATATGACTTGTTTTATATTTTCAACAATTTCTTTTATTGTTTCTTCGAGTTTTCTTAACTTTTAGTAGAATTTTAATGAAATTGATATATTATGAGCATTGTAGCAACAAAGCGACACTATCGATTTCATTGTCAAGAAGTTTTTCTTGGGAAACATTTTTCATTATATGTATAATTTTAGAGAGAATGCTGTTAGAGAGTATGTTGAGGCATGCATGCCAATTGCATTGTTATGTGTTGCTTATGCAACTCCTTGAATTGCTTTTCCTAGGAAAAAATTTTAAAGTATGTCAAACTTTTTGGGAAAGAAGAAATTAAGTTAAGAAAAACATTTTAAGATTTTAGTTAATTAAAAATTTAAAGAGCAAGAAAGCAACTTAATTTGATATGCTTTTCCCTGGATTAAAATAGATTTAGTAAGTAATGAAGTTTGAAATGTCGTAAATAAGAAAGATATAGTATATGTTAAAATTCATATATGGGTTGTTCATATATAGTGGTCGTAAGAAATTAAAATTTGGATTTTTTCAAGTCTCATACCGCAAATCCATGGGTATTTATATAAAACTAACCTCAACAAAATTTCAAGTTAATCAGTTAAGATTAAGGCGTTGTCTTCTGTTGTCTTTTAGGTCTCATAACTCAATAAATATAGCGTTTATAACAAAATTTTCTTCCAAAAAAGTTGTTATCTGTGAAGCTTCCAACAGCTTCTGACTTAATAACATTTACTTAAGCCGCATATATAACAAAATAAACTGCAATATGAAAAAAGTCTATAACAAATAAAATTTCAAAATTATTGCACTAATTTACAAACTTTGGTAAGCTTTTTCGTTCCCTATAAACTGAAAGCTGTTTCGTTAGCTATTTGTAACGCTGAAAGCGAATGTGCACTCCATTTTTTTCATCACTCTAGTTTTCGAGACATACCGTTATGTCAAAATTGAAGGCACTTCCACGAGATATATTAGGATAACTGGAGAAGGGTTCGCCCTATTCAGTAACAAAGAAAAACTAAAATTCGACAATAAAATTATTTTTAAGCCGAGCGAGCACTGTTGCTAGATCTGGCCATTAATTTCACAAATATCGCAAAATCTAGAGCCTAAAAATGAAAAATTTCATAAATATGTTTAAAAAGTTCTCCCACTAAATTGTGAAGAAACTCAAAAATTGTGCACCAATTTTAACGAAACAGGGCTCATTTTCTTTGGAGTTTTCTAAGCTACATAATACTTTACAAAAAATTGGATCGTTGGAGTATTTTTTATTTTTTAATGGATTTTTAAAAACAAAAGCTTTTTAATTTTTTATAAAATTTTTAATTTTTAGGCTTGAACTTTTACGATATCTCTGAAACTAATAAGCAAATTAAGAAACAATGTTAGCTTGGCTTAGAGATAATTTTGATTTCAAATTTTGGTTTTTCTTTTTTACCTAATGGAGTAAGCTCTTTTCGAGTTATGCTAATACATACATATGTATATGTAGTGCAAGTGCTTTCATTTTTGATATAACAGTATATCTCGAAAACTAGAGCTGATAAGAAAAATGTAGTGCAGATTCGCATTTAGCACTACACATGTTTAACTACGGAAATGAGTTTAAGTTATAGGGAACGAAAAAGTTTACCAAAATTTTTAAAAATAATTTTGTTTCTAAGATTATAAATTATTTCCCTTAAAACACAAGCTGCTTTATTTAGAACAGTTTATTTTTAAAAACTTCAAATAAATTCCAACCCGCCCAGTAAACAAATACTAGACAAAGATTTTCATCAGTTGAAAGTAGAAATAAAAGTATTGTAAGTACAGTTTGTGTTTTAATAGACAGAAAAAAGATTATTGGCGCCCCACGTTGGGCGCTTTTGCTTTGTTATTTTAGTAGTTAAAGGCTATTCCATATTTTTCTGCTTTTTTGTTGTTGAATATTCGATTTAGATAAAAGTCGGTATAACAAAAGCTATTGGAAACTTCACAGGCAACAAATTAAAAAAAAAATGTTTTTTGTCATGCTATATGGGTGATTCCATGTCAAATCGCCCAACAGTTACACACGACCCCTTTCGATTTCTATGAAATTTGTTCAGATGATATTTTCTTCCATCCTATAACGAATTTATGCTAAAGAAAAAAGAATTAAAAATCAATATTTCAAAAGTTATGATGACATATTCAAAATATCATTATTTCGCCAAATTTACCGAATGTGTTGAGTTTTGTTTTTAAATATCTCGAAAACTATTTGATATACAAGGATGGTTTGCATGTCATTTTAAAGAGGATATTTGGCACTACAAAAAATATTTTGAACAATTTTTTTTTTGGAAAAATTACTATCTCCAAAGTTTTGAAAATTTCAAAGCTGACTAAATCAAAAACCTATATATTTTTCGGCTGAATTTTTTTTATATGATACCTCTAAATGTCCTTAAAAAATCCTGAAAACTTTAAGGAGGTCTTATTTTTTCTTTTTTTAATAATAGAGCTGTTTGTCATTCGTGACTTTTTTTAATATTGAATATTGTTAATAAATAAATCAATAAAATGATGCGTCGTATAATTTTATTAAAACTCTATGAGTAATGCAAATAAATTATTAAGTTGCTAAAAATTAGTCATTCGTTACTTGAATATTTATTGCAAACACTCAGATAAATCTTAAATGAGAAAAATTTTTTTTCAAAATGATAAAATTCTATTTTAATTGTTATAATTTAAGTCATAGGTAATTCAATTATATTAGACAATTTGCTTAAAATCTTACTGTAAAGAAAAAAGAACATGTAAAGAAAATTATCATTCGTGACTTGTCTATTTACATGGATTTTGCTATGGTAGTTTCTAATATCTGATTTCGGGGTGCTTTCGTTATTTTTTTGGGTTGTAAAGGAGTAGAAAACTAATTTGGCTAGAGCGTAGATCAGAAAAACGTTATAAAGGATAATTCTTGCAACAAAACCCGACTCCAAAATAGGCGTGGTACTGCCCACATTTTTGATCATAATCTTGTGCTCTTACGAGAACTAATTGCATGTCAAAAGTTTCATAAGTATCGTTTGGGTATATGTAAGTAGTTAAAATTAAAATTTGCTTTTCATGGGCGTGGTTTTGCCCACTTTTCTAGCCGATTTGTTATATCGCCACAATAACTGAAAGTGTAAGTAAAGTTTCATAAGAATCGGTTTAGTAGAAGTTGTTGAAACATAGTATTTACTTTGTATGGGCGTGGTACTGCCCACTTTTTTAATTATGATGAAATATTCAAACAGAAGCTTAATGTGTGCGCAAAGTTTCATAAGAATGGCTTTAGTAGAAGTTGTTGATAAAGAATATTTACTTTGTAAGGTCGTGACCCCGCCCACTTTTCAACGGGACCAATCTGCAAGTACAGCCTTTTAAATAAAGTAAAGAAAATCTAAAAACTGTTTATAAATGGCGGAGTTCATGAAAAAAATAGATACATGAGGCATTGATAACCTTTTTCTTTTTTTTTCTGAAGTCGCCTAAAAATGAAAAGCAGACAAAAAGTGCCGTGCAGTATATAAGCAAAAAGCAAGGGAAAGGTAAAGAGAATTGGTCTTAAACAATTTTATTTTATTTACTAATTCATTGGCTTTGATTGAAAGGAGTTGAACCCAGTTAAAACGAGGTGACACAATATGAAAATCATATCGTCCTAAAATGAGGTAACGAAGGATAAAAATATAATAATAAAAAAAAACATAAAATACATGCTAGGAAAGTTCACTTGGCAGATCTTTAATTTAACCGTTAGAAAGACAAAGAGAGGAATACTTCATCTCTCTGTCTTTCTACCGGCTGAGTTAAAACTTTGCAAAGTAAGCAAAGTAAGCTAGTGCAAAAGGGGTGATATTTTGAAAATTAAAAATACTAAAGTTCATACAATTGAATTTTTGCAATTTTTCCTTAAATAAAATATATTTCGATTGCAGTCGACGTTTCGTTAATAACATTATTTAATTTAATATATTTCAAATTCCAACTCAAAACTTTCTATCAAATTAAACAGAAAACCGAATTTTACTATTTTACTGGTTGCGTATGATTAATATTAATTCAGAGGTAAACTTAAAAAACAGGGTGTAACTTGAGGAGTATTTAAGCTATTTGAAATCTAAGTATAGCAAGCTAAAGCTGAGACTTAAGCCTATCTATACTGTTGATATAAAGTTAAAATACTTCATTGTTAACTAACAAAATTTTTAAAGATTCAGTGATAAAAAGAATAGAATTTTTTCTTTATTTCTTCAATGGTCTATTATTATATTCTCAGAACGCCCAGCTTTAACAAAAGGCCCAAATTTAATTAATATAGTTTTTTTTTACTGAGAACTAAAACATAACATAACATAACATAACATAAAATAACATAACATAACATAACATAACATAACATAACATAACATAACATAACATAACATAACATAACATAACATAACATAACATAACATAACATAACATAACATAACATAACATAACATAACATAACATAACATAACATAACATAACATAACATAACATAACATAACATAACATAACATAACATAACATAACATAACATAACATAACATAACATAACATAACATAACATAACATAACATAACATAACATAACATAACATAACATAACATAACATAACATAACATAACATAACATAACATAACATAACATAACATAACATAACATAACATAACATAACATAACATAACATAACATAACATAACATAACATAACATAACATAACATAACATAACATAACATAACATAACATAACATAACATAACATAACATAACATAACATAACATAACATAACATAACATAACATAACATAACATAACATAACATAACATAACATAACATAACATAACATAACATAACATAACATAACATAACATAACATAACATAACATAACATAACATAACATAACATAACATAACATAACATAACATAACATAACATAACATAACATAACATAACATAACATAACATAACATAACATAACATAACATAACATAACATAACATAACATAACATAACATAACATAACATAACATAACATAACATAACATAACATAACATAACATAACATAACATAACATAACATAACATAACATAACATAACATAACATAACATAACATAACATAACATAACATAACATAACATAACATAACATAACATAACATAACATAACATAACATAACATAACATAACATAACATAACATAACATAACATAACATAAAATAACATAGCATAACATAATATAACATAACATAACATAACATAACATAGCATAATGGTGTTGCTGCTGCGGATTTTTTCGATTTTCAGTGTTGCGTATTCTTCGGGGAAGTGCCGGAGAAATCCTGGTATTTTGATAATTTTCGGCCTAGCTTTCGGAAATCTCCAATATGGATTCTGACTTTGCCAAATGGTTTGTGACTTGACTAAGCCGTTCGTGGCCGTGATAGCCGAAGGTCTCTCTGCTAACTATCCTTAGTAATATTTTAAATGCGAAAGTAAATTTGTTTGTTTGTTTAATGCGCTTTAACGTCTGAGCCAGACAGACAGAACCGATTTTGATGAAATTTGGAACGTAGATAGATCTAAGTCTAGAAGGACACACAGGTTATATGTTTTTTAAAAACTAGGCGGTGCAATTTCCGCTTTTCTGAAACTACCTCCACCACCAATTTTAATGAAATTTAAAACATGGATAGATCTGAGTCTGGAAGGACACATAGGCTATTTTTGCCCCTCTGAAACTATCTAACCAATTTTAATGAAATTTAAAACATTATTAGATCTGAGTCTGGAAGGACGCAAACGCTATATATATTTTTTTAAATAAGCCTACTAAGGGGATAAAATTTTCCATCACGGTGTCCCACGACACCGCGCTTTCCTTTTTTATTACTCGTTCAAAAGTTATTTAATTTTCCAAAAAAAACAACTTTAAGTTTTTTGCTCAAACTTTCTTAATAATTATCGAAATTGGAAAAAAATAAAAAAAAAAAATATTTGAAGTTTTTTTTATTTTAATTTTTGGATTTGAAATTTAAGATCGTGTTTTTGAAAATTATTTTGAAAAAAAAAATGTTTTAAGCCCGGCTCGGTACTAGGCCTTCCCTTAACCAATATTTTTTAGATTTTTGAAAATTTGAAAAATAAAATTCTATAAAGCATAAAAAATCTTGTAAGTTTTATCTTTGTGGTATACGATAGGCCAGCACTTTTGAGTAAAACACCATAAGCAAACATTTTTTTCGAATATTTTAACCCTCTAAATCGCTTCAGCGGTAATATAGCGAGCTAAAATATTCTATAAAACTATTTGCCCTAAAATTCTCCAGACTCGAGTGAAACGCCAAAACTCAAAGCGTAGTCTATCCTATATTTAAAGAATTATTGCGCTACAGAATTAAAGCTTTGATAAGAGTTATAAGGCCTTTAATATCCTTTTTTTCTATTTTAAACTTTTTTGTACTCCTTATAATTTATTTACAACGCTTGTTTATTTTGCTTTCTCTCTTTCTTGATTTTTTCCCATTTTTTTATCGAGTGTTTTCTCATTTTTCTTTTTTGCATCACACCAAAAAATGTCAATAACCATTTTTCAGCACATATAAACAAATATTTTTTTTATATAATCAGCCGTGTCACAGATTCCGTTCGGATTGATTTTGATTCCGTAGTTGCCATTCCGAAAAAGTAAATTTTTGATGCTTTAGATTCCGTTTATTTTGTATTTCGATTTTACAATGATAAAGTTTTTATATCTTGAGGTGTTTGTTTACTCTTGTTTTTAGATGCAAAGCTCACATTAAGCTTTGTATTAACATGAAATGCTCATGACCAAATATTTATTTGACGCTCCTAAAAGTATGCACGTTTTTTAGTATTTACTGCAAATAAAGGCAGCAGAAAAGTGTTTTTCAACTCCACTTTGAAATTTAAAAGTGGTTTGATTACGAAGAAAGTTTTCGTTTTTCGTTTTCTGAAGAAGCAACTTACGGAATTGAAACCACTTCCGATCGGAATGGTATTCTGTGACATGGCTGAATATTTTAAGACTGTGGCTATTTTTGGCTTATTGCCAGCTTTAATATCAACAACACTTTTGCTTGTTTTTCTTTTCTACCAAATTTCGTTGATATAAAAACAAAAACTAATTTATTTTATCTGTTTTGTTTTCCAGCTAAGAGACAGGAAATAGAAATCATTAGAGAAAACATTTTGAAACTGCCAACATAAATAGAAAAAAATTAAAATAAGCACAAAAAGTTATTGTTAAATGAGCTGGGACAACTAGCTAAAAAAAAGTTTTTTTGTTTTAGCAATTATATTGAATAATTAAAAAAACATAATAGCAGCAGTGGCTTTTGTTAAGTTTGGATATTGGAAAGCTGCTAATAAACAAGTTTTAAGCCATTAGGGAGTATACAAATTTTATCTATTTTTTCTTTATTATTGAATCTTTCAGTCTTACCAGCGTGGAATATCGTCGATATTCTTAATGCTGGGATTTTATTGAATGTTTATTTTGCCCAAGTTTTTTTGGAACAGTACACATGCATGTTTAGTTAAGTGCCTTTAGAGTTTTAATAATTGAGTTATGAATTTTTAGTCGAACTGTATGGTTTTTATGCAAAGTTATTAAATTAGTATGGCTTAAGACTGAAATGGAAAAAGCTTAAAATAGTTGAACATGCTAAGAAAAGACAGTTAGTGAAGTTCCGAACATTTAGACAAAGTTCAATAAGGTGCGACTCGCCACAAGATGGCGACAGTGTGTTAATTGAGCTTACTAATATTAGTAGGATTTTCGCTACAGTGTTGTTGCCACTGTCAGTGGTAGTGTGGGTAAAGGACTCTGATGAGTAGACTTGGTGGTCACGAAACAGCTATCAGTTCAACCTTCCGTACAGCCAAATGTTTCTTTGAATGTTCAATATTTACATGCTTTAGAATTTCTTTCTTAAATAAAAAATAATTTGATCTAAAGATTAAATTAAAAATGAACTTAAGCCATACTAATTTAATAACTTTGCAATTAATTATACTCTTATCCCATTTTACAAAATTTTTAATCACAAATTTTTTAATCGACTTAAAAAAATCGAAGACGATTAAGAACTCGTTTGTGTATTTTTTTTGCTCAAAAATTGGCCATTATAAACCAATTTTATTATAGTTTTAAAATTTTAAAAAAAATTTTGTTATACAATAACTTATTTGAATTATTTAAATTTAAACTATAAGTTTCTACTTTATTGCCTTAAAGTAGTTAAAATATTGATAAATTTAATCAGACATTAAAGCAGACAAACAATGGATGTATTATATAGTTATTAATTGAATTATTTTATTAAAATTAGTTTTAGAAAATAAAATTCTATGAAAAAGTATTTTTATGTAGACATCGATTGTGTCTGGCAGACTTTTTGATAGTCGCAGGTAAAATAATGAAAACGGATTGAAATTAGCTTTAGAATATGTGATTAAAGATTTGAAAGAATAAAAAATAGTCGTAGTTCTTAGGCAGTTTGTCGCTGTAATAAACTTAAATTTTATAATAAATTTTCTATCCAATAAATCCCTTTAAAAGCTAAAATTGTTTTTTTATTTCATTTTTTTCTCTATTCAATGTTTGCTTCCGCGGTTATTAAATAATTTTATTGTTATCCTGCTACCATTTTTTATGAATTGTTTTTTTTACAATTTAACCAAAATTTAGCTCAATTGTCTATGGTAAATAGGCCACAGATGTAATATTTATTAATAAAAATATATGGAATAGTGGCCTGTCTGTCTATCTTTTGCTTTGTCTGCATAAAAAAAATCAATATAAAAAACTGCTAAATAAATAAATCCAATTTGTACATTGTTGCGTATGATTGTTATTAAATATGAATGATTTGAAATTTAAATAAATCATACGCTGTGGCGAACAAAAATCAAATACAATAAAGTAGGCCTGTATTTTTTTTTAAGCAATGGGAAAATAGAACAATAAAAACTAAATTTCATACAAATAGTTGAAATGGAAATATATTAAATATTAAAAGCAGAAAAAGCAGAATAGAAGAGAGAACCAAGCAATAAACTGTTATTGGGCGAAAAATGCAAAACGAGGAATCTTGAAGACTCCAAGTTATATATACGATTTCTTACCGAGCAGAATAATTGGCTTTATGTTTAGCTTTAATCTGCTTTAGCGAGCAGTTGGTCTGCAGAAAAAATCCTTTGAGTCCCTTAAATAACAAACATTGAATTAATAACAGCTGACATTCTTTCAACCCCTTCTGAAACTCAAGTTAAATCATGTTTAGGAATCTTTTCAAAGTAGCATTCAATACATTTCATGTGCGAATGTAAAACCTTTTCCAAATACCTACACACTAAAAATTTAATTCCTGCAATTTAGACACTTTTTACCATCCTAAAGATAATAGCCAAACCATATACACACATAAACATATGTACACATTTTGCCAAAGTAACGTTCAATACATTTTTGTATTAACTCTATATACGTGCTGGAAAATGAATTAGCGACAACTAAGATTCATTTTATTATGATAAAACTCAACGCTAAATTATATATAAAACTCTTTTCCAAGTAATATTCAAAACATTTTCGTATAAATTTCACTTTTTTCAAAAACACATTACAAATTAAATTGACGACAATTCAAATTCTTTTTACCATTCTGAAACGCAAAGAGAGATCATATTTCAGACTTTTCAAAGGAACGTTCAATACACGTTTGTATAAATTTTAGGTTTTTTTCAAGCACTTAGTACAAATTCAATTAAAAATAACTGAAATTTCTTTTGCAATACCTAAATTCGAAGATAAATCTCAAGTAAGCATTTCCCCAAAGTAACGTTCTATGCATTTTCATTTGTTTTTGGAAATTTTATGCATTTTTCAAACACTCACTACAAATTGAATTAACAACAATAGAGATGAATTTTATCATTGAAAAATTCAAAGGAAACTTATATTTACGATTTGTTTTAAAAGTAACATTCCATACAGATTCATAAGAATTTTATATATTTTTTCCAAACACACGCTTTAAAGATTTCTAAAACTCAAGCCAAATCAATCATATTAAAAAATTTTTTCATGGTAACGTTCAATACACTTTCCTATTAATTTCATATATTTTCAAACACTCTCTTTGAAAATGGATTAAAAGCAATTACGATAGATTTTATCATTCTAGAATTTAAAGATAAGTCATATTTAAGCATTATTTTTCAAAGTAACCTACAGTTTTGTATTAAATTTTTATTTACATATTTCATACCGAAAAAGAAAAAAATTGCTAAAAAATTGCCAAAACAAGAACATATCAAACACATATCAAAAAACGAAAAAACACTAAAGCGAAAAAAGCACCAAAACGACACGGAAAAACGAAAAAAATCGTTAAAGCTAAAAATAATCGCCAAAACGAGAAAATCGTTTTACAGAAAAAAAAAATACCCAAAAGGAAAAAACTGCTAAAAAAAACGCAAAAAAGCAAAAAACAAAAACATATAAACGAAAGAAAAATCAAAAAAAGCTAAAACGAAAAAAGCAATAAAACTAAAAAATCCCCAAAACATCGATAAAAATCGTCAAAGCAAAAAAAAAAAAACTACAAAAAATTAAGTAAAGTGCGACTTTGGCTCGCACACGAAGGATTTCGTACGAATACACATACGTCCCCTTTTTTCATTTTGGCAGTTTTTTCCGGTGTACTTTTTTGTTTAATTTTACTTTTATAATTTTTTAAGTATTTTTCGTTGTTTTGGCGATTTTTTTTTGTTTATGGCGCTTTTTTAATTCTCGTGATTTTTTTAGTTTTTTCCTGGCGATTTTTCGTTTTTTGCAATTTTGTTGTTTTTTGCCGATTTATTGTTGCGTTTTTAACGTTTTTTTTCACTTTTTGGCGATATTTTTAGTTTTAGCGATTTATTTTAGTTGTGGCGATTTTTTTCAGTTTTTGCGCTTTTTTCGGTTTTTAAGATTTTTTCGGCTTTTAGTAATTTTTTTTGTTTCAGCGATTTTTTTTGTAAGGAAAATTTTTTCGCGCTGGCGATTTTATTTGGTTTTTTTTTTTTGCGATTTTTGCAATTTTTTTTGTTGTTTTTTGTCGAGTTTTTTAATTTTGGCGTTTTTTTTGTTTTAAAGTTTTTTTTCTCTTTTTGACAATATTTTTAGTTTTAGCGTTTTTTTAGTTTTGGCGCTTTTTTCGGTTTTGGGGCTTGGTTTTTTGTGATTTTTTTAGTTTTAGCGGCTATTTTATTTGACACTTTTTTTGTTTTAGCGATTTTTTTTGAGATTTTTTAAATTTGGTGCTTTTTTTTGGTTTTAATGTATTTTTTCGTTTTGGGGATTTTTTAATTTTTCGCGATTTCTTCGTTTTTGGTGATCTTTTTAGTTTTAGCGTTTTTGTTTTGTTTTGAAATTTTTTCCTTTTGGCGATTTTTTTTCTTTTTGGGTTTTTTTTTAATTTTGGCGCTTTTTTTTGGTTTTGGTGCTTTTTTCGTTTTGGGGATTTTGTTTTTCATTTTGGGCGATTTTTTCGTTTTTTTGGTGATATTTTTAGTTTTAGCGATTGTGCTCTTTTTCGTTTTGACGACTTTTTCGGGATTTGCCGTTTTTTTTTTGTTTTTTTGGCGATCTTTTTAGTTTTGGTGATATATCGCGTTTTAGCGAATTTTTTTTAATTTTGGTACTTTTTTCGTTTTTTGGTGATATTTTTAGTTTTAGCGATTTTTTATGTTGTGCTCTTTTTCGTTTTGACGACTTTTTCGGGATTTGCGTTTTTTTAGTTTTTTTTTGGCGATCTTTTTAGTTTTGGTGATATTTTGCATTTGAACGATTTTGTTTAAATTTTGGTGCTTTTTTACTTCAAGCGCTTTTTTTTAATTTTGGCGGTTTTTCGTTTTGAAATTTTTTTAATTTTGGAATTTTTTAGTTTTAGCGTTTTTGAAAATTTCAAGAGTTTACCTCTTACGGTTTCCAAGATACAGCATATTGTCTAAATTACATAGTCAAAATTACATTAACTGCTAGAATACTCTTTACTTTTTGTTGTTTTAAATATCGGAGTTAATTGGTGTAGTCTATTCTACAGACTACACCAATTAACACTAACTTTGAAAATTTAAAGGGTCTATATACATATGTGTCTGTATATTACATTAGTATTTTAACATGTTTCGTTGCTCGCATAAGAACACCCTTTAATGTTTAGGTGTCATATATTTGTTGTTGTAGCAGCAAAAGTTTTACATATTCTGTGAAAATTTCAGGTTCGTAGCTCTTATGGTTCCCGAGAAAGCAGCCTGTGATAGACAGACAGACAGACAGACAGACAGACAGATGGATAGTGTAGCGAAAACAATAGGGTTCCTTTACACTTTTGGTGTACGGAACCCTAAAATAGCGCTAAAACGAATAAGTCCCTAAAAAACTGCCAAAACGAGTATATGTATTTGGTATTCGTTCGGAAGCCTTCAAAGTCACACTTCACTCAATTTATTTTAATATGCATCTTTGTGTAGATATCAAATCTAACAGGTGACCTTCCAAAAGTTTTACCTCTTATCAAAATCATAAACATTAGAAACATTTCGCGCGACAAAAAATGTTGCAATAAAATTTAAGCTTTTCTCATATAGTTGCCAAATATTGCTTAAAGCAGCTAGTCTGCAGATGGATATGATAATTTTTTTAATAATGATTCTCTATTTTTGCAGGTAGTTGATAGCGTCATCAAAAATTATCAAAGATACAAACGAATAAACAGAAAGCCAAAAAATTAAGAAAGAATAATTATACTAGTGTCTATAAAAAGTAAATCCAAGTCTCTTGTTCATATTAATTGCTTAACTAAGAAATCTTTGAATTAATATATTTGTTATGGAATATTAGAATAAGAACTCTTTAGCTCTGAGCCATAAGTACAATTTTTGCTATAAAAGGTTAAATTCATTTAATTTTAGCTTCACAGTCAACTAATTTAGTTTGTTAAAAGAGTTCGAAAATCATTTATAAAGAATAATGAAAATATTTACCCTGATATTATTCTCTGTTCTTTTTTTAATTTCCACGGCAGTGCCTATTAAAAAAGATACATTAAGTTAAATATTTTCGCTAATTTTGTGTTTTATACTAATTTAAATTTTTTGTTTCTTTTAAGTTTTTTGTAGTTTGAAACAGGTCAAGGAAGATCTGAATGGAAGTAGAAACCCAGCTAGTGTGGACAATTTCGTAAGATTCGGTTAACTAGAATTAGCTGTAAAATAATATTTATTTTGTTGGGAGTGAAATTGCCTATTTTCTTAAATAAATTATTTTGTTATCTTGACTCAATCAATGTGTGTGCAAAATTTAATAATAACACTACCAAAAAACGAAAAAAGTACGAACGCACGGTATAGGCCTTTGGCCTATACGCCCTTGGGCCTGTCGTCTTCGGCCTGCTACTTTCGGCCTTATGCCCTCGGCATGCCACCTTCGGTCGGCTCCGTTCGGTCGCTGCACACAAAAAAATTTCTCAGATTTTCTCTTCCGACAAGCATTTGCTTGAAATTTGCTTTAAATTCTATCAATAGTTCATCAGTTTTATTAAATGTTTCTCTTATTTACACTAAAATGCAACAAGAAAATCTAGTTTAATTTTCAGTCAAAATCTGTTGTTTGATTTTACAAAAAAAAAATAAAAAAAAGATTTCGGTCCTATTTCAATAAAATATTTGTTTGAATTTAAAAAAATTTTTGATAGGAAATAATAAAATTATTTCAATAAACAAGTTTATAAATAAAAAAAAAAATGTTTGTGGGAATGTACAAATTTTTTTATAGGAAAAACTTAGTTTTCTAAATAATAAAATTTTGTAAATTTGGACAACTTTTTGTCTGAATTTACAAATTGGCTTACAGGTCCTGATTCATCATAATGAAGTTTAATTTTATCTGTATATGTCAGACGCCAACTTATCTCTATCGCCCTGTGGTGGCGCATATTCATAGACAAAACAAAGTATAGTTTAAGAATTTAAGACCAGTATTTTGTATGTCAATACTGGTTTTAAATTCCTAAAGTATATTTTGTTTATGACTATGAATATGCGCCATTAATTTCACTTACCTGGATGACACCAAGTAAATGAAAATAGTAATTTAAATCCCTAGATGATAGGAGACAATTCGTCAACAAAAAACCACTATCGCCTGAAAGATTCTTAGGCGGTACTTGTCAGCAAGGATTTAGCCGAGCACCTGGTGCTTAGCCGAGACATGTCCGCCTAGCCAGGAAACCAACCATTAACCAAGACATATACCTGGTCCGAATATTCCCAAAAACTAGAACAAAAATCTTCCAAAAATACCAGAAGTTCCCCGGATTCCAAAAAACTAGGACAAAAATTTCCCCAAAATCCTAGAAGTCTTTTGAATTCCAAAAAACTAGAACGCAAATCTCCCTAAAATCCTAAAACTTCCCCGAAAAACAACGGCAATACCGACAACCGCGAAAATACCGAAGCGGCAGCACTGAGTTTTCACGGAATTTAACATTCGTGTCGACCTGTTGACTTCGGTTTGAATTGTCATTACCAGTATTCGTTACACGTATATGTTAAACGTATTTATTACCAGTATATATTACCAGTATTTATTACCAGTATACCGTTACAAATTTTTTTTAATGAAAAACTATTTTTTTACACCACAGCATAGAAAACTTTTATATGCTGCATGCATATCATGAATATGCACAAACGTGCCATAGGAAACTTCGTTTCAAAAATATTTAAAAGGCTCTAACGACTGATTCTGGGGCCGAATTACAGCATAAGTGATCGAGTACAATTTTTCGAAACTTTTCTTTTTGGGAATTACGGCATACGATAACGAGTGTGTAATCGAGTACCAGCTTCTTAAATTCCACTCGTTAGCACTACAGCGATCAAAAACAATCAGCCGTGTCACAGATTCCGTTCGGATTGGTTTTGATTCCGTAGTTGTCATTCCGAAAGAGTACATTTTTCGTGCGTTATATTCCGTTTATTTTATATTTCGTTTTTACAATGATAAAGTTTTTATACCTTGAGGCATTTGTTTACTCTTTTCTGCGTAAAACACCCAGGGTCTAACGCGGGAATCGAACACACGACCTCTGGACTGACAGGTTAGCATCACTACCACTCAGCACAGGGGCAAAGTTCACATTGAGCTTTTTATTAACATGGAAAGCTCATGACCAAATGTTTATTTGACGCTCCTAAAAGTATGCACGTTTTTTTAGTCTTTACTGTAAACAAAGTCAGTAGAAAAGTGTTTGTCGATTCCACTTTGAAATTTAAAAGTGGTTTCATTACGAAGAAAATTTTCGTTTTTCGTTTTCTGAAGAAGCAACTTACGGAATTGAAACCACTTTCGATCGTAATGGTATTCTGTGAAATGGCTGAATATTTTCTTTTATTGTGTTTGGTACACTTGGTACACTTTTTAAAAACGTCGATACTTTAGCTATCGAATGCGCTAATCCATACTCGATAACGAATGCGGTAATTCGGCCCCTACTGGTTTATTTTTGGTATTCGTTTTTCGACATTTTAAAAGTTTACGCACGTGATTCATTATAGGGAAGCAAAATAAATGGTAATAAATTTGTAACTTTTAAACTGCAAATTGGATTTTTCTGAAACTTGGAACATCTTTAAAAGAGTAGTAATGCTTTATACTTTGCGTCTTGGTAGAATCGTTGCTTAAGTAGGGTGGCCAAAATTGACCATAAAAAATTTTCCAAGGCTTGTAAATTTCTTAAATGTTATCCGATTGCAAAACTTTAAATCGTTTTTGTTTAAACTAAAAACTTTAAGAAATAATAGTCACATTTGTTTCCGTATCTCTCCTAGTTCAAAAGATATTTGACTTTAAAGAAAAAAAGAAAAAATTTTTTTTTTACTTTTTTTAGTTTTTTCATAAATTGTTCGGTTCGTAATGAAAGAATGAACGTGTTTAACAAAGTTTTTTAAAAAATTGAAAATAATGAAGATACATTTTTTGAATAAAAAAAAAATTTTTTTTTGGTCAATTTCAAAATTTTGAGTTTTTAACCATTTTTCGATTTAAAGAATACAGCTAATAAAAAACTTTTTTCTCTAGTTTTACATAGCATGTTATTAAGAATCGAATGGTGCCTATTAAATGAAAATCGAGCAATAAGGTAGAAAGTTATAAGCAAAGAACTAAAAAAGTCCAGACAAAAATATATGTTTTTTTTTCTTTAAATATATTTTAAACTATGAAAGACAAGGAAACAAGTGTGAGAACATTATTTCTTTTTATTGTTAAGCATAACTTAAAATACTTTAAAATTTTTGAAATCAACTAATATTGAAGAAAATTATAAGCATCAGACTTTTTTTTCGATTCCGAGGAGGTCAACTTTGGCCTACTGTAGCACGGTTGGTGCTTAAGCTACAATGGCACCAAGACACGGAGTAAATAGTTCAATTCATTTTCTAAAGAAGTTCTAAGTTTCAGGTAAATTCAATCAACTGTTTAAAAGTTCTAGATTTATTACCATTTATTTTGTGAAAGTCCCCACTGTGCATTGTTATAGTGAATTGGAATAGGTAATCTTGTAAGCATTACATTTAAGGTATAATATATATTTAGCATTTCTATGTAAACACCAAGAGAAACATTTTTATTGAACATTTTAATCATCTAATTCTACGCTGTTTGGGTCTTTTTGTCCTTTTCCTAACAAAGGGTGAAAAAAAACTCCCCTTGAACGACAATGTAGCGAGCTAAAATGTTCCACAAAAATGTTCCTCGTGATGTTTTACATAAAAGCGCAGAGCATATTTGATACCATAAACGTAAGGCTTACAAGATTTCCTATGCCGAGTGCTAAGTATGGACAAGTACGAAATTAGCCCTTAAACACATTTTAAGTTCTGTCTGAAATAATATAAGTGATAAGATTTTAAGACGTATCTTTTTAATATGTTGCAATTTTTTCTATCGCACTACCTTTCTGAAGATAACAAATCTAATATATGACTTTTCAAAGATTTTATATCGTTATCTAAATCATAAAAATCATTAGAAACTTTTCGCATAGCAACGAGTTTGCGATTAAATTTAAACTTTGGACATTTAGTTGCTAACTATTTGCTTAAATTAAATAGTCTTCACATTAATATGATAGTTTTTTTTTAATAATGATAGGCTACTTTAGTTTTAGTTTATAGTTGACAATGCACAGTGGGGCAGAATCAAAATATTCTGGAAATAAATCAGTCATTTCTAAACGTATAATCCGATCAGTATAAAATTTCTCATCGACATCATATCAAGCAAGTAAAGAAAACTAAAATTTGCTTCTGAAAATGGCACAATTCCTATGAAAGCTCCAAGAAATCTCCAAAATGGAATTTTTTATTGCTTTGCCCATAAAATCCACATTTGGTCCAAGGCTCATAAAATATTTTGGCAAACAAATTGATACACATACGAGTTTCTGCAAGTGGTATTTGTTTTTGAATACAAGCTTTAGGATTTTAGAACATTGAGACTAAAATCAAAACTTTACTGCAAAATAAATCGAGTTCGGAAGGATGTGGGGCCTACAAAAAACGGCAAATTGGCTTAAATTTTTTTAAATCATGTCTGTAAAGATAACTTTTACACACATACATAATAATGATATCTTCTTGAAAGAAACATTTTTTTTATAGAGAAAAAGACAGATTGTGCTTTTTAGGGCAAAAATTGTATAAAATTCTATAACATTTTTTTAATTTTCAAATTAAAAATTGTATATTTTCCAACACAGAAGGAATGAATATTTCCAGAAAAATTTTTTTTTTATATTTTGTTTGATTTACAAAGAGACAATTGTGACAATCGTTTGAAAAATTGAGAAATTTTAATTTTCAATAAATATTAAAATTAAGATTTCTTAAAATCTTATACCCCAAATCGATGGGTACTTATAAAACATTACGCTTAAAAAATGTTCAGTTCCAGATGCCCTTCAAAGTTTGAGCAAATGCCCTTTTTCTGCTTTTTATGTCTCATAACTTAATATAGTATTTATAAAAAGTTTTTTTTTTTCTAAAAAATTGTTGTATGTGAAGTTTTCATCAGCTTTTCCCTTACCAACTTTTATCTAAATCGCATATTTAGCAAAATAAACTGCCAAATGTTGAATAGCAGATAACTATTAAAATAACAACAAAAAAGCGCCCAATGTGGGGCGCATGTATAACAATCTTGTTTCAAAGATTATAAACTCTTTCCATTGAAACACAAACTGTTTTATTTAGAATAATTTGATTTCTACCTTCAACTAATGAAAATCCTTGTCTAGTATTTGCTTAACGCACGGGTTGGCATTTATTTGAAGTTTTAAAAAACAAAGTACATATCGTCGTTACTCCGACAAAATCAGCTATGTGTTTTTACTAGGTTTAAATGTTATGCCACAACTATGCGAAGTTTTTTAAAGCTAAACAATTTATTCAACAATTTATCAAAGTTTGAGCAAATGCCCTTTTTTGGTTTTTTATGTCTCATAACTTAATAAATATAGTATTTAAAAAAAATTTTTTTTCTTCGAAAAAGTTGTTGTTTGTGAAGTTTTCACCATCTTTTCCCTTACCAACTTTTATCTAAATCGCATATTTAGCAAAATAAACAGCCAAATATCGAATAGCAGATAACTATTAAAATAACAGCAAAAGAGCGCCCAACGTGGGGCGTGTATATAATAATCTTGTTTCTAAGATTATAAATTCTTTCTATTGAAACACAAACTGTTTTATTTAGAATACTTTGATTTCTACCTTCAACTAATGAACATCTTAGTGTAGTATTTGTTTACCGCATGGGTTGGCATTTATTTGAAGTTTTAAAAAACAAAGTACATATGTCGTACATATGTCGTTACTCCGACAAAATCAGCTATGTGTTTTTTACTAGGTTTTAAAGTTATGCCGTAACTATGCGAAATTTTTTAAAGTTAAACAATTTATTCAACAATTTATCAAAGTTTGAGCAAATGCCCTTTTTTGGTTTTTTATGTCTCATAACTTAATAAATATAGTATTTAAAAAAAATTTTTTTCTTCGAAAAAGTTGTTGTTTGTGAAGTTTTCACCAACTTTTCCCTTACCAACTTTTATCTAAATCGCATATTTAGCAAAATAAACAGTGAAATATCAAATGGCAGATAACAATTAAAATAACAACCAAAAAGCGCCCAACGTGGGGCGTATATATAATAATGTTGTTTCTAAGAGATTATAAGTTCTTTCCATTAAAACACAAACTTTTTTACTTAGAATACTTTGATTTCTACTTTCAATTAATGAACATCTCTGTCTAGTATTTGTTTACCGCATGGGTTGGCATTTATTTAAAGTTTTAAAAAGTACTCGTACATATCGTCGTTGCTCTGACAAAATCAGTTATGTGTTGTTACTAGGTTTTAATGTTATGCCGCAACTATGCGAAGTTTTTTAAAGCTAAACAATTTATTGAAACAATAAGCGCATCGCTATAATTATGTTGCAAAAACCAAGATACATAATTGAATATTGGTGGCCTATAATCAAACTGATTAAATAACTACACATAACTCATTTTGTTGGAGCATTTCTAAGAAAATTATATTTAAATTTAGAATATTTTTGGTTATACATATAACCGTTTTATCTCGCAGGACTTAGTACAAATACTCTTAAACTAGTTGGTGGGTAGATGTATTGCTAATAAATGTTTAGATTTGTGTAATAAACAATTTTTCGAAAATTTTTACTTAACCGATTACGTCAGAGCAACGATGATATCCTAAATAAAATAGCTTGTGTTTTAATGGAAAGAATTTATAAACTTAGAAACATGATTACTATAAATTTACAAATAAAACTTTTTCCATTCCCTAGGATTTGAACATGTTTCTTTAGTTATTTGGGCTGCTGAACGTGAATATGTACTCCATTTTTTTTATCGAGATATAATGTTATATAAAAAATTAAGGCACTTGCACGACATACACATATGCATAACTGGAGAAGAGTTTGCCCTTTTCAGTAAAAAATAAAAACCAAAATTCAATAATAGTATTGTCTTTAAGCTAAGCTAGCATTGTTTTTAAATCTGTGCCTTAGTTTCAGAGATATACATAGTAAAAATTCGGGCCTAAAAGCTAAAAGTTGCATAAAAAATTTCAATATTTTTCTTTTTAAAAATTCATAAAAATTATGAAAATACACTAACGATTCAATTTTTTTTTGCCTTATCATGTAGCTTGATATATTGCAAAGGGAATGGAGCCCTCTTACGTTTCAAATTATGAACAACTTTTGTTTTTATTCAAAATTTAGTGAGAGAACTTTTGAAATTTTTTTTAATGATATTTTTAGCTTTAAGGCTAAAAGTTTTACATTACATCTGAAAGGGCAGACTTAGAAATAATGTTCGCTCGCCTTAAGGATAATTTTGTGGATGAATTTTGGTTTTTGTTACTGCATAGACGGCACCCTTCTCTCCAGTTATGCTAATATAGTATTGCCTGCTCGTGCAGCATATCGGTACATGAAACTATGTGTTCTTTACATCTGAGGTGTAGGGTATATTTAGCAACTTGGTAGAAAATATTAAGGCAAAAATGTTTGTGAAACATTTTAACCCTCTAACTCACCCACATAACGGTCATTTTTGGCCCTTTTCTAACAAATCATAAAAACACCCTTAAAATGGGGTAGTGCGTACATATGAAGTTCTACAAAAATTTTGGCCACACACAACTAAGCTTGAGACCCAACTTGTACGCTAGAAATCATTAAAAACTTAAACTATGTTTAAGGGTTAACTTCATACTTATTAAAAATTAGTACTCGGCATAGGTAAGTCTTAGTTTTAACATATTAGACATATTACATTATGTCTTCCGAACTTTTATATAAAATACCACGGAAAAAATTTTTCTGGACCTTTTGTACATATCTTAAAAAAAAGGAGCAAAAACTCCCCTTTAGCGACAATTAAGGGGGCCAAAATGTTCTACAAAAATATTTGCCGTAAAATTCTACTATCGATTTTTAAAGGAACCTAAGCTCCAGACTTAGCTTGGTCACTAGAAATCATTCAAAAATTAAAATGTGTTTAAGGGTTAATTTCGTACTTATTCACAATTCGTACTAGGCATGGAAAATCTTGTAAGCCTTACGTTTAAGGTGTAAGATGTGTTTAGCTTTTTTATGTACAAGACCACAAGAAGCATTTTTTGTAGAAGATTTTTACCGGCTATATCGCCGTTGAATGAGACTTTTTTGCCCTTTTTTTAAAAAATTTACGAATAGACCCATACAACGAAGAGCTAGAGGGTTAATATGGTATTTTTCTCCTGATGTTTTACATAAAAGCGCTGAACACATTTTATACCTTAAACGTAAGACTTACAAGATTTCCTATGCCGAGTACTAATAGTGAATAATTATGAAGTTAACCCTTAAACATAGTTTAAGTTTTCAATGATTTCTGGCGTACAAGTTGAGTATAAAGCTTGTTGTTTCAGATTATCTGTTTAGAATTGGCAGATTTATAATCAAAATATTTTTATGCTGCCCCACTGTGTAGCGTTATCAAAATTTATCTTCTATCAACGCTACAGAAGATTAACCAGGAAGTCTAAAAACTCATAAAATATATGAGTGTCTATAAAAAGTTAATCCAAGTCTCTTTAATCATATTAATTGTTTAACTGACACATATTTGTACTAAGATACTTTTTAAGGAATATACATACATACATACGTACATACATACATACATACATACATATATACATACATACATACATACATACATACATACATACATACATACATACATACATATGTACATATATACATACATACATACATACATACATATGTACAAATATACACTATTAGACTGAAAAATTTGTTTAGATCTGAGTTATAAGTAGAATTTTTCTATAAAAGCTAAGTTCTTTTTGAGTTCAGTTAATTCAGTTAATTCATTTCGTTGATCCAAAAGTGTTCAAAATTTGTTTATAAAAAATGAAAATCTTTGCTTTGATAATATTCGCTGTTTTTGTGTTGGTTTCCGCGGCAGTGCCTGTTAAAAATGGTAAGTTTAAGAAGATGTGTTCTGCTTATTTTGAGTTGATTAATTTTTATTTATTTATTTTATACTTCAAGTTATTATTACTGACTTGAAACAGGTTGCGGAAGATGTGAATGGAAATGAAAAGGGAAATCGAAATGTAGAAGGAGAACCAAACCACGAATTCTTAAGATTCGGTTAACTAGAATTATAAAGTTAGAAAATAATATTTACGTTGTATGGACCTGAAACTGTCTATTATTTTTTCTAAATAAAAGTTTTGTCATAGTTAACTCTCAGTGTGTGTAAAGTTTAATAAGATACGGTCCAGAGTAGAAGTAGTTTAAAATTAATATTTAACTGGTGTGGGCGTGGCATTGCCAACTAGCAAATTTTATTGCTACAAAAATCAAGTTAATTTCTTACATTTTAACACATAGAAAAATTTCATATTAAAATCTCCCATTTTTTCAATTGTATTTGTGAGTTTTTTTTTACAAAACTTTAAAAATTTCCTTAAGTAAAAAAGCTCAGAGATACAATTGAAAAATGGGACTTATATTCTTGAATAGTATGTACCCTTCGCTACAATTTTCATATGGTCCAAATGAGTTACAAGCAAATTTGAGCCTAAATATTGCCAAACATGTCCTTAAGATGGTGAAAAAGTATCCCAATCGTCGGTAATTCAATTCGTAGTGTGCATTTGGAAAAAATATGAAAATCATACAGAAATGTATTGAACGTTACTTAAAAAAAAACAAATATATGACTTGATATTGAGTTTTAGGATGTCAAAAAAATTCTCTCAATGGTCAGTAATTTAATTTATAGTATGTGTTTGGAAAAAATATTAAATTTATACAAAAATATACTGAACGTTACTTTGAACAAATCTAAAATTTGATTTGATTTTGACTTTAAGGATTTTAAAAAAGTATCGTAATTTTTGGTAGTTCAATTTGTAGTGTATGCTTGGCAAAAATATAAACTTCATACATAAATGTCTTGAACGTTACTTTGAAACTTTATAACTTTGAGTTTTAGGATAATAAAAAACTATCCCAATTCTTACTAATGCAATTTGTAGTGTTTATATGGAAAACATGAAATTCATATAAAAATGAATGGAACGTTACTTTGAAAATCTCTTAAATATGATTCCAATTTAAGTTCTAGGATAATAAAAAATGTGTCAATTGTCAATAATTGAAAATGTAGTATATATTTGGAAAAAAGTATAGCATTCATACGAAAATGTATTGAACGTTATTTTGAAAATATTCTTAAAAGTGATTTAGCTTGAATTGTAGGATGCTGAAGCATTTCTCAGCTGTTATTAATTTAAATTCAAAGACACAAAATATCTTTTCTGCAGCTCATATGCTCAATAAAGCTGATTAAAGCTACGCATAAAGCTAACTATTCTGCTCGGTGAGAGATGGAGTCTTCAAGATTCCTCTAAAAAACATAATCCTTTGGGTCATTAAGGCCGAATATTCGCTGAAATTTTGTTCTGTTATCTCTTGTTGAGTCTACACAGTTTAGTTTTAGAGTTCCCGATAATAAATTGATTTTGGGCCTTTTTTTGGGAATAACGTCATAAATCGTTTTGCTTGACTGAATGCAAGAAGGTATAACAACAAATTATAGCCACAGATATTTATTTATTTATTTTTTGCCACTGCTTACTTAATTTGCCAGTCATCTACCAATGAGAATACCCTATACTTTTTTATAATTACCACTATTTCATTCAAACTGTTTCTGTAACAGCAACGTTGGCACGACTACGTTTAAAATATAACTATCCCTTGTCACTACATCAGCAAGTGTTCTTGAATAAGTATGCTAAGCTTTAGTGACTGTTTGTAGAAAATTCCCGAAAGGTTAGCTTCCGTTATATTAAACTCGCCATGTGTGAGACAGCGTAATTAGTGTTGTCAATTTGTATCGTAATTAACGATTTTAGAAGTATCACTCACATACAACGTAATTTAGTAAATAATTTTGTTGTGAATTGGATTTCATTAAAATAATAGAAATATATTAAAAATTTTTTTGGGGGAAAAAATTAAATGAAATATTATTCTCTCATTTAAAGCCGTGTGATTTTTAATTGCTACAAAATAGAAGAATCTATTTTTTCCCTGGTAACAATTGGTTACAATAATTCCTGGTATTTATTTTTTAAGCTAACAGCATGCTTTCCATTTAGTTTCATTTAAAGAAACCCAGCAAAAAAAAACATCATATTTCTGGAAGCAGTAAAAAACTTTCATGCCTTTTACATTCGATCTTTTGAAGTGCTTCCGAGGATGCTCAAAATCAAAGCAGAGATCATCTCTCCGTAAATTATTCAAGGTCAAAGGTCACCAAATCAGCTTTTCGTGATTATCTTGGTTTATATAGCTCCAATGATGTTGGCAGTTATTATAAAAATTGTAGAGCATAAAATTTGCGACAAATTTTGTGTTAAACATTTTTTCATACGCCCAACCGTTTCTGAGATAGAGGGCAGAGCGTCCTCAGCCATACTCACTGTAATGCAAGGTCAACCGTGCTCTCTCCCCAGCAAAAAATAGTCGAGATTTTGGAAGCAGTGCAAACTTTTCCTGTTATACAAATGCTATTTATAGTAGCGACAAATGTATTGACTGAATATAAGCAATACTGTATGACAAGAAATGCTTAAGCTTCTTATATTTTTCTTTTCGTCCACTTAAAAATTTTTTTTTGCACATTAACTTACAGTGGTGCATTCAAGGAAACGCTACTGTAAGGCAGAGATTATGAAAATATACATTTAACGAAGAATGACGATGAGTTATGATCTTAATTATATACGCAATGCGCTGAAATAAGCGTTTAACAAGAAATGCCCCAAAGTGGGACATCGTGAACAAATATCATGCAATATGTAAGCATGTTTGTAAGCTACACCAACAAAACTGTCCTTTACAAAACTGCTTATCTCGAAGCAGTAGTTTTTGCAGGGTCTCTCTCTACATTTTCCACCTATTGCATGGAAGAGAGAAACTTATAATAAAACACGATTTGTTTTGTCTGTAGTTTAACGTTGATAAAATGAGTCATGATTTTAGAGCATTTTCGATGCTTCGAAAGAAGCGCTGTTTTATAAAAAAAGCAAAAGCTACAAAGTGGGACATCGCGAAAAAAATCATGCGCATTTGAAGCACTTTTTGAAGCAGTAGAAATAACAAAACTAGCTTCTCTCGCTTATAAACCTCCTTCAGCCGAAGCAGTAGTTTTTGCTGGGAAGTGACTACTTGCTTGGATATATTTCACTTTTGCCATTTTGTTACATGTTTTTAACAGTTTTTTATGTAAACAAATAATGAAAAAAATGGCAAATAAAAATATTTGAAAGTTTTATTTGATGGTTTTTATTTAAGAGTAAAACATCAAGTTTATTTTAACAAAATATCATTTCCGCAGAAGTGTTTTTTGTTTGTTTAATTCATAAAAAAAAATCATGGTAGAACATGATTTGACTTTTAAATATTCAAATAAATATTTAAATGATATTGATTTAAAAGAAAATTGATAGCCAACAAAACAAGTCACAGAGGCAAAGGCAGCGATGGTAGCAATTTCGAAATATAAATTTTATTTATTTAATTGTTTTGGGTAGCTTAAATTAATGATGGGCAAGTTGCCAGAAAAAATAACGTAAAAATTCATGTTAAATTTCAAAGGAAAAGTTAACGACCTGAGAAGAAAGAAACCTATTTGTTCAAAGGAATTTTTAATTTTAATTTCAGTAAATTTAATTACCTGTAATATATTTGCAAAAGACATACCTAAAAGAAAGAATAAAAAAGTGTGGAAAATATTAATTGTACTTAAATAAAATGAAATAAAAATATTACAAAATTTAAATAAATTCTTTTGTATTTGTATGTATCAAAAGTTGTGTACAAACTTTGATAAATTATAGTGCACATAAAGCCTGTTATTACACTCTAAAACACTTTTGTTGAAAATTAGGTCGATACTAGTCGGCAACACTTTACCGATTATTATCGACCTAAAATTACACACGGATTATTTTTGAGGAAAATGTTTTTACTAAAAAAAGCGATTGGCTGCGTGCAGGTTTGAACCGTAACCTCCTGACTGATAGTCTGACGTATCTACCATTCAGCCATAGCCGTATTATACTTTATGTTAAATTGTTTCCACTTGGACTAAATATGTTTAATTTGAAAGGTTTTTTCTTTTATAAAATAATTACAAAATCGATGTAATTTTAGACAAGAAGAAATTTTCAACACAAATTTAGACAATATTTGATCCTAAATTTGAATTTTGTAATATATTAAGGAAAATGCTTAGCTAAAGAACATATAATAATTAAGTGTTTTTTTCATTTTCGTGTTGCCCAGTGTTATTATATTAACATTAATCATACGTCCAGCATGCTGCTGCATATATTAATTATTTATATGCTTAACATTTAATATAAAATTTAATTATACTTATAGCATCACATATTGTATTGTATAAAAATTGTTCTTCTTTATAAAATTTTTATATTCATGAATTCTCTCTTATTAAACAATTATTGCAAATACATTTTCATCTTGTGTTCGTTAATACATTCATAAATTAAAATGAGTATAATTTAAACACGAATGTGTGATGAATAAAAAACATTTATAAATGTTAAAATCAAACAAAAAAGTGCAAAAAAGGGGAAAAAAATGTTTCAAAATAAATTGTTAACACATTTAAAAAAGTGTATGCAGGAAAATATTTATGGTCATATTCATACAATAAACAGCCAACTTTTCGTTTATATATATGTAGTGACAGATCTATCTGTTCTTATACATATATATATATATATATAGATAAATTAAGATTAATCTGTTATTTTTTATTTGCATGATAAAATGGTTATGATTTTTTTGGTGGGCAAGCGGAAAATTTT
This sequence comes from Panzeria rudis, assembly GCA_956483635.1. NCBI lineage: Eukaryota > Metazoa > Arthropoda > Insecta > Diptera > Tachinidae > Panzeria > Panzeria rudis. Next base: position 87,466,460 of record OY101451.1, read on the forward strand.
GCTTTAAGCTTTGTATTTAAAGTATTTATAGAGAAGTTTAAAATGTTTAATGGAAACAAAAACGGTATATGAATTAAATGAATGCTAAACACAAATATTATTTTTTAAAATTTCGAATATAATGTGAAAAAGCCATAAATAAGTCTGATCTTATATGTTGAACAGGCACAATATATAAGTTAACAACATTCAGGAGAAATTAAAGCAAACGTATGTTAATCTTATTCAACTGACTATTTATTTCGAGTAAAAAAATTATTTAAAAAAATATAATCGAATTAAAATTATTCGAATAAAAATTATTCGATTAAAAATTATGCGAATAAAAGCTATTGGAAAAAATTATGTTAATTCAAATTATATACAGGAAGCTATGCGCATAAAAGAAGTGAAAAAATTATTCGAATAAAAATTGTTCGATTATTATTATACGAATAAAATTATTCGAAGCAGAGTTAGAAATTAAAGCAGGAGATATTAAATATACATAAATATTAATCGAACAAAAATTATTCGGAAAAATATTCGCAGGAAAATATTCGAATAAAAGAATTGTGATAAAAATGAATCCAAAAAATTGTTACATTTATGTAGATAAACATATATGTATGTATGTGTTGAAATAAAAATTATTCGAATAAAAATTTTTCGATTAGTCTAACTCGAATAAAATTATTCGAAAAAGAAGAATCTAATTAATTTTATTCAAACAAATATTATGAGAATAAAAATTATTCGAACAAATTATTCCAATTCATATTATATGTATGTAGGAAGATATTCGCATAAAGATATTTAAATAAAAATTCGAATAAAAATTGTTCAATTAATATTACATATTCGAATAAAATTATTCGAAGCAAATTGTATTTGCTTGTGAATTCAAATTAATTATTAGACCAAGGATTGATTATTAGGCCAAGGTTCGAACGTTTCCAAGGAAACAAGGAAAAAATTAAGTTGATGTTAATTTTTCCCTATTTTCCTTAGCATATTAATCAGGTCCAATTCTTTCTGAATATAACGTTACGAAACTTAGCCTAATAATTAATTTGGATTCACAGGAGAAATTAAAACAAACATAAATATTATTCCACTCTGTTAATTGTATAAAAAATTTATTCGAAAAAAATAATCGAATAATAATTATTTGAATAAAATTTTTTCGTAAAAAAATAGTCAAATTAAAATTATATATAGAAAAATATTCACGTAAAATTATTGTGATAAAAATTGATCGAAAAACTCTGTAGTAGATAAACATAATCTGTATGTAGATAAACATCAATGTATGATTGAAATAAAAATTATTCGAATAAAAATTGTTTGATTAATATTACATATTCGAATAAAAATATTCGAAATAATATTGGAAATTAAAGCACATATAAATATTAATCGATTGACTATAAATTATATAAAAATTATTTTAAAAAAATTTCAATTAAAAATTATTCGAATAAAACTTATTCGAATAAATATTATTCGTTAATAATTGTATTAGAATTATGTGTAGAAAAATATTCGCATGGAAGTTTTGTAATAAATTATTATTAATCGAAAAAAAATTCATTCTATTGCTTTATATTGCTCAAACAATGTCATAACTCAAAAATGGAAATTTTTAGTTAATAATGCATGAGTTAATTAATCATCATATTGTTCTTTATATTGTGAAAATATTTCGTAGAAATATCTTGTATACTCACGCCTCAAGAGAATATTAAAATTTTATTTTTCCATTAACTTGTATGTAAATTGAAAACTTTAAAGTCGTTGTCTGCAAGACTAGTTTCTTTCAGTTAGGGCGTCGTTTGAGTAAATGTGTGTAAAATTATTCAATTAATATTATTCGAATAAAATTTTTCGAGGCAAAGTTAGAAATTAGAACAAACATAAAACAAACACTTTTGTTGAAAATTAGGTCGATAATAGTCGGCAACACTTTACCGATTATTATCGGCCTAAAATTAGACACGCATTATTTTTGAACAAAATGTTTTTACTAAAAAAGCGATTGGCTGCGTGCAGGTTTGAACCGCGACCTCCTGACTGATAGTCTGACGTATCTACCATTCAGCCATAGCCGTATTAAACTTTATATTAAACTTTTTCCACTTGGACTGAATATGTTTAATTGGAAAAGTTTTTTCTTTAATAAAATAACTACAAAATGGATGTAATTTTAGACAAGGAATAATTTTCAACACAAATTTCGACAATATATAATCCTAAATTTGCAGTAATGTTTTAGAGCTGCAGCTAGCTTGTGAATTGGGCAATTATGTTTGAATCAAATACAGGTTTTACGATATTTTCGAAAATTACCGTTGTTAAATATTTACTTTTTTCTGTGTAAAAAAAAGTTGTAGTTAATTCGAAAAAATTTTTTTCGCGAGTATTACGTGATCGTGAGTTTTTTTTTTTTGATCTTGATTATTATTTTTATACTCACGTAAGCATGTGACCGTGATCGGCAGTAAAAAATTTGGTTAGGACTCCATGTTTATTTCAAATAGACCGCGCATTATGGCTCTCCCGGAAAAAAGTTATTTTTTACACATATGCCGTTATTCATGGAAACCTCAAATAGAGTTATATATTACGTATGTTTTTTCACTAATTATTCTACACCTGCAAATATTTAGTTAAAAGTTTATGAAAATACAAAATTTATTCGATATTAGTCACCCAATAAATTGCTTATTGTGTTTAGAGTCTACTAAACTATTTCTAGTGGAAATACAGTAAAACTTTTTATTTTCGGACAGTAAGCAGCAGTACTTTAGAAACAAAAAAAATTTTTGAAAGAAAGGAAAAGTAGAAAAAGTATTCCCCCAACTACCCAGCAAAAGCTTGGTAATGTATTGCAACTACCAAACAACATACTTTTCAATACAAACTATATACGGTCTGCATTAATTTACAGTAGTTAAACTAATTATTTAGTAATAGTAAATCAACAAGACATTTATTATGTCAGTGGCACAGTAGTAGTGCGTGCGTTTAACAGACAGATGATTAGCAGTACAAACCCTGGCGAAGCAAAGTGTTTTTTTAATTGTTTGTATGTTCGTAACAACAATTTGTAAGCCCATAATAAAATAGTTGTGCAGTGGACGAATGGAGAGTAAAATATTTGACATAAAGCACAACAGTAACTTAAACGGGACCGAGTTCAATACTCAGCAGCGACATTTAATTTTTATTATGTTTCATTTATTTTTATTATGTTTTATGTATTTTTATTATGTTTTATGTATTTTTATTGTTTTTCCTAAATATTAAAATTTTTATGTTGTTATTTGTAGTCCAATGTGGTAAGTATTTGCCTCCAATGACTTTGTCATATTAAAGTTATTTGCTAAAATGCGAAAGTGGAAGTAGTGAGGGTTATTTTTATTAGCATTTTACCTCCTTACTTTGCCATCAGCATTTTTTTACTAATTTTCTTTTTCCTCTGGCTTTAAATTCTCTTTATTTAAATCTGTCCTTTTTCTCTGGCCATCGCTGTTGTTGCTTATTGAACTATTACTAAATTTTAGTTTTGTTGGTTTTTCATTCAAACTTTTGACTTAAATAAAGCTAAATCGTGTTGAATTATAAAAAAAAAAATTTCAAAAGTTTCTTTTTTTAACAGTTTATTTGGTTTTAATAATGCATGCTATTGATTTTATGTTTAAACATAAACTAAATATCGTGTTGGCTTTTGGAAAAGTTTTTATTTGTATAAAATTTTGTTTACATAGTAGAGTTTATGACGGCTTATTGAATATAACCTTTAAATTAATATCAATCGAACGCTTAGAGAGGGCAAAATAACACTGTACAGCACAAAAAAAATTATGTGGTTCTAACCATGGATTCTGGCAGAGGGATTAAAAAAATACATGCGTATATCGGCGTTTTGTTTTTTTGTTTCATTTCTTTTTTAAAGAGAAGTAACACAATTAGGCAACTAATGCCTACCAGCTCTTAAATTTATCTCAGATATAAAAATTTAAAACGCTGATACAAGTGTAATTTTTTTTGGTGTCCTGTACCAGAATCAGTCGTTGGAACAGCCATGTCAAACTCGCGGCCCGTGGGCCGCATGTTTGCTTCCCAACTATAAAAGTCGCTATGTTCCGCACACTGGACTTGTTTTCATTTCTTTTAGTTTTTTTACGCAGTTGGGTTTTTGATTTTTTTAATTTAAATTTTCATTAATTTTCTTTTTAGTTTTCGCAAAAATCACTTTTTACGCAAAGTTAGTTAAGAACCACAAAACCCCGGATCTTAACTACACTTTAATCTGTTAAAGATTCCAAATGGTCATTCGAAATGAAAAATGATAAGAGAAGCCTAAATATTATTTTCAAATACCTTTGCGACTTTTTATTTTTTCGTTTTCACAAAATGGCGTCTGTTGGCAGCCATATTGAATTTGGATCACTGTCATATCTTTAGTGACACGCGCAGGATTAAAGCAAATCGATATTTTGTAATGCGCATATTATCCATGTTTGGTAGCACATGCATATATTTTTTCACAAATGAGTTCACAGAAAAAACTAAATTTCATTTTCTCTAAAGGAATTCAATGAAATAGTAAATATTTTGTCTAGAAGCAGACCTACAAACAAATTTGTAAATATAGACAAAATTTTCTCAACAATTTCATTGAACAAAAAAATTTTGTTTTTTTTTTCAGTGAACAAATTGTTTAAATCTATAAAACAATTTGTCTAAAAATATTTACAAATTGTAAGCAAAACATTTTACTAAATCAAACAAAAAGATTTACTGGATTTTTTGAAAAATATCAAATAATATTTTTGTATGAATTTATAAAAGAATAAGTCTAAAAATACTAACATATATTAAACAAACTTTTTACTGGATTTTTTCTAATATATCAACCAAAATTTTTTTCTGGTTCATCATCATCCATTAAGCATTTATGAAATTTCATTTTGTTAAATGTGTTCATGTCTGAATGTTTATCTAAAGATTAAAAAAAAACAATGAATGAGAATCAACGCAACAACATTAACGAATTGATTCACTCAAAAATCTTCAGTAAACAAAGTTGGTACAATCGCATTCCTTTTGCTGTCATTGTTGTTGTTGTTGTTATTTGTGTGTATGTCGTCATCGGGGTTGATTTTTTAAGATACAGTTTTTCTTGTTGTTTTTTGTACTGGCGTCCTAAATAAGACTCAAACAAACAATTGATTGATTATGTAAAGAACATTTAATGAAAATGAAATTTATTTTTAGACAAACTTTCATTTGAAAATTTTTTGGTTATAATTTTTTCTGTGAAGATGAATTAAAACTGCGCAGCGAGCCAGATTACCTGAAGAGCATTTAGTATCATTATTAAAAATTATATCAATAAAAAATTCAACTCCAGACTTTGTTGAATTGAAAAATGACAAACAGTGGTTTATATCCAGCAAAAAATAACTGAAATGAGTTTGACATGCCTGTGTTAGAGCCTTGTAATTTGAAAAAGAATTTATTTTGTTGTTGAGTGTAATTTAAAGTTGTTTTAAATGAATATTAGGACTGAAAATCGAAAATTTTCCAAAACTTTGAGTAAGGAAATAAATAAAGGTTATATTTGCTTCACAAAAGTTTAGCAATTTAACAATATTTATCAAATATTTAAAAAATAAAAAGCGAAAATGTATAATTTAAGGTAAGTGACCAACAGACAAACTAAATTAGCATTTTCTTTAATTCCAATATTTTTTTAAATATGTGTTCGCATTTATTAAAAATAATAAAGCTGATAATTAAATCCGGCTTATATCATTTGATAGGAAAAGGTGTTTGCTTTATTCACACTTTTCATTTTCCCAAATATCTCAACTACTTACAAAGTTATAAGATTTTTTTTTTCATTTGGTATTGCAATTATATATGTAGCAATAATACGCCTAAGACCATCAAAAGTTTGCAACTAACTAATATTTTATGATATATCTTATGTGTTTAAATATTTTTCTTCTATATTAAATGCTTGTTGCCCCATATTTGTTAAGAAAAATAAAATTGTGATTTATTTTCATTTATTATTCAATCCATTTACAAATCAAATTTTGAAATCAAATATTAATAAACACGTAAGTAAATATGTAAAACAATTGCAATTTATTTGTTTTCTGCTGTACAAAAAAAGTGCTCGTCTGAAAACTTTAAAGTTTTCCCCCCCAATTTGCATTTTATGAGAAACATTTGCTTTTGGCATTCTTTTTTTTTCATTTCAAAGTACGAGGGCCAGTTTTTCTAAGCTGCTTTTTCCTAGTGATAAGGTTACTTATTGCTAAAAAGCCCTCGTGCTGTAGTTCTCTCTTTTTTTTATAAATTCACAAATATCATGCACGTTAATACAAAGGAAATGTCTATGAAAATTGTATGCAATGTAAAACATCAATATGCAAATATTTAAAGGAAAAATTTCAACAGATGCATAAAGAACAAGAAAAAAAGTAAATAAATAAAAATAGAAAAATAAAAATCATAATCCAGTTTTTATATGGAATGATATATACAGTATAAAGATGAACAATAAAATGGTAATAAAATAAAACAAATATAAATTTTTCTGTATTTTAAAAGATGTACCTTGAGGCAGAAATCAATTTTATTTGTTTCTGCTTTCTGCATTGATTTGATGTGTTAAAAATACTGGAGCGAAAATTCAAAGATTTTGCAATAAAACTTATTAGACCAAGCTTACACGATGCAATTTTGGAAACTTTTTTTTATTTGCTGATTGCTGCTGAGGATAAAGAAATTTTGGGTTAAAGAAATAAAAAAAAAAAATAAGTAAAGTGCGACTTTGGCTCGCACACAAATGGTTCCGTACGAATACATATATATTCCTTTACGTTTTCTACTCTTTTTGCCATATTTTATTTTTGGCAATTTTTCCGTTTACCTTTTTTGTTTAATTTAAGTTTTTTTATTTATAAAATTTTTTTCATTGTTTTAGCGATTTTTTTGTTTTTGGCGTTTTTTTTTCACTTTGCTGATTTTTTGGTTTTTTTTTGTGATTTTTCGTTTCTGCCGATTTTTCAAGTTTTGACGATTTTTTTGGTTCTTGCGTTTTTTTTTAAACTTCTTTTTTCGCTTTTTTACGATATTTTTAGTTTAGCGATTTATTTAAGTTTTGGCTCTTTTTTCTTTTTTGGCGCTTTTTTCAGTTTTTACGCTTTTTTCTGCTTAGGGATTTTTCTCGGTTTTTAATGATTTGTTTAGTTTTAAGGTTTTTTTTGTTTTAACACTTTTTTTCGTTTTGGCGATTTTTTCGGTTTTTTTTGCGATTTTTTGTTTTGTTTTGGGTTTTTATTGTTTTGGCGCTTGTTTTGTTTTGGATATTTTTTTCCATTTTTTATGACTTTTTTCGATTTTGATGATATTTTTAGTTTTTGCGATTTTTTAGGTTTTAGTGTTTTTTTTTTCTTTTGACGACTTTTTTCGGTTTTTGGTGGTTATTTTACTTTCTTGGCGATCTTTTTAGTTTTGGTGATTTTTTTAATTTTGCTGTTTTTTCCTTTAAGCGCTTTTTTCATTATGACGATTTTTCGTTTTGATGCTTTTTTTAATTTTGGAATTTTTTATTTTTAGCGTTTTTTTTATAAATTTCATGAGTTTGTCGCTTAAGGTTTCCAAATTGTGTAAATTGCATACTCAAAATTACATTGAGTGATAGAACACCCTTTAATTTTTATAATTTTAAGTATCAGTATTAATTAATGTAGTATATTCCACAGACTACACCAATTAACACTAACTTTGGAAAATTAAAGTGTTTACATACAAGAGTCTGTATATTACATTAGTAATTTAACATGCATCGTTGCTCGCTTTGGAACACCCTTTAATTGTTAACTGTCATATATTTGTTGTTGTAGCGGCCAAAGTTTTACATATTCTGTGAAAATATCAGTTCCGTAGCTTTTACGGTTCCCGAGAAAACAGGCTGTGACAGACAGACAGACAGACAGACAAACGGACAGCGTAGGGTAAACAATAGGGTTCCTTTACACTTTTGGTGTAGGGAACCCTAAAAAGAGAAACATGAAATTTCATATCATACAGTCATACTTTCAATAAAAAAAGTTTCATGCAACAAATTTCATAAAATATTTCATCGTGTAAATTTGGTCTTTGAAAAAAAAACTGGGTAATACCACAAATAAATAACATGGTTCTAACGATTGATTATGGCAGAGGGCACCACGTAAAATTTATACGTGCACCGGATTTTTGCAAGTTTACATCTGGGACTTATTTTAGGGGGAGTTAAATTTCCCCCTACTTCGCACATAGTTATAGTGTCTTGGCGCATAGAAAATCTTAAGGTATAAGATGTCTTAAGCATCACTTTTATGTAATATATCACGAGCAATATTTTTGTGGAAAATGTTAACGCTCTTGCGGAACAATTATGTAAAAAAATTTTAGCCCGTCATATCGCCGCTGAAGAGGATATTTTTGCCCCTTATTTAAAAAAGGAACAAAACGACCCATACTGCGAGCGAAGAGCTAGAGGCTTAAAATGCTCTAGAAAAATGTGAGAAGATTTCCTTTTTCGAGTTATTTCACAAAGAAAAAACTAACAATGTAAAATCAATAAGTCGCAATTTTAATTGCAAGTCACATTACATTTATGAGAATTAAGTTGTTGTTTAAGTGTGTTGGTGTTTATTTCTTTTCTTCATCGCTACAATGCACTGTTGTGCTCAGTTGTGTGACTTGTTGTTGTTTATTTTAATGTTCGTGTTGTGCAAATGTAAATAGCCGACAAACTCCGAATTATTAGCGAGAATTTCCAGCTGCTGATTTAAAATTGCCATTGTTTCATATTAATTTTAAACGAAAAATTGTAAATCTAACCTTAAGTCTCTTTGCATTAACACGACTATAACTTTAATTTAAAACAAATTTTTTTTGTGTTAAATCATATATTAAATCATGTTGAACTAAAATTAAATTCATGTTTCTTATGGTGGTATTTATATTAGTGTATGTTTATGTAAAGTAAGGTTTAAAAGCTGTTGTGGCTGCAGTGATTACCGCGTGGACTAGGTCCGATTTTAAATCTCGGCTTGGGCCGCCGACTACAACACACATTTTTTTGATCCCTATACGAATACACATCACGCCGGTAAAATAATTATTAAAAAAGCTACATTAAATTCATGTTGTTTCATCTTGAAATGACTTTGATTCAACATGATTCCTCGTGCTATTTCAGTATCAAATGCACGTTGTTTCAACTTGAAATAACTTTGATTCAACATGATTCTTCGTGACATTTCAATATCAAATTCACTTTGTTTCAACTTGAATTACCTTTGATGTAACATGATTGTCCGTATTGTTTCAATATCAAATTCGCTTCGTTTCAACTTGAAATAACTTTGATTCAACATGATTCCTCGTGCTATTTCAGTATCACATGTACATTGTTTCAACTTGATATAACTTTGAAAGAACATGATTCTCCGTATTGTTTCAATATCAAATTCGCTTTGTTCTAACTTTAAATAATATCGATTCAACATGATTCTTCATGTTATTTTAATATCAAATTCACGTTTTTTTGATCTTGAAATAACTTTGATTCAACATGATTCCTCGTGCTATTTCAGTGTAAAATTCACGTTGTTTCAACTTAAAATAACTTTGATTCAACATGATTCTTCGTGTCATTTCAATATCAAATTTACTTTGTTTCAACTGAAATAACTTTGATTCAAAATGATTCTTCATATTGTTTTAATATCAAATTCACTTTGTTTCAATTTGAAATAATATTGATTCAACATGATTCCTTGTATTATTTCAGTATCAAATTCGGGGTTTTTCAACTTGAAATAACTTTGACTCAACATGATTCTTCGTATTGTTTCAATATCAAATTCGCTTTGTTTCAACATGAAATAACTTTGATTCAACATTTCAGTGTAAAATTCACGTTGTTCCAACTTGAAATAACTTTAATTCAACATGATTCTTTGTGTCATTTCAATATCAAATTTACTTTGTTTCAACTGAAATAACTTTGATTCCAAATGATTCTTCATATTGTTTTAATATCAAATTCGCTTTGTTTCAACTGAAATAACTTTGATTCAACATGATTCTTTGTATTATTTCAGTATCAAATTCACGTTGTTTCAAATTGAAATAACTTTGTTTCAACATGATTCTTCGTATTTATTCAGTATCAACTTCATTTTGCTCTAGCTGTACTGGATTAAGAGATCAACATATATTTATTTCCAAAGGAAAAATATTCTTTGAAAGTTGTTGTTATTAAATCATGTTGAATTAACATGAAATACTTATGTAGAAAAATCTCTACCGAAAAATGTTAAATTTACTTTGTTTCCGACAATTTGAATATGAAATTTTTCTGTGTGCACCTAAAATTAGTGACGAATATACTATCTCAAGAACCATAAATTCAAGTTTGTTGGCGCTTTATCTTAAGAGAATTTTATTTTGATATACAAAATATAAAAAAACAGGCTATAAAATTAGCTTAAATAACATCTTGGGTACTTTTTATTAAAGTATTCGTTTGAAAAGAATGTTTCGTTACATTATTATTGCTATTATTTTTAATGACTCACTAAATTGCTTTTAAGTAAAATGAAAAATGATAAACTATATATACCTCAGTATATTATGAATTTGATAGAAAAAATAGTTTGAAATAAATTGAAAAATATTTTCAAATAAATTTATTAAAGAAATTTAAATTTTATAAAACTTCTAAAAGATAATTCACATTCTTATATATTTTTTTTTAATATCCTTTTCTTCCTGCCAGTACATAATTATAATTTGTTGAAAATTCTTTTAGTCAAGTTAAAAAAGATGAGTTGTGGAAGTATAAAAATCAAGTATATGGTAAAACATCTGCAGTCCAAGATGATGTTGATGATGATGAATAGAAAATTTACAAAATAGACCAGTAAACATTTCTGAAGTATTCTTGAAGGAAGGAATGCATTTAAATAAATACTTAAGATATCTGTTAAAGTTGTTCTGTTTGCTAGTTTTTACGCATAAATTTTGTTGTGGAATATGTTAAACAAGTGTTTTGTACTTCTTCTGCATACATATTTTCATTCATTCATGTATTATAATTTATGCACTTTATTTATGAACATAAAATATCTACCACATTATATAATTTTTAATTTTTTTTGTTCAAGCTTAAGCAAACAGGGTAATAAGTAATAAAAGAAACGAAATTATTTGAAAGAATAGACAAATGACTAGAGTACGACAAAGACTAAAGCTTAGCAGATTTTGTAAACTAGTTTGAAGTCATGAATACCCACAGCAAACTTTCATATTAAAATCATCGAAAACAAGGTTAATTTAATATTTTTCAATAGTGAATTTGCTTCATAGGCGTTTCATGTTAATTCAACATGATTGTACAATAACCTTCAAAGAATATTTTACTTTTTGAAATAGCTAGATTTCATGTTGATTTAACATTCCACTACAGTTCAATCAAAATGAAGTTGGTACTGAAATAGTGCAAAGACTCTTGTTAAATCAATGGTATTTCAGGTTGAAATAACGTGAAAATGATAATTAAACAGCACGAAGAATCATGTTGAATTAAAGTTATTTCAAGTTAAAATAGCATGAATTTAATGCAGCCATTTTATTAATTATTTTACTTACGTGAGATGTGTATTAGCATAGGCATCAGAAAAATTCGCATTGTAGTTGGCTACCCCAAGCAAGATTTGAACTCGGGCCACTTGCTTCGTAGCCAATGCGCTAGCCACTGCAGCAGCCATAACAGCATCAGCTAAAATTTAGATATACACTAATGCAAATAATATCTTAAGTAACATGAATTTCATTTTAATTCAACATGATTTAATTGATGATTTAATATAAAATTTATTTGAAATTAAAGTTATAGTCATGTTGATTTAAAATAAAATATAACGTTGATAACAATATTATTTTAACAGCGAAAAATATTAAGTCCAACAGATTTAAGGTTATATTAGGAAATTTTCGCTAATAATTTGCAGTTTGTTGGCTGTTTGTCGGCTATTTACATTTACACAGCACGAAGAACATCAAAATAAACAACAACAACAACAAAACAACAAGTCACACAACTGTGCAAGAGAGTGCATTGTAGCAAATAAACTGCAACACAAACAAATATTTCTCATACATTTCATATGATTTCCAATCAACATTGTGACATGTTGGTTTTACATTGGTATGTTTTTTTTCCTTGTGTGTACAGTTTATAAGGAGTTGTGTGCTATATTGTACTTGTTGCCATAATTTTATGTTTTAACATAACTAACACTATACAACAAAATAAAAATAGCAAGATTCTAACTAACAAGACTCTAGCTGATTCTAGTAGAAGGTGGCAAAAAAATGTATACGTGTATTGGGGTTTTGAAAGTTTACATTTTAAATTCATTTTAAGGGCGTTAATTTTTCATCTTTTGCACATTGTTAAAGTGACCGGCCGGGCATAAGAAATCTTGTATTCTTTCCATTTAAGGTATCAGATGTGTTTAGCAATTTCATGTAAAATATCACGAGGAAGATTTTTGTGGAACTCTTTAACCCTCTATCTCTTTATGGCTCTTTTTATAATTTTTTTTTAGAAAAAGGACAAAAAACTCTCCTTCATGGGCGATATAGCGGGCTAAAATGAGCTACAAACATGTTTCTAGTGGATTTTTATATAAAACAGCTAAACACATCCAATAGTTTCAAGATTTCCCATGCCAAGTACTAATTGTGAATAAGTACGATATTAACCCTTAAACACGTTTTATGTTTTAAATCATTTCTGGCGTTCAAGTTGAGTCTAGAGCTTACGTATCCACGAAAGCCTGCAGCAGAATTTCATGGCAAGTATTTTTGTAAAAATTTCAATCCGCCATATCAGCGCTGAAGGGGAGTTTTTTGTCTCTTTTTTAAGAAAGGGACGAAAAAGTCCATACCACGTACATTTAGAGGGTTAAAATGTTCTTCAAAAATATTCGTTGTGGTGTTCTACATAAAGCTGCTAAGCATATCGTTTACCTTTTACGTAAAACTTACAAGATTTCCCATGCCGTCTACTAATTGTAAATAAGTACGTAATTAACCCTTAAGCACATTTTAGGTTTTGAAAGATTGCTAACGTTCAAGTTGAGTGTGAAGCTTGGATGTCTTCGGAGATCTACAGTAGAATTTTATGGCAAATATTTTTGTAGAATATTTAAGCCCACTATATCGCCGCTGAAGGGGACTTTTTTGCCGCTTTTGTTAAGAAAGAGACAAAAGGATCCTTACAAAGAAGAGTTAAAGGGTTAAAATGTTTTTCAATAATTTTTGTTGTGATGTTTTACATAAAAAATAGAATTTATCTAATACTTTACAAGGGGGGGTAGGGGAGTATTAGTTGTGAATAGGTGCGAAATTAACCCTTAAGTAAATTTAAAGTTTGAATGATTTTTGTTGTTTAAGTTGAGCCGGGAGCTTGGATGTCTTTGAAGACCAATAGTAGAATTTTATGGTTAACGTTCTTGTAGAACATTTTGGCCCCCTATAGCGGCGCTGAAGGGGAGTTTTTTTACCCTCTTTCAATAAAGGGACAAAAAGACCCATACAACAAAGAGTTAGAGGGCTACAAGGTTCCACAAAATTAGTTCCCGTATTGTTTTACATAAAAAGACTGAACACATCTTATGCCGTAAACGTAAGACATTCCAAGCTTTCCTATGGCCAGTCACTATTACCATGTGTAAAAGGGAGGGAATTTCAGCTCTCCCTAAAATAAATCTTTTTTTTTTGGTGTTACACAGTGTAGTAAAGAGAAGAAATGCAAATAAAATTATACTTAATTATTCATATAAAAGGATAATAAAAATAAGAAAAACTTAAAAACAGAAACGATGTACAGAAATAAGCTTGGCTGCAGCACAGTCTTTAAAAAAAGAAGAGATATTTTTTCATTTTCTGTTTAATTGCGTTAAAAAGGTTTTCATTTCTAAAGATGAAGAGATAATAGGTATTTATAAGATTTATTTATTTTTTTAAATGCCTGTGTTTCAGGAATTTTAATTGGGTTATAAAAGCTGTATGGATATTTAAAAAACTCAAGGACACTAAAGGATTACATACATAATATTATAATGATATGTCGTCTTCATAATAAAAAATAATTTTGTTAAGAATTCATATTTTATTTAATTTTATTTTAAAATGAGTCTCATATCGAACTTAATACATACAGCACTTGATCTTTAAAAGAAGATAGTAGATGTAAGCAATTGTATTAAGATTTATAGAAACATTTTTCAAACGTAATAAAAAATCTTCTTAAAAAATAGTCACACATTATATAATGCAACTTTAATTCATTTATCATATACATACATATCGACCCCTTAGCGCCAAATGATCGTAAGCGACATTTTGTAAGAAACTAATATTTTTATTGAAATCAAAATTTTATGAGCCAACCCATAGTTTAAAATCAATAAAATGTAAAATTTGTTGATAACTTTTGAAATACAGGCTGTAAAATTTGATCATAAGCGACAGTTTATGAATATAAATCATGTTTAAATATAATAAGAAAAATTTAGTTTTTGCCGCTTACGCTCATTTGGCGCTAAGGGGTCGATATAGTCCTATATGTACCGAAATTAAAAAATAACGGTAAAATACAAAAACAAAATCTCATCAAATAAGCCAATTCAAATTATGGAGCCTTCTTCCCTTTTAGTCTTGAGCCTTTCCTACAACAACACCAACTAACTCAAAGAAGAGAAAAAATTTATATTTGCCTTTTCTTTGCAAAAGTAAAACTAAAACCTACAAACACACGTATATTTTGGATTGGATTTATCAAGCGAAATTCTTTCAGTGCACAGTGCGAAAGAAGCAAAATTTTTCCAAAGAAAACCAGAAATTTGTATACAGATAATGTCCTTTATATCGTTTCTACCCTTCAACTCCTGTTAACTTTTTTTAACGTCCTAAAATTAATAGATAAATTATATAAAAAAAATTTTTTTTACGTAACGTTCAATACATTTTTATATGAATTCAATATTTTTCCAGAATAAACACTATATTTTGAATTCAATATAGAGTTGTAAAATTTCGATACTTTTGAATACTCGATACTACTCGATACTTATTAAGTATTGACTCAATACTTTAACGGTTTTCTTAAATTGGTGAATGAAATTAAATAAAAATTCAAAAACTGCTAGCGTGATAATTGAAGCTTATTTACTTTTTAGCATTGATATATACATTTTTATTATGTTTTAGGATTTTTTAATTAAATAAAATTTATATTTGTAATTCAGGAATTTTTTGTGCTTTAAGTTTTAAATTTTTTGATCAGTTTCATTCATAATTTTCAATGTATTTTACTGGAAAATGCAACTCTGAAAGTATTGAGTAACTACTTTTTAGTATTGAGTACTCATAAAAACGACCACTATTGCGTACTCAATACCCAAATACTCAATACTTTTACAGCATTAATTCAATACAATTTAAATGTATAATCTTCGATGTATTTTAATATAAGCTGCTTAGTTATTCACAAAAAATTTCTATTATATAAAAAAAGTGGATAGCACTTAATACAGTTTTTTGGATACAAACGATGATTGATTGATGACACATTTTGCAATATAATACTATTTAACAAAGTTCACAAAAGTTTTATATATTTGGAAGTACAAACCTACACTGTTATTTTAGTGTATGTTGTTAATGCAATTTTAATAATTAAACCGAGTAATGAAGTGTACTAAGAACTGGTAACGCTCAGTACACAAGACTGCATACACGAACAATTTGTAATAATTTGTAATATTTTAAAAAATTTCATGTATGAAATAAGAGAAGCAAATACAAATATTCTAAAACTGTTATAAATTTAATATGGTTTTTGAAAAAATTCATAGTTTCTTAATATGTAAAATCAACAGCATGCATTACGCACACGCCATTTTGTATGAAGAGGGCAAAAACAGTTTTTTTTTTGCTTTTTAGCACATAATGAACAGACTTACAGTTTATTTATTTACTAAACATGTGCAACAAGTCATCTGAAACGCCTTTTAAATCACACTATGTTTTTCCAAGTCGTGCTTTGATTTGACTTCATATTTACATGCTAAGTCATCACACCATACAAAATAAAAATGATTTACAAGTCACAGGCTTTTAAGTAATAAGTCAAATGTATTTAGAGAAATTATCAAGAAAAGACAGTAAGTCATTTAACTTGTAAGACATGATTTAAATTGCGTGTCACACATATGTGTTTAGTGTCATTTTACCTTTTTTGTTTTTATGTACTCGTATGTTTGTATGTGGATGTACTATTTATTGCACACATATACATATGTATGGGTCAAATCTAGTACATAATTGAAATTTTACACCTTTACTGAGCATTGCCGTTTTGGTATCTTCGCGGCTTTCAGTGCTGCCACTGTTTTCCGGGAAACTTCTGGGATTTTGGGGAGATTTTTGTAAACTTTTTTGAGAATAAGGGGAACTTCTGGAATTTTTGAGATTTTTTTGTAAAAGTTTTTAGGAGTCCGGAGAACTTTTAGGATTTTAGGGAGATTTTTGTAAATTTTTTTTGGGAATCCGGGGAATTTCGGGGATTTTCGGGAGATTTTTGTAAAAGTTATTGGGAATCCAGTGAACTTCTGAGATTTCGGGAAGATTTTTGCCCCAGTTTTGGGAAATTCTTAGACCAGTTTTGTGTCTAAGGGTGGTGTCCTTGCCTAGTAAAGTTGTCTCGGCTAAACACCAGAAGCATCACCTAAGTATCTTCCAGGCAATATTTAGAAAAGTATTAAATTTTGTAAGAAATATGTCTGCTATGAAACACTGTTCTTAAGATTATTTTTTAAATATATTTTCTTCATATTAATCTTAAAACGGCATTTTTTTCTGCTTCCATGCAATCTAGAGAAGTGTGATTTATTTGTTTCAAGTCATTTTGGTGATTTATAAGTACTTCTTGGTTTTTGTAGGTGTGCTCTTTTCATTTGAGAGAAACAATTCATGTAATAACTTGATTCTCTAAAAGCTGTTTGTTGTTTTCATTTGTTTTGCCTTGCTTTGAGTTTTAGCAATAGTGTGAGTGAGTATAGTGTTATGAATAACTGTGAATTGAAATTCAAATGGCTTGTTGCAGATGACTATTATTTACAACCTATTAAATCATGCTAAAGCAGTTTTCATTTTAAAATTTACGCATTTATTTTATGAAATATTTTACTATACTTTCAACGGACATGAAAAAAGCATTTGAAATAAGAATGAGCCATATATAACAACTATTGTTATATTTTTGTCCTTGCTCTTTTGTAGTTTAACACGGTTAAAACTAGGGATGTAACGAATGCCGATACCGATACCGATATATCGGCGATACTTCAGATTTTCCGATACATCGGTATCGGCGATATTTTACTGTCGATACGACGATACAGTGCGAGCTCGATGATCGCAACTAATTCTGCCACAGCCGGTTGCGATAATCGCAAAAGTTGCGATAACCGACCCCCAATTTTACATATAAAGTAAAAGCTCAAAATTTTCAATTTTTAATACATAATGTATGTAATTATTTATTGATATGAAAATTAAATAGAAACTTAAAAATAAAATTCATGAAAAGAAACAGTTTATTACTGGCCGCTGTACACACGAAAAAAAATAGTAAACAAACGTATGTATGTATGTACTTTGTAGTTTTTGCATCTTTTCTATGTCCAAAGGCGACGTAGAAAAGCAAACAATCGAACAATCACATTTCTGTATTAAAGTTGCGATAACCGAGACTGATAGTTGCGCTTATAGAGACTTCAATGCAAAAATTTTGGTGGTTGCAAACAACGAGCAGTTGCGATAATAGGTGGTTGCGATCATCGAGCTCGCACTGTACTTTTAAAATTTTTTTCAGAGTTTTTTTAACAAATAATTTATTTTTGTTCAATTTTACCATGAATTAAATTCACTTCGTTATTTTTTAAATCTTATTAATATCAATTTTAAAAATTAATAATATTTTATGCTGTTATTTTGTAAAAAAAATTATTTAATTTTTGTTAATTTTACCATGAATTCAAATTCAAGTCGTTGTTTTTTAAATTTTATTCCAGCAAAAAAAGACACTCCAAAGAAGTCATGAAAATGTAGAATTCGCGATCCGGAAGTATTGCAAAATTTGGATAATTTCTAATTAGTTTTACATATCCTTGCCATTGCAAGAAATTCTGTTTTTCGATTACCAATCACCGAATTGGAAGCGATGCTAGGACAAATTTCTTTTTCGGTGTTCTATAATGGTTTTTCCTCAAGGAAAAAGGAAAAAAATTACCCATTTTCACAATTTTTTATGCGAATTTAAACTCAAAACTTTATTTTCATGTAATTTTAAGTGAATAAATAAACTTTTAGAAGACTTAATAATTAAGCTATTAAGTTATTTAGAAGAATATTAGTTGATTGATAAATGTTCTTTAAAAAATCGATTTTTTAAAAAGCATGGCGAGTATTTTTTTAAAATTACAAAGGAATTAAAAATTTTTTCTTGCTTTTCTACTAATTATCTGCATATTTTTAATAACATTTTTTTGAAGCAAAGAAAATGTAGCTCCTTAAAAATTACTTCCAGTATTTTATATTCTATTTTATTTTATTCAATTTTAAATATTCTCTCTTACAATGTAATTTTGTATAATAAAAAAATTGCACTTGAGTTTTGTTGATCTAACCTTGAACTCAATTTCAATATTCGTATCGGTATCGGAATCGGTATCGGCGATATTTATTTTTAAATATCGGTATCGGTATCGGATCGGCAAAACGGCGTATCGTTACATCCCTAGTTAAAACCTCATGATAAAAGCAACACCTGATGCTTTACATAATTAATCATACAATCATTTGGTATGTAAAATAATTAATTATCAAGAAATACATTAATGCTTTTAAAGCAAAAAGTAATTAAAAAAAGTAATAAATAAATGTTGCATGTAATTTTTTTTCATATCTATAATTATTAAATATTTAACTGCTGGTTATTAAATCGCAATTAAGCTTATTAATTCTTTTGTTTAACTTAAAATATGTACTTATTAAGAAAAGATTAAAGGAAAATTTATATCGCTGCTGTATTGCAACGCAGTCATATCGCAAAAATAACACTAAAACTTTTATTTGATATATTTAAAGGGAAGAAAATTTGATCTTGACTAGATCCCTTAATAAGACAACTTTACAACTATATGAAGATTTTTAAATATCCGACATATTCCGGAGAGTTGTAGTAATTAAAATCAATCATACGCCTGCGATGAATAAAAATTTGAAATTTATGAGCCATGTCACAGAATACCATTCCGATCGGAAGCGGTTTCAATTCCGTAAGTTGCTTCTTCAAAAAACGAAAAACGAAAATTTTCTTCATAATCAAACCACTTTTAAATTTCAAAGTGGAATTGGAAAACACTTTTCTACTGTCTTCATTTGCAGTAAATACTAAAAAACGTGCATACTTTTAGGAGCGTCAAATAAATATTTGGTCATGAGCTTTCCATGTTAATTAAAAGCTCAATGTGAGCTTTGCATCTAAAAACAAGAGTAAACAAACGCCTCAAGGTATAAAAAATTTATCATTGTAAAAACGAAATACAAAATAAACGGAATCTAAAGCACCAAAAATGTACTTTTTCGGAATAATAACTAAGGAATCAAAACTAATCCGAACGGAATCTGTGACACGGCTGTATATATGACACTAACATGATAAGGTAAGCTGAATAAAACCGTTTAAAACATTTTTTGAAATATTTTTTTTTGGTTTAAGAAATCCATGTATTGTTAATGTTAAAATCGATGGATAAATTCGCTTATAATAAGCAAATTAAAAATTTTCTGTTGTATGAAAATTGTAATTTGTAGCAATTGAGTTCCTTCACTTAATTGTAAATAAAATCAACATTTGTCCATCGATTTGAATAATGTATGGCTTATGTTATTCCCAATGTATTAACCTTCCTGATAAATGACAAAAATATTAAAATTTCGGCCTCTTAATTTAAATCATGAAAAAAAATTCTCTGCTAATTTTTGAATAACTCTAAAACACTTAAAACCATAGAAAAAAATATGTATGAGTGGCTTAAAGTTAATTTTTTCTGCATCGTTTGGTGTTTTATTTATCTATGTAAATCGGACAAACCGTTCTTGAGGTATGATGAGAAAAAAACTGTACGTGATAGAAAAAATCTAAAAAAGGATTTCAATGTAGCTCTCTAAAATCTTTATATTTCACAAGTTTTCATTTAAGGCAGATCGTGTCAGTAGACTAGTGTAATATCTTAGTTTTAGTTCGTTATCTTCTCTCTTGATATTTTTTGCAGACAGCAGCTCGAGTTGTATTTTTTTTGGGTAACGAAGCGACAATCTTACATCATTTATTCACAATTATGCCATGTAATAAAATAATGGTAATAACACAATGTCAAAAAAAAATACCCAAACACTAGATCAAGTAAAATAAATTAAATCGTTTAAGCTGCTTATAAAAAAATTAATATAAGAAAATTGGAATTTTTTATTATAATTTTAATGTAAAAATGCTAAAGCTGCTTTTGTAATGTTAAAAAACAAACAAAGAAGAAAAATAAATTAAAATAATTTTCACTAAAAAAAAAAATAAACGAGGGGATGTTGACAAGTCCTGGCAAAACCATAGAAGACACATTTTTTTCATATTTTTATTATTTATCGAAAAATTCTCTATTGAGTTTAATATTCCTTATTGAGAACTTCAAGTTATGGCATAAGCTTTAAAGCTATTGTTACCGATTTCGGTATGAGACCTGCTTCAGGTTGTAGAGGCATAGAAGTCTAACTTTAACACTTTTTCGAAAAATTAAAAAAAAAATATAAAAAAACATTCACAAGCGCCAATATATGTATTGAAAAATTTATATATTGGCGCTTGTGATAATTTGTCACTAAGGAGTTGTAGTTGCTTAACAGTTTTTTAAGTGTGCAGGGATGCAATGTTAAAAATTTTGTTATACTAAGCGTATGATTAATATTAATTAACAAATAAAGTAGTGAAGTAGATTAAATGCTTATAATTTAGCCATAATCCTTCAGAGAAAAATATATAAAAATTCGATGTTAAAGCTAAGACTCTAAGCTAAAGTCTTAAATAAAATTTCATCCTAAAATATATTCCAGTGAAAGTAGTAGTGAAGTAGTGAAGTAGATTAAATGCTTATAATTTAGCCATAATCCTTCAGATAAAAAAATATAAAAATTCGATTTAAAGCTAAGACTAAGCTAAAGTCTTAAATAAAATTTCATCCTAAAATATATTCCAGAAGGACTAGGAAAAACAAAGAAAAATTCCTTATTATTATCTTTCTTTCTTTCTTTCTTTAGCCTTATTTAATTATTATTTTTTGCTCCGTTGATCATTTAAATAACGAGGAATACTATTGTCCATTAATATTTTATGTTGTTTGCAGATAAATAAAAAAGAAACGGTGACCATAACCTAAAAGCCGATTTCAATGGCTTTTCTCCAGGAATAATGAATTGCTTTGACTCTTGCTTCATGTCTGGTGTACTGTGGCGAGATTTGTGTCTTTCTTTAGAGAAATTATAAATATTCTGTGAGTTCAACACATATAAGAATATTTGAATATATTGAAAATTTTTCGAACAATCGAAAAGTTTTCGATTTAGGTTCAACTTCGAATTTTTTGAGGTTTTTATCTTTCTTTAGTGAAATTTTAAGTATTCTGTTAATAAAAATTACATTTGATGTATGTTCGAAAATGTCATATATTTTTCAAACATTCGAAAATTTAAAATTTTCTCGGTTGAATTTCGATTTTTTGAGATTTTCATTGTTTTTAGCGAAATAATAAGTGTTCTGTAAATAAAGAAACACATTTTATGTATGTATGTATGTTCGAGTACATATATAAAAAATTTTTCGAACATTAAACAAATTTTCGATTCTCTCGGTTCAACTAGGATTTTTTTTTTAATTTTTGTCTTTTTTTTAGTGAAATTATTTCTATGAATTCTATGAATTAAAAATAACACTTTTGATATCTAAGACTTTTCACACATTCGAAACATTTTCGATTTTATCTATTCAATTTTGTATTTTTCTGAGATTTTTTATCTTTTTTTAGTGAAATTATGAACGCATGTGATGCATACTCGAAAATATTTAAAAAGTTTCGAGAATTCGAAAAGCTTTCAATTTCTGTTCAATATTGAATTTTTTGGACTTTTATCTTTCTTTAGTGAAATTATAAGTATTCTATGAATAAAAAATACTATTTATGTATGTTCGAAAATATTTTAAATTTATCGAACACCCGAATAATTTTAGATTTTTCGAATATCCAAAATATTTTCGTTTTTTTAGGTTCAACTTCGATTTTTTTTTTCAAATTTTTGTCTTTGTTTAGTGAAATTATAAGTATTCTAAGAATTAAAAACATACTTGATATATACAATTTTTCGACCAATCAAAAATTGTTCGATCTTATCGATTCAATTTAGAATTTTTTTTTACTTTTTATCTTTTTTAGTGAATTTATTATATTCGAATATATTTTAATGTATTCGAGCCTTCGAAAAATTTTCAGTTTTCTTGGCTTAACTTCGATTTTTGAGATTTTTATCTTTGTTTAGTGAAATTATAAGTATTCTGTGAATAAAAAACATATTTGCTGTATGATCGAGTATATTTAAAAATTTTCGAACATAAGAAAATTTTTTGATTTTCTCGGTTCATATTTGATTTTTTTTTAAAGATTTTTCTTTCTTTAGTGAAATTATTAGTATTCTGTGCGTTAAAAATACATTTTATGCATATTCGAAACTATTTAAAATATTTCGAACATGCGAAAAAATTTTAGTTTTCTTGGTTTTTAATTCGATTTTGTTTCATATTTTTGCTTTCCTTCGGTTTTACTTCTGCGAGATTTTTGTCTTTCTTTGGTAAAATCATAAGTATTCTGTAAATTAAAAAAACACATTTGATACATGTTTGAAAATAGTTAAAATTTTTCGAACATCAGAAAATTTTCGGTTTCTTTTCATTAAATTCATAAAATATTTAATAAAGAGCTGTATGAAGAAAGAAAAAGCAGGTTTGAAGATCATCGGCTTGCTTTTTGTATCATACTCGACTCTGTTCATTGTATTGAAGTACCAATGAGTAAACATGTATGAACTATAAACATTAGCGAGCAAGTATGAGCTTGAACATAAGCTAGCATGTGTGTTTGTGAGCATGAACACAGTTGAACGCAATCATAATAACTATGAGCAAATACAAACACGATGACATGTTCGAACAATCAAATACAAATACGGAAAAAAAAGGTTTTTTTATTAACAAAACGAAAACATCTCTTCATTTCTTAATATCGTATAGGTTGGTAGGCGGCAAATACATCAATAAAATGTACAAAACAGAATATAAGTCCAGAATTTATTGCAAATGCAAAACCTTTTAAAATTCTTAGTTCGAACACAACCTCCACGACCCGCGAACCTAAGCACATGCTCATGATCACAAAAACATATTCAATTAAAGCGGCCGGCCCCCCAGTTCCAATATATTTGTGCAATTTTTCGTATTGTACAATAGTATCGCCAATTTGTATGTCATATGCCAAGGTTGCACAATATATTGGCAAAAATCAATAGACTTTTGATTTTTTTTTTGGTACAATCAAGAAATTGTGTAATGTGATGGTAACATTGTTCAGTATTCTGTTTACTTTTTCACTCTCAGGAAATTTGGACAATATTTTTTTGAAAATACTGTGTCATTTATTGCATAGTATAGGCCAAAACGACAATAATATGTATAATAACATATTCAATAACATTGTATAATGGATGGGCTGCTTAATAAGAAACAGAGTTCATGCGTTGATGGTATGAATAAGCTTTTGCCTACTGACGTCGCAGTTCAATCAAACATGTGGTCAGTAAGTTACATTGTGTTCGAGCATAGACATTTTATAATGAAAGGTAGATCATACAGCTATTTAATGTTTAAGGATAGATTTATAGCTAATATAAAAAGATTTTGTCATACTAAACGTATGATTAATATTAATTATGAGTTCATATTTATAATTCTGCCTTTACCTTTGACAATAAAAAAGCGATCGAAAAATATTAAATTGACAAAGAAAGCCAATCACTTGGGCTTTGATAATAAAGCTAATATGTTTTTGCCAGTGAACTTGAGTTAGTATAACTAAAACCACTTCTACACGAAAGAGATGAAATTCTAAAAATCCTGAAATTCTGAAATTGTTATTTAAAAGTACTAGTAAAACATAGTGAGTACTTACTCATCCCTCGACCACCCCTCGTGTATTTTATGATTGCTTGCAAATGTATTACTTTTGTTATATTACATTTTTGTTGAAAGCTTGGGAGTTTATATTAAAACTCATATCTGCTTTAATTTCACTTAAGCTTATAATACTGGCAGTAATAGGATGTGTGTACATAAATTATATTTATAATAACTAATATTAAAATTATTGCAGCAGCGTACATATCGTTTTTATTAAATTATCAAAATTGAAAACAAACTATATAAATCATAAATCAATTAACCACCGTGTGTGTTATCGTAATGAAATCTTAAAATTCAATTAACGTTTAACAGAAAGTAAATATTTGTTATTAGAATGGTAAAAATAGAATTAATTAATCAAATGTGTTACACTGTACAACAAAATTAAATTTTTTTTAAATAAATTAGATAAAATTCTACTAGAGGTTTTAAAAAATAGTCAAGTTCCAGACTCAATTAGATCGACAGAATTCATTCATAATTTAAAATATGTTTAAGGGATAATTTCGTACTTTTTTGCGATTAGTAGCCGGCATAGGAAATCTTGTTGGCCGTATGTATAAAATATATGAGTGTGTTTAGCTCTTCAATATAAAACACCATGATAAAAATTTTTCTGAAACATTTTAACCCTCTAGGTCTTCATTGTAGGGGCCTGATAGTTCCTTTCGTAAAAAGATACGAAAAACTCCCCTTCAGCGGCGATATAGCGGGCTAAAATGTTCTACAAAAATGTTCTTTGTGGTGTTCTCCGTAAGTGTTGAAAACTCTTTATACCTCTTTAAGTGAATAAATATACACAGACACTTAAAATGTACTTTTGTTTTAAATTAAAAACAATTGTTTTCAAACCAAAAGTATATTTTACGTGTTTGGGTGTATTCATATAACTGCTAATAAAATCAACATTTATCCATAGATATTCATGATTAATAGCTTATTTTGTTCGTAAGACATCTATCTTTAAGAACATTAGTTTAAAGGTAAGATTTTTGGAATCTAAAATCTTTTTATGAATTCTTAGATCGAAAATTTTTTTAGTTTTGTATGATAAAACACGTTTTTTTATACTAATTTGTAAATAGCTCTGAAAGCGTTAATCAAATAAAAGTACTTAATTAAGGAAGTTTAAAGATTATTTTTTCATGCGTGTTTTGGCGTTTCGGTAATCAAAATCGGGCATACCGTTCTTGAGTTGGAGTGAGATCCTCTAATATATTTAGTGGAAATATTAATCATGGAAATATTTTATTAAATATAATTAATAAATCGCTAAGAAATGGAGAATTCCCAGAAAACTTGAAAGAAACAATAATAATACCTATTGAAAAAGTGACAAATATAAAAAAGTGTGAAGAATTCCGTCTTATAAATACCTTAAAAACTTGTGAAAAAATACTGGAAAAGATTGTGAACGATCAATTGGAAAGCTATATAGAAGGAAATTCTTTGTTATCAAAATACCAATCTGGTTACAGGAAAAATTTTTCATTGAAACTGCAGTAAATTATGTCATAAATCGATGGAAAAAAATAGAAAAAAATAGAAAAATTATGGCATTTTTTTGGACTTTAAAAGAGCGTTTGAGACAATTGATAGAAAAATTATGTTTAAAAAACTTCATATGTACGGAATACAAAATATAGAACTTAAATGGTTTAAATCCTACTTAACAAATAGAAAACAAATAACAACAGTTAATGGTGTACAATCTGATTCCATTGAAAATGAATTTGGTGTTCCACAAGGATCAATCTTAGGTGCACTATTGTTTAGTATTTACATAAATGATATGCCGAACATTTTGACAAAAAGTGAAATAATTTTATACGCGGATGATACTCTAATATTTACAGAAGGAGATAATGAAGAACAGTGTCACAATAATATGATGCAGGACATAAACAATATAACTATTTGGTTAAATATGAACAAATTAAAATTATATGAAACAAAAACGAAAATAATAGAAATAAACATGACTAGTAATAGTAAGTTTATAATTAATAACGAAATAATTGAAAAAGTCGAACAAATAATATATCTTGGTTTTATAATTGATAAAGAACTTAAATTTAAAAAACACATGGACTATATTTGTCGAAAAATTGGTAAAAAATTGGGTTTTTTAAAAGTTTCAACAATAACATCAATTCATATATATATAATACGATTATTAAACCACATTTTGAATTTGGTTCAACAATAATTTATACATGTTGCACAAAAACGCAAATTGAAAGACTACAAAAATTACAAAATAAAGCATTAAGAACAATTTTGAAATGTAACATTTATACTCCAATTGAGATAATGTTAAATATCCTTAAGTGGTTAAAAACAAATCAACGATTGGAATTAAATACATTACTTTTTATACAAAAGATGAAAATGGGAAAGGCGCCAGAATATCTATGTGAGCAAATTAATTATGTGAGAGATGTGCAACCGTATTTGCTAAGAAATGCGAGAGACTTTAGACCGCAACGAGTAAACACGACAGCGATGCAGCGGTCACTTTTCTATAAAGGACTACAATTATATAACTTGTTACCAAATAATACCAAAGATCAAACAAATGAATTCATTTTTAAAAGAGATTGTGTAAATTTTGTAAGAAACAATGTAAATAACTTAGAATCTTAGAGCAAAAACAAAAAAATTTAATCTTAAGTAACCAAAGTGTAATTTAAAAGTATAATAATACTAATAAATAAATAATAATAATAATAATAATAATAATAATAATAATAATAATAATAATAATAATAATAATAATAATAATAATAATAATAATAATAATGTCTATAAAAAAAAAATTTGTATGTGATAGAAATGAAAAGTTCAGTAAAGTGCGACTTTGGGTCGCAAACGAAATGTTCCGTACGAATTAGGGATGGGCAAGTGAAAAAACTATATCGATATGGATATTTTTTATAAATCGATATCGATATTTTTTTAAATATCAATCGGCATCGTTGTATATCGAATAAAATGATAAACAATGATAATACATACGCAGTCCCAAAAAATTTTTTATAAATTTTATAAAAACAGAATGTTTTGGGTAACCCCGTAGTGTAATGGGTAGTGTGCTAGACTATTATCCAGGGGTCGCAGGTTCGATTCCTGCCAAGACCCTGGTTGTTTCTGCAGAAAAGCCGAAAAAGGCTTAAGCAATATGTGTGTTCTTAAAAAAAAAAATAAAACAGAAAAAGTACCTTTCTTATAATTCCCAAGATCTTTACTGTTCCACCAATATTTCATGAAACATTTACAATTACACTAAGCAATTACATAAACAATTACACTCAAAGAATGTTAATTTTTCGAATAGACAAAATATTATAAATAAAATAAAAGATTTGGTTAGTAATATTCCATTGGATGAAGACTGTTCCGAAATGTTTTTAAAAATTGCACGAAAAACAACACCAAAGCTAAAAATATCGAATTTGATGCTGTCGATATATTTGGAAAAAATATCGATATATCGAAATTAAAAATATCGACGATATATATCGATATATTTTAAGAAAATATCGATATATCGATATTTTTTGCCCATCCCAAGTACGAATAAACATATATCCCTTTTCGTTTTTGCCCTTTTTTAATTTTGGCAATTTTTTCGTTTTGTTTTATATTTTTTTCTTTAATTTTATTATTTTTATTTTTTCAGTTTTTTTCGTTGTTTTGGGTTTTTTTTTGCTTTAGCGCTTTTTTCATTTTGGTGATTTTTTTCGTTTTTTTTTACGATTTTCGTTGTGGCATTTTTTTTTGGTTTTGGCAAATTTTTGATTTTGGGGTTTTTTGTTTTGAAGTTTTTTTCGCTTTTTTGCGTTTTTTTTTTTAGTTTTAGCTATTTTTTTGTATGTTTTGACACTTTTTTTCGTTTGCCAATTTTGCTATTTTTATTTTTAGTGATTTTTTAGTTTTGGCGCTTTTTTTTGTTTTAGCGCTTTTTTCGTTTTGCTGATTTTTTCCATTTTCGGCGATTTTTTTTCGTTTTTTGGTTATATTTTTAGTTTTAGCGATTTTTTTTTTGTTTTAGTGTTTTTTTTCGTTTTGACGACTTTTTGCGGTTTTTGTCGCTTTTTTATATTTTTGGCAATCTTTTTAGTTTTGGTGATATTTTGCGTTTAGCGATTTTTTTAATTTTGGTGCTTTTTTTCTTTTAAGCGCTTTTTTAATTTGGGGATTTTTCGTTTTGATATTTTTTTAGTTGTGTAATTTCTTAGCTTTAGCGTTTTTTTTTTAAATTTCAAGAGTTTTCCTCTTACGGTTTTCAAGATGCAGCAAATTGTCTAAATTACATAGTCAAAATTACATTGACTGATAGAACATCCTTTAATTTTTATTGTTTTAAATGTCAGTGTTAATTGTTGTAGTATATTCTACACAAATTAACACTAACTTTGAAAATATAAAGTGTCTCTATTAAGTGCCTGTATATTACATTAGTATTTAATAGGTTTCCTTGCGCGCTTTAGAACACCCTTTAATTTCTAACTGTCATATATTTGTTGCTGTAGCGGCAAAAGTTTTATATATTCTGTGAAAATTTCCGGTCCGTAGCTCTTACGGTTCCCGAGAAAACAGCCTGTAACAGACAGACAGCGTAGCGAAAACAATAGAGTCCTTTACACTTTTGGTATACGGAACCCTAAGAACGGAAATTTGAAATTTAATTTATCGCGTTAAACTCCGTATGTTCCACATATTTTTATTTCAAGGATATCTTGTCTGCAAGGATATCTTGTAATTCTAACTTATACGACATTAGTAATAAGTGATTTTCAAAGTGATTACATTTTATCAGAATCACTTAAGTGAATATGTACTTAAGTTTTAGTGAGCAAAATGAGAGTCAGCCATGTAAAGTATAAAAAAGAATACATTTGTATAATGCTTTTCAAATTGTTTTAAAAAGTAAAGAAACCTACTTTTATTCTTCTTCAAAGCAAACTTTACTTTTGTTCTTATTTCTTTTGCTACTCTTTTACTTACTTTATCTTTAGTTTAAACACTTGTGTAATTATAAAAGACATAAATCCTTAACATAATTTCATGTCATCTTTTACAGTTTCTGAAGCAAAATAAAAAATAAAAAAAAAACGAATTGGCATAAAAACGTTTTGTGTTTTTACAAAGTAAGTACAAATGAAGAACAAAAAAAAACTGCAAGGAAATGTTAAGAAAAACTTGTCATTAACTGTTATAGTAGTTAGCAAACATAGAATAAGTTTAAAAAATATATGAAAGAAATTTGTTGCTTCGCTAGTCCCTTCCCTAATTGAAGCGATTGTCAGCATTATTGTCTTATCATCTTTTTAGATGAGTTGAGCAAAGTGTTATGCAAATATCAGAAAACATTAAATAAAACGGGCAGCCGGGAATTTTAAGTTTTGAGCTCAAAAATTGTTTTCTTTCATATTTTTTTTCTTTTGCTTTATTGTAGTTTCATTGAAGAACAGTCAAGTGTTCATATTTTTAATCTAAAAATTAATAGTTAAAATCTAGCAGAGAGATGTGCCTTTTGCCTAGTAACACTTTTATATGCTTGTGTATGTTAAAACTTTATAAGTAATCAAATGGATATTTTTTTATTAGGCGCTATAGCGAGCTTTTACTTTTCTCTGCTATTTTGCTGCTTTTAAATCATTCCTAGGGATTTTGTGAAAGTAACGCTCAATACATTTTGTAAACCTTTCGTATTTTTTTAAACACATATAAAAAATTGAATTAAAAACAAGTGTAACGGATAATATTTGATGAGTTTTAAACAATAACTACTTAACCACAAAACATTTTCAATAAAAAAAAAACTATGGGTAACGATCAATACATTTGTTGTGTATACAAACAATTATGGATTGAAGAAACATTTGTAAAAGTTAGATCATATTTGTGGCATTTTATCAGAGAATAAAACAAATTTTTGTATTTAATTCATTTTTGTATGAGCTTTATATATTTTATAAACTAGTGAATTTTGCGAAAACAATTAATTTAAAGAAATTCGGACTGCTTTTATTTAGTACATATTTTAAATGGAAACAATGATAGAATATCAAAACCTTTTCTAGAGCCAAATCAATGTAACGTTCAATGCATATTTGTATAAATTTCGTACTTTTTCCCAGCACACACTATAACTTGAGTTAACCACAACCGAGATCTATATGATATTCGATGAGATTTGACAAAAAATATGTACACTAATTATGTACAAATAAATTCAGTAAAGTGCGACTTTGGCTCGCACACGAAGGATTCCGTTTTTCTTTTTCGTTAAATTTAATTTTTTTTTTATTTTTTAAGTTTTCTTTTTCGTTCTTTTGGCGATTTTTTTAGTTTTGGCTCAATTTTGCGATTTTTCGTTTTTTGGTGTTTTTTTTTGGTTTTTTGCCGTTTTTTGGTGATTTTTTGGTTTTGGGGTTTTTATTTTAACGTTTTTGTTTACTTTTTGATAATATTTTTAGTTTTGGCGATTTATTTTAGCCTTGGCGCTTTTTCCGTTTTGTGGATTTTTTCGGTTTTTGGTGATTTTTTTTAGTTGTAGAGCCTTTTTTGTTTTGGCACTTGTTTTTAGTTTTGGCGATCTTTTTTTTTAGTGCTTTTTTTCGTTTTTGGTGATTTTTTCTAATTTTGGCGATTTTTTAGTTTTTTGACGATTTTTTTAGTTTTAGCGATTTTTTTTTAAAGTTTGGGTGCTATTTTTTAGATTTTTTTGCGATCTTTTTAGTTCTGGTGATTTTTTGCGTTTTTCCGATTTTTTTACTTTTGGTGCTTATTTTCTTTAAGCGCTTTTTTCATTTTGGCGATTTTTCATTATTTTTTTTTTAATTTTGGAATTTTTTAGTTTTGTCGTTTTTTTTCATTTTAAAAGTTTGCTTCTTACGGTTTCCAAGATACAGCAAATTGTCTATATTAAATGTCAAAATTACATTAACTGATAGAACACCCTTTAATTTTTTTTATTTTAAATATCAGTGTTAATTGGTGTAGTCTATTCTACAGATTTCACCCATTAACACTAACTTTGAAAATTTAAGTGTCTGTATATTACATTAGTATTTCAACATTTTTCGTTGCTCGCTTTAGAACACTCTTTAATTTTTAACTGGTATATATTTGCTGTTGTAGCGGCCAAAGCTTTACATATTCTGTGAAAAATTTCTGGGCCGTAGCTCATACGGTTCCGGAAAAACAGCCTGTGACAGACAGACAGACTGACGGACGGACAAACAGACGGACAGCGCCGCGAAAACGATAGCGTTCCTTTACACTTTTGTTGTACGGATCCCTAAAAAGCACTAAAATCTAAAAAACCACTGAAACGAAAAAAATCTTCAAAAATGGAAAAAGGCCAAAAACTAAGAAAAAAACCGTCAAAAAGTAAAAAAAATCGCCAAAACGAAAAAAGTGTCAAAACCAACAAAAAAGTTTGCTAAAACTAAAAGTAGCATTAAAGACCGAAGAAATCCCCAAAACCGAAAAAAGCGCCAAAGCTCAAAAAAGCCCCAAAACTGAAAAAAACTCCAAAACTAATATAAATCGCTAATACAAATCGCTAATATCGTCAAAAAGCGAAAAAAACTTTAAATAAAAAAAAAACGTTAAAACCAAAAAATCGCTAAAGCGAAAAGAGTTGCCAAAAACGAAAAATCGCAAAAAACGAAAAAATCAACAAAAAGAAAAAAGCGCAAAAAAAATCGTCAAATCAACAAAAAATTAAAATTAAACAAAAAAGCAAAACGAAAAAATTGCCAAACTAAGAAAATGGGCAAAAGCGAAAAGCGACATATGTGAATTCGTACGGAACCCTTCGTATGCGAGCTAAAGTCACACTTTATGGGATTTATTTTTATTTTTTGATATTTAGTGCATAAATTCCTATATAACTGCAAAATTTCATTAAAAAAATAGCATGTTTCTCGAGACAACAATTGCTTCGACAATTTTCATTCTTAAAATCAAATAAACAACAAGTTTGTCTTCAAAGCAGTTTGTTTTTAAAACCACTTAACTTAAAATTGAAAACTATTAATTTAATAAACACACTAGCAATCCTACAAACACACATTTAATTGAAATAAGAAAAATAAAAAGAAAATAAAAATTCTCTCATTTAGAAAATAACTGCGAGCAAACTAAAACTAACGGCAACAATAAGCTTTTGTTCTCACGCAAGTATAGTTCCTGCTTATGCTATATTTCCGTTTCCTTTTCTGGTCCAAAAATGCTTTAAATAGACTGAAGAGAAGATTGAAAAAAACATTTTTTTTATCTCAACTTCATTTATTACAAAAAACACTTGCAAAAACTTTAGCTAAACAAAACAACACAATTAAAATAACAACAACCGGTCATTCAGTTTCTTTTTGCTTAGCTCTTTTAAAATGTTTTGTGAAAGGGGAAAAGGCGGGGGCAGAGAGAGGAATGAAAAAGATTTTTAAAATAAAAGAAAAACTTTTGCTTTTAGCAGGAAAATAATTTGTTAAACAAAACAGTGAGCAAAACAGAATTCATACAAAAGAAGGAATTAAAATGAAAAGCAACCGAAATATATTTGGAACAGACTTGAGCCCCAAAGGCAGATTTTATTTATTACTTTTCTTAAGAATATTTTTTTTTGTGCCTTAATTTGTGGTCTTTTTTTCGTCTTCTTTAGAGTTAGAACAAATTAAAGAGATGAGCGACATAAAGCTACAATAAGACAAAAAAAGAAATTTTGTATTAAGGCGGAGAAAAACAGAGGAAATGTAAAGTAGGAAAATAGTTATAGTTTTTTTTGCTTAGTTATCCTTTATATAAGCTAAAAAGAGATTAGTTGCTATACAGGCAGAGAGGCAATTAAATAAACTTGATGCATTTCTTTTTTGTGAAAAAATACTATTTTAGCTTAAAGTGAAAAATCCACCTGCTAACAACAACATTAAGTAGAATTCATTTCAGAATTCAATTAAGTAGCCAGACGACAAATAACACTGTGCAACAAAATCAAATGCAGTTCTCCCTAAAATGAGTCGCAAAAGTTAACTTTCAAAACCCCGGTACATGTATACTTTTTTGTGGTTTGCTCTACCAAAAATCAATCATTAGAACCTTTTTATTTATTTATGTTATACAGTGTTATGCTCACATAATTTACACGGTAATGAACTTTAATGAAATTCACAACATGACTTTTCATCAGTATTTAAATTTATTTTCCATAAATAACAAAATACTTTACAAAAACCAACAAGCAGACAAACACAAAACTGTAGTAAAATAATATAATAATTTAAATGTTATAACAAAACAACATGTGTTAATAGCAAAAGGGAGTCCATAAATTATAATAGAAAAATTATAAATTTAATTAAATGGTCATAAAATATGTATTTAAAAAGTCTGGCACAAACCCAACAAACAAACCGTAAAATGTAATTGTTCTTAAAATATTTTGAAAAAATATCACTTTTTAAATTTGAACAGTTATGCACTAACATTTTTTGTGGTTACTTATGCAAAACTGCAATAATTTTGTATATAAAACAATATAAAATTATTTGAAGATAATTTTTCTAAGGTAACGAATGATTTTCAAAATGGTTACTTTTAGCGTATATCAGTTTTAAGTGAAAACTGTTGGCAGTAATATATTTCCTTTAAGTTTTTGTTTTATTATTAGCTTAAAAACCCGATTACTTATTAGAATTTTTAACCTTTTAAAAACAGTTACTTTTTATGTGATATGTTTTAATATAAAAATATTAATGATAATGTTTACATTAAATGCATTGGGGCTAATTCGCTATAAAATTCATCTTTATAACATATTACTTAGTATTCAGCGAGTACCCGCCTAAATTAAAATTTTTTGCAGACAATTTCTAATTTTTGCGGTTACTTATGCAAAACTGCAATAATTTTGTATATAAAATAGTAAAAAATTATTTGAAGATAATTTTTCTAAGGTAACGAATGATTTTCAAAATGGTTACTTTTAGCGTATATAAGTTTTAAGTGAAAATTGTTAGCAGTAATATATTTGCTTTAAGTTGTCGTATATATTTATATACAAATTTTGTTTAAAAACCGATTACTTATTAAAATTTTTAGCATTTTAAAGACGATTACTTTTTATGTGATATGTTTTAATTTAAAAATTATTGATAGTAATGTTTTCATTAAATGCTTTTAGGTTAATTCGTTGCAAAATTTATCTTTATAAGCTATTACTTACTAGAGTATCCTGCGAGTACCCGCCTGAATTTAAATTTCTTTTAGACAATTTTATAAACATAATAAAAATGTACATATATGTCAAGCAATTTTGCAAATGAGAAGTTGTTAGATAAATCTAGAAAAAATTTCTTTGGTAACGAACGATTTTCAAAATGGTTACTTTAGCTCTAAAGTAATATGTAGTTCAAAGAAAAACTGTGTACTGATTGTTAAAATTTTTGGTTGATATGTTTGGGTAAATTTGCTTTGAAATTAAGCTTAAAAACCGATTACGTGCTGAAATTTTTTACGGTTATCCGATTTAATTTTTTTTGTGATATTAAAAAATTTTACTGAATCTAATATATTTTAACACTACTGGCCACATCAGCGCTAAAATTAAGCTGAAAATTGATTACTGGCCAAACTTTTTAATGGTTACTCGACTTAACTTATTTATATTTTATTAAGTGTTATGAGCGCAATAATATGAAGGGTTGATTTGGTGTTGTTTAACATTAGTAGCAGGTTATTTTTAAAATGTTTTGTTTTATCAAAACAAAGTAAAATTTTACAAACGGTTGCTTTTTATGAAATATGTTTTGAAACAAAAAATTTTGATGATACTCTTTTCATTAAATATTTATTTTTGGCTTCAGGTTTATCTTTATAACCGATTACGTAAAAGAATTTCCTGCGAGTACCCACCTAAATAAAGTTCAATTTTGTTTAGAAAATTCAACACACGTATTAAAATGAGTCTGTGTCAAGTTATATTCCGAAATTAAAAGGAGCTTTTTAGATCACTCTAAAAAATATTTCTTTGATAACAAGGAATTTTCAAAATGGTTACTTTTAAGCTATAATCGATTAAAGATTATGTATTGCTGGCTATAATTTTTGGTTAACATATTTCAATAAATTTTGCTTTGAAGTTGAGCTTAAAAGGAAAGTACTTCCTGATATTTTTGACGGTTACTCAATAAAATTTTTTTTTAATATTTAAAATTTTAATAAACTTAATCTATACTTTTAGGTACATTAGCGCTAAAATGGGGTTCGAAACCCGATTACTGGCTAAAGTTTTTGGCGATTACCCGCCTTAATATAGTGTATTTTTTGTAAATTTTAGTATACAATAATATTAAGAGTTGACTTAATGTTATTTTATTTCAGTAACGATTAATTCCAAAACGGACAGTTTTGTCAAATTTGAGTTAAACGGCTACTTTTTATGTGGTATGCTTTAACCCAAAATTTTTTGATGTTATTATTTTCAGTAAATGCTTTAAGGTTTACTCGTTTAAAACTTTATACTTATAACCGACTACTTACTGGATTTTCTAGCGAGTACCCGCCTAAACTTTTTGTTTTCAGAAAATTTAGCAAACACAATATAAATGAGTCTTTGTCAAGTTATTCTAGAAAAAAAGTTTCTTTAGTAACGAGTGATATTGAAAATGGTTACTTTTGAGTTACAATAATTAAAGGAAAACTACGTATTGGTAGTTAAAATTTTTTGTTATTGTTTTTAGCTAAATTTGATTTGAAGTACAGCTTAAAAACCAATCAAAATGTATCCTTATAGCCGACTACTTACTACAGTTTAAGACGGTTACTTTTTATATGGTATGTTTTAAAACAAAAATTATTGATTGCAATGTTTTCTCTAAATGCTTTTAGGATTATTCTCTTCAAAATGTATCCTTAAATCTGATTACTTACTAGAGTTTCTTCCGAGTACCCGCTAGAATCTTAACATTTTTCTTCCAGAAAACTACGTCAACATATATGATTCTTTTTTATGGAAATTGTGTACATATATCATATTATTTAAAGTGATATAATTTAAAGTGATACAAATTCTTCTTATCCCAAATAAGAAAATTTAAATAATTAATTGCTAAAATCATATTTAAGTTTCCATACATACACATTTTTTAAGAAATTTTCTTCACATTTTACTGGTGGCATAAAATTTACCTGCAAATAAACAGAAAATTAAGATGTAATATAATTGGGAAAATAAATTTAAATATTTATTAAGTATGTCTTCTTTATTGTAATAATATTTTAAAGAAATTATTTTAAATATATTTAAAGTTTGTTTTTGTATCCTTGAATAGTTCCAGGTAATATCATTTGATTAGATTTTAAGAATTCATCTAAATTTCTATAAAACTTAAATAAATTTCTATCATCTCCTGTTTTTCTAAAATTTCTCATATAAATCATCATAAATATCATTTGTTTATTTCCTTTCTATTACAATTTTTTGTTCATGCTTTCTTTACAAAAATGATAAGAAAACAATCAGAATTTATGGAATAAAATGAATTATTGGAAAATGTTCTTGGGCATTTCCTTCAGATTTTAAGATGATTTAAAAAAAAAAATATTCTTCGTAAGTTTGTTATTATTTCATTTTCTGTGGTTTTTTTTGTATTTTTTTTAAATACAGTAAAAGTTGTAGTTGAAAAATAAGAGAATTTGTTTTTATACAAAAGTCAAAGACCTTAAAATTTGCACACACACACATACTCACATAAAATATAAGTAAAAATAGTAATTTTAGACCTTCAGACCATTCACATCCCAGCTGGCCAGTCGTCTTACAGGACTATTGTCGCTCTTGTCCTCTTCGCTTCTTGGGATTTTTCCTCTATTTCATACAGTAAAATTGTTGAGGAAAAGATGATCGACAATGTCTCAAGCTCTGTCTTCAGTCTAATTTTGTTGAAGACAATATGAACGACTGTGTCCTACGTTTTGTCTTCAGTAACATTTTTGAGGGTAATACGTGCGACATTGTCTTATATATTATCCTTAATTCAATTTTGTTTAGGACAATATGAGCAAAATTGTCTTATGTTTTGTCTTCAATTAAATTGTTGAGGACCAAATGAGCGACAATGTCTTATACTTTTTCCTCAATCCAACTTCGTTGAGGACAATATGAGCGAAGGTGTCTTACGTTATGTCTTCAGTAAAACTGTTGAGGACAAGATGAGCGTCAATGTCTGACATTTTGTCCACTTTGTCAAACTTTGTTAAGGACAAGATGAGCGACAACGTCTCACAGTGGCGTAAATTAAAAAAAAGTGGTAATAAATATGGAATTTCTAAACTACTGAACGGATTTGTCAAAAAATTAATATAGTTGTAGAGGAGGAGTCAAGCTTTCAGAATTTTGTCTTTTGAAGTCTGCAGTTGCACCAGGGGCTGAGCAACAGGACGCTACATCGGGTTTGAAAAACCTTTGTTGCTTCTAACTTTCTTACATACTAACCGATTTCTGACCGTTTGGCCCGTTACCCCTCGAATTTCGAGTAAATTGCGAAAAACAGAATTTTTGTTTACATTTTTAAGAGTTTTTCGATATTTATTCGAAATTTGAGGAAGAGATGGAGGGGGAGGGCGAGAGGGAGGGCGAGAGGGAGGGCGAGAGAGAGGCTGAGAGGGAGGGGGAGAGGGAGGGGGAGGATGAATTTTACTTTTCAAAACTAATTTTTTTTTGCATAGATCAGGCAATGTTGCTTTATTTTATCTTGCAAAAATCTGGTAATTTCACTTTATTGTGCATAAAATCAATATTTTGCCATAGGTGTTCAGAAAATTAAGCTTATTTTATTTGTGGTATATGTGGCTTTGCACATTTTTTCCCACTTTTCTTTTTTATAAAATTGTATAAAATAAAAATGTCTAATTTTCTAAAAAAAATATTTTTCATCCTTGCGGTCTGAATAATTCCGTAACCGTTGAGTATATAAAAAATAATATTAAAACGTTTGAAAGGTAATTCAGTGTCAAGTTTTTAGGTGTTTTTGTAATAAAATTGGACAACCCGTTTTTAAGTTATGATAAAAAATACTAAATTAAAAAAAAAATAGAAAATTTTATTTATAGAATTTCGACGGATTTTGTAGTTAAGGGACTATAAGACATCAAAAAAAAAAAATATATATATATATATAGAGGCCATCAAAGGTCATGCCAAAAATTTTATTTTGTTACATAGTGTTATATAATCATTGACGACAAGACAGGTGACAGGTGTTGCTTATGTACTCACACTAATATTATGTGAATGGAAAGCTGAACGAAATTGCCTCTCAGAAATGCGAGCGCGATTCTCGCGACATTTGCTCGAAAATGTCGTTGACGATTTGTACCGGCACATGCCCCACAGTAGTTCTAATTGGCAAAAGAGGGTAATAAATCTGTATCTTTGAAACTTGCGAGCCGATTACAAAACGATGTATTGAAAAATCATAGAGGAGGAGCTAAGCTTTCAAAATATTTAAATTTGGACCACTATGTTGAAACATATGTCGAGCTACAGGGTGTCAAAGTTGGATACCTCGGGCATGAAAAATCTTTTTTTTTTACAAATATTATACGATTTTAATGAATTTGTTAAAAGTTTATGAATAGATAAAGATAACTTACTTTAACTCATTAGAATATCTATAATACTTTCAAAGATATTTGAGTTGGAATATTAAAATTTTGGTTTATGACCACGACTTTTTTTCTCTATTTCGTAAATATCTTCGGTAATAGCATAGCTAAAATTTAAAAAAAATATTTTATGATTTTTAGCACAATCCTTGATAATATGCAGAAAAAAATTTTTAGTTATCTCAATTGATGGAGTCGTGAAAAACTTTTAAATTCGAGATTTTGAAATGAGAGTGAAAAATGGTTAGATTTTCTCATAAATAATAGAGCTTAATTGTTGAATATTTTTCTAAAAAAAATTTCGGTGAGTCTAAATTTCAGTATTATTAAAGCTTAGGTCCATCCTCTTCTATGATTTTTATATTCATCGTTTTGTAACTTATTACTTTTTTTCTAATCACAAGCACTCTGCGTCGTAGGCGATGTCTTAAAGACGTAACCAACTGGGATATATTACTCACCCACTTTTATAAAAGTGTTCCAGTTTTTGTTATTGCTGGTATGTGTCGTATAAATAAACTATATACCCTACATTACATTTTGTATGTATGTATTGATAGTAAATTGTTTGTTAGTGGCTGAAGAAACCTAAAAGTATTGGCTTCATTCTCTACACCCTGGTTCTGTTCACATTGTTGGAAACTTATGCCGGAATTTACTTTACAACAAAAACACAGAGAAAAAAAGACTCACAATAAAATAAAGTTTTTCTGTTATTTCCTATAAGATTTTTTTGTTTTGCTTTTCTTTTTCTAATGAATTGTATATATGTCACAAAAATACCTTTTACATGTTAAAAAAAAGCAAAGAAAAAGTTTTTCGAATATTTTTATTTTATATTTTCTACATTCAAGTAGTTTTGCTCTTAAATTTTTTCATTTTTGTTTTTTTTTCATTCTAACAAAAACTTTTCTTTAAAACAGGCCAACAAGTTACGAGTATTTTTTTCTGCTCTCTGTATGTTTTTTTTAGCCAAAAAAGAAAGAAAACATAAATAATCAGCCGTGTCACAGATTCCGTTCGGATTGGTTTTGATTCTGTAGTTGTCATTCCGAAAAAGTAAATTTTTGCTGCTTTAGATTCCGTTTATTTTGTATTTCGTTTTTACAATGATAAAGTTTTTATACCTTAAGGCGTTTGTTTACTCTTGTTTTTAGATGCAAAGCTCACATTGAGCTTTTCATTAACATGGAACGATAATTGCCAAATATTTATTTGACGCTCCTAAAAGTGTGCACGTTTTTTAGTATTTACTGCAAATGAAGTCTGTAGAAAAGTGTTTTTCAATTCCATTTTGAAATTTAAAAGTGGTTTGATTACGAAGAAAATTTTCGTTTTTCGTTTTTCGTTTTCTGAAGAAACAACTTACGGAATTGAAACCACTTCCGAACGGAATGTGACATGGCTGAATAATAAAAGGAATACTTGCAGCTTGTAACAGAAAACAAAGTGACAACATGGCTGAAGAAAACACAATACGAAGCAATTTTATTTCCTCTTTTCTTTGGTACGTAGGTACTCTTGTAATTTTGGCCAGAAGTAGTTGTAATAATTTCTTTGTTGTTTTTAACTTTACTTTTTATTTATTTAAGTTGAGTTTTTTGTTGGGTTTGTGTTTTCTTGGTCTTAAAAATAACATTACCAACAATAAACAAAAAGTTAACGAAAATTGTATGGCATTTTAGTTGGAAATATATTTTAATGAAAGTGATAAAAAAAAATGTAAAATTTTTTTGGAATATACCCGGACGGAAAATCTTGCTGGGAAGTTCTGCGGTAAAGATATTTTAAAAAGGTTTCTTAACTACAACTTCCGGCCACAATTTCGATGCAACATAAGCTTGTACAACATCTACAGACATACACACATACATACATATATTGGACTTCCCGGTTGGCCAACTTGTCGTAGAGGACATCAACGACTACTTGAGAAAATTTCATGCACGATATTTGTCGATTACGTTTCTTTTAAGACAATCTAACAGAAACCCTACTAGCCAACTAGCCAAATGAACTTCTTGTGGATATTGTCGCCCACTCTGTACCAGTTTGAATGATTTTGATACATTCCTACTTTCTAAAATTGAGCGAAATTGATCTGATGAAAAATTCTGTTATGTCTATTAAAACATTTTTATATTAAATACTCTCTGAGCGACATATTCCTGAAATTGTTATGGTAGAACAAGTGTAAAAAAGAAACAAACGAAAATATGTATTGGGGACATTTTTGAGGATGTTGTCATTTATATGGTCATAAATGAAAAGAAGGGTGACAGTGTCGCTCTTGTTGTCATGTATGAACTTAGGTGTCATTTGTTCGAAAATGTCCCCACTGATCTGTTTGAGCTGTCACCAACAACAAGTCATCCACGCTTTAACATTCAACAAGTCATCCATGCATCGGTCTTGCAAGATGTCTAAAAGACATGGCCAACCGGGTTATTTTGCGGGAGTGTTAATATGTTTTCCATGGTTGGAAGAAATTTGTTGATTTTTTTCTATAATTCTTTTTTATTTAATACAGGCACGATTTACTAATACGTGGCAA
Source organism: Panzeria rudis (assembly GCA_956483635.1). NCBI lineage: Eukaryota > Metazoa > Arthropoda > Insecta > Diptera > Tachinidae > Panzeria > Panzeria rudis. Next base: position 87,508,165 of record OY101451.1, read on the forward strand.
TTTCTTAAATGATATGGAACTTAAAGAACGTACACTTATATCAATTAAAACTAAGATGCAATAAACAATGAATTTAAGTATAAAGACTTAAAGAAAATGTGTGACACAGTTCGACCAAAACATAAATTTTTTTATTTTGGAACTTTTTGAAGTTAATTGGATACATAAGAGAGTAAAGTACCTAGCCTGTATATTATTACACTATGCAACAAGAAAAATGCCAAGAAGTACCGCGAAATTTAAAATTCGGATAAATTATTTTTTTTTAATTTAAAATTTTTGAAAATGCCGATCCACTGATTTTATTATAACATGGGAAGAGATTGTCCAATTTCGATGCAAAAAACACTAAAAAACTTGCAATGAATTTGCCTTTAAGGTGTGCTAATATTGTTTTTATATATTCACCGGTTTTCGAATTACTGAGTCCGATTTCAAAATCGATTATGTGGTTAGTGCAAAATAAATTCAGTAAAGTGCAACTTTGGCTCGTCCTCATGTCCTCATTTGTCCTCATTTTCAATTGGCAATTTTTTCATTTTGCTTTTTCGTTTAATTAAATTTTTTTTTCGTTTTTGGTAACTTTTTGGTAATTTTGGCGCTTTTTACATTTTGGTGATTATTTCGGTTTTTGGGCATATTTTTTTATTTTCCGATTTTTTTAGTTTTTGACGATTTTTTAGCTTATGCGTTTTGTTATTTTAACGCTTTTTTCGTTTTTTTGACAATATTTTTGGTTTTAGCGATTTATTTTAGTTTTGGCGTTTTTTTCGGTTTTGCGATTTTTTCGGTTTTTTTTTTGTGTTCTTGGCGATTGTTTAGTTTTGGCCCTTTTTTCGTTTTGGTAATTTTTTTCATTTTTGGTGCCTTTTTTTATTTTCCGATTTTTTTTTAGTTTTTGACGATTTTTTAGTTTATCGGTTTTTTTAACGACTTTTTTCGTTTTTTGACGATTAGCTTTACCGATTTATTTTAGTTTTGGCGCGTTTTCAGTTTTTGGCGTTTTTTTTTTTGCGATTTTTTCGGTTTGCTTGCGTTTTTGGCGATTTTTTAGTTTTGGCGCTTTTTCTCGTTTTTGGTAATTTTTTCCCCCATTTTTAGTGCCTTTTTCGTTTTTTGACGATATTTTTAGTTCTACCAATTTTTTACGTTTTGGTGTTTTTTTTCGTTTTGGCGATTTTTTTCGGTTTTTGACGATTTTTTAAGTTATTTTTTTTTGGCAATTTTATTAGTTTTCGTATTTTTTGCATTTTAGCGATTTTTTGCGTTTTAGCGATTTTTTTTACTTTTGGTATTTTTTTTCTTTAAGCGCTTTTTTCATTTTGGTGATTTTTCGTTTTGGCATTTTTCTAATTTTGGAATTTTTTAGTTTTAGCGATTTTTAAAATTTCAAAAGTTTGCCTCTTACGGTTTCCAAGATACAGCAAATTGTCTAAATTTCATAGTCAAAATTACATTAACTGATAGAATACCCTTTAGTTTTTATTGTTTAAATATCAGTGTTAATTGGTGTAGTCTGTAAAATAATACACTAACTTGGAAAATTTTAAGTGTTTATACATAATTAATACAATACGTTTCGTTGCTCGCCTTAGAACACCCTTTAATTTTTAACTGTCATATATTTGTTGTTGTAGCGGCCAAAGTTTTATATTACTACCTGTAAAAATTTCAGTTCCCTAGCTCTTACAGTTCTCGAGAAAACAGCCTGTGTTTGACAAACAGACAGACGGACGGACAGCGTAGCGAAAACAACAGGGTTCCTTTACACTTTTGGTGTACGGAACAATAAATATTGTTATTGTACGTTACTTTTATTTTTTTAATTCAGAGTGCAAAAAGAAAATTCTGAATGATTAAGCTTAAAATTTCTTTGTTACTACAAAGAGAAAACAGGTTGGTTGAGACAACCGAATTTGTTGCCAATCGAATTTTGGCAGTTGCACCAACTATTATAGAATTCTTATTGAAAAAGAAGTTATTTTACAATAAAAATTAATTGCCAATACGAACCGTTTAATTGCTCAGGTGTATCAATGATAATAAAATTAACCATTAGTTAGTTGCAACAACCGATAAAAAGTAAAGCAAATTTGGAAAGACAATTTTTTTAGTTGCAAATACCAATAATTATAATTGGTATTAAAATGCAATTCATAATATTTTATTCGGTTGTGCTCATCATATTCGTTACTTAGTCACGACAAATGCATACGAACGGTTGATCTAATCAATTTAAGAATTGTCAGAATCATATCTTTATCACAATTATGCTCTTCTGGTAATGAGCATTGATGTTTTTTTTTGGGATTCAAAGAAAATTGATAGCGTAAGTTGAAATATAATCTATGCACATAATATTTTATCGGTCTAACCATTTTCCAACCAATCTTTTTTCTGAAGAAACGAGATATAGAAATAAACACTTTATTAGTTAGCGAAAAAAAAGACAAATACATAATTACCAGGACAACCAAACATTTGATAAATAATACATTTTCTCTGCTCATACAAACATTTTAATTTATTAATCATCCGTTTCATAACCTTTTGAGAGTTTTGGCAACGATTTGTAAAACCATATCTTTTGTTCTGAAAGGTAACGTTCAACACATAAAACTTCTGTTTTAGCGTTACAAAAAATCCTAAGTTTTTGGATCCTTTGCAAAACATGAAAACTACAATATCTCTTTAGCTTGCTCATATTTTTGGCATTTTAAAAACGAATAAGTTAAATTTTAAGCTGCAAAATCTTTACACTGAAAATGAGAACCACCCATATATACATTTTTTAAATAAAATATATTCGTATGACTTTGTTTATCGCCATTTTTATTGCCATTTATATGTTATTTTTTTTGTTAAGTTGTTAAGATTTTTTATTGTTGTTGCTGTTCATTTCAATTATTTATTTTCAGTCTATCATCAATCAAATGGCAGCTGGAATTAATATCAATCATACGACATGTACTTGCAAATAATGTTTTCTAAAAAGTTGGCAATTTTTGCCCTGTGAATACAAAAGCGAAAACATTCGAAAACATTAAAGTGATAAATGTGCAACAGAAATATTGAAAAACATAAAATCCAAACAAAAGCGTGAAAGCAAAATATTTGAAAAAAAAATAATGTTTCAAATGTTTAATATTAAAAAAAACTAAATTGTATGTATATTTTTAAATAAACAAATGAAAAGGAATGAAGCATTTAAATATTTAGTGGTTAGATTACTATTGAATTGAAGCATTGAATTAATGAAACTGGCCGTGAAAGGTTTAAAGATTTACAAACGTTATTAACTTTTTGTTGGCTTTAAATGTTTTCTTAAAAATTAAAATCTCATAAAATATATAGTAGCATTTTTAATTTCCTTTCTCTTGCTTAGAAATTAATTTTTAATTATTTCGCACAATGGCACACTATACGCACGTTCCAAAAAAAAAACTCATTGAAATTATAATCAAAACTGTGTGGGTACATTATGAATGCGTGGCAAAATGCAATGAAAAATTGTTTCCATTTTAACCACGCGTCGAAAACAGTGGCAAAACTCATATATACATACATACATACATGGTATATGTTTGGTCATAATTTAAAATTTTTTTTTAAATGAAATTGTTATTATGACATTTAAAATATGTAACAAAACATAGAAAATAAAATTTTATTTAATTATATAATTTTAGCAAATTTCTTTTAGCAAAGGAAATAAATTAAGTACAGTGCGACTTTGGGTCGCACACGAAGGTTTCCGTATGAATACACATATCCCTTTTCGTTTTTGCCCCTTTTTTAATTTTGACAGTTTTTTCGTTGTGCTTTTTGTTTTTTTTTTATTTTTAAAGTATTTTTCGTTGTTTTGGGCGATTTTTAATTTTTTTTGCGCTTTTTTAATTTTTGTGATTTTTTGTTATTTTCTGGCGAATTTTCGTTTGTTGCAACTTTTTTGTTTTTTTTGCCGATTTCTTAGTTTTGGCGATTTTTTGGTTATACTTAGCTTAGAAATTGCCCCTTACACCACCACGCCCCCCCCCCACTCTCTCTCCATGGTCTTATTTTTGAAAAAATATATAGCCTATATCCCTTCCAGACTAAGATCTATGTTTTAAATTTCATTAGAATTGGTCCGAAATTGTCCCTTACCCACCTCGTGGTCCTATTTTTGAAAAAAAATACAGTCTATATGTCCTTCTAGACTTAGATCTGTTTATGCTCTAAATTTCATCAAAATCGCTTCTGTGGTTTAGCCGTTAAAGCACAACAAACAAACAAACTTACTTTCGCATTTATAATATTAGTAAGGATAGTTAGCAGAGACACATTCAGCTATCACTGCCACAAACCCCTTAGTAAAGTCACAAACCATTTAGTAAAGACATGCTGAATGTTCCCAAAAACTAGGCCAAAAATCCCCAAAATCCCAGGGCAACGCAACTGAAGTTTGGTTGCTATCCATATTCGACCCATACATTTTTTTAGCCTATCAGTGACGCCACAATTAAAAATTGTACCTACAGAAGAAATAAAATATTTTATCCAGAGAAACAATATGACTAATGTGCATATAAAAAAGTTTGCAATTCAAAAATCTCTACATGATAGAGAAACACTTAAAACAGATTTGGGTTTATCCCATTAAAATCTCTACATTTCCTATATTTTCATTTCTCTGCACACCAGTGTTATCTTTTTTTGCTGGAGTACGTGCAAACAGATAAATAGATACAGAATTTTTTTTGGACTTTTTCATTAAAATAAAAGAATCATATTCAAGATAAGTTTCAACTAAAAAATATCATCATAAATGTACATACGTATTTATATACCTATTACAGTCATGAAAGCAAACACACACACACACACACATGTTTTCTTAAATAAAACTATAAAAATTATTTTTTCAGTTAAAAAAATGTTTGTTTATTAAACTTTAGATATACAGAGTGTCTCAAAAAAAAAGTTAGTAGTTAGTGGATTAAAAGAAATCCGAGACCCCTGGGGCCCGTCTTTCAAAACTACAAGCTACAAACTTACAAGTAAAATACACACACAACAACAACAACAACAACAACAACAACACTTTTACAAAATTTATTGTTGTTATGTGTGTATCCTACTTGTAGATTTGTAGCTTGTAGATTTATAACTTGTGGATTTGTAACTTGTAGTGCTGAGAAACGGGCCCCTGGTGTCTAGCCGAGACACAAACTTGCTCCAAGGATTCCCAAAAACTTGGACCAAAATCTCCCCAAAGCCCCCGAAAGTTCCTCGGATTCCCATTAACTGGGACAAAAATCTCCGCAGAGTCCCAGATTCCCAAAAACTAAAAAAAAATCTTCCCAAAATTCCAGGATTTCCCCGGAAAAACACGGCAGCACCGAAAGCCGCGAAAATACCGAGGCGACAAGACAGAGTTTTTAGGGAATTTAATGTGTTTCCTTCGTTTTGAATTGTCGTTACAAGTATTTGTTACACATGTTTTTCCACAATAAAATATTTTTTTACTCCCGAGCGTAGCAAACGTTTAATGCTGCATATCATATGCACAACGTGCCATAGAGAACTTCGCTCTAAAAAGTGGACAGTGTCACGCCTGTTTTGTGATCGGTTTCTTGCAACTTTATAGTTCGTGTTATTTAGTAAAAATTTTATTTAATAAAAATTTCAATTAAATTAAAAAAATATGGATAACACTCAATACATTTTTTTTGGATACACACGATGGTTGCAAGGTTTTGCAATATAAAACTTTTTAACAAAGTTCACAAAACTTTTAAATATCTAGAAATACAAAACTACGCTGTTATTTTAGTGTATGTTGCTAATGCAGCTTTAATAATTAAATTGAGTAAAGAATAGTATTAAACAAATAATGTGAGTCCGATCACAGGGGAGATGTGTAAACATGTAGTAATGAAACATTTTTTTTATGTTCAGAGTTATAATTTTTTTGGTGTTTTGTAACATTATTTATTATTTTGTATTTGTTGCGGTCGACAAGCTATTATTCAGCTGTTTACTGAAATGTAGCGCATGTAGTTACTTTACAGCAATGGTTTTCGAACTGTGCAGCGCTAGCACAATTATATGTTAGTGAAAATTAGTAGCTCCTATTGCGCACTAGATGGTGTTTATATGCAGCTGTTAAGTGTGAATGACAATCTCAAAGACGAAGAAGTCTTTAAGTTTGACAAGTTTAGTTTTTTCTTTTCCTTATTTTGCATTGTTTTAGTAAATTTCTTATTAAAAGTGCAAAAAATCTTTTAAAAAGTTATTAAAATTAAATGTTTTTGTATTTATTTTATTTATTTGTTTTTATTTGCCTACGATAACATAATGTACGACAATTAGTGAAAATTAGTAGCTACTACTACTACGACTACTACTACTACTACTATTGCGCACTAGATGGTGTTAGTGTATTTCTATGCAGCTGTTAAGTTTCTCTGTACTTCTTGTTCTCCGTATGATTACACTAATACACTCATACACAGCTCACACCGTGTTGTTACAATCTTACTCAAAATTTCCCCCTCGGGTTTCGACAAACAAATTTTGGGACCAATCTTTGTCAAACCCTTTCCAACAAAACAGGAATTTTGAAAATCGGTTCACAAATGACAGAGTCATTCATGGGGGGGGGCGGATGAAATTTCCCCCACCGATTTGTGACAAAAAATTTTGCGACCAATTTTTGTCAAACCCTTTCAAATAAAACAAAAATTTTGAAAATCGGTTTACAAATGACAGAGTTATGCATGGGGGGGTTGCAAATTTTTCCCATCCGATTTTCGAAAAAAAAATTATGGGACCACACAAAAAATTAATTTTAAAAATCGGTTCACAAATGACAGAGTTATGCGTATACGAACATAAAAAAAGTTTAAAAAATAAAAAAATAGTAATATACCCGTACAAAACAGTTGGAATTACCGCAGTTAAACAGCAAAATAACCAACAGTCAAAGACAAACGCAGTCAATAAACCGTCAGCCATATATCGCATCAAGTTCAGCAACAAATTCGGTAAAACCGAAAAACCGGTTTTTTTCAAAAAACCCGTGCTCAAAATCCGAGACGACCCGGGTCTAAATCCCGAAAAACTGGACACAAAATCCCCTAAATCCCAGAAGTTCCCGGCAAAAATCAAAAACGGCAACGCCGAAATACTCACTCAATTCAAAAACACGGCAACACAGCACCCACCAAGAAACGTACTACCTTACTGCAGGAGTTTGACCTTGAGACTCCCTTTGCCAGTGTTAGTGTATTTCTATGCAGCTGTTAAGTTTCTCTGTACTTCTTGTTGATTACACTAATACACTCATACACAGCTCACACCGCGTTATAGTAAGATTAATCTTACTCAAAATTTGTGACTGTATTGTGAAAAAGATTTTTACCCCCTAGCGTATAGATGTTTACACATCAAAAAGGGGAACGCTCAATGAACAAGACTGCGGACAACAGCAACTTAACAAAATTACAATTTCTAGTATTGAGTTATGAACTGTATGGTTTTTATCCAAAGTTATTAAGTTAGTTTGGCTTAAGTTCATTTTTAATTTAATCTTTCGATCAAATTATTTTTTATTTAAGAAAGAAATTCTAAAGCATGTAAATATTGAACATTCAAAGAAAAATTTGGCTGTACGGAAGGTTGAACTGACAGCTGTTTCGTGACCACCAAGTCTACTCATCGACGATATTCCACGCTCGCAAGACTGAAATGGAAAAAGCTTATAATAGTTGAACATGCTAAGAAAAGACAGTTAGTGAAGTTCCAAACATTTAGACAAAGTTCAATAAGGTGCGACTCGCCACAAGATGGCGACAGTGTGTTAATTGAGCTTACTAATTTAGTAGGATTTTCGCTACAGTGCTGTTGCCACTGTCAGTGGTAGTGTGGGTAAAGGACTCTGATGAGTAGACTTGGTGGTCACGAAACAGCTGTCAGTTCAACCTTCCGTACAGCGAAATTTTTCTTTGAATGTTCAATATTTACATGCTTTAGAATTTCTTTCTTAAATAAAAAATAATTTGATCGAAAGATTAAATTAAAAATGAACTTAAGCCAAACTAATGTCTAGTATTTTTAAAAAATTTGATGTGTGAAATAGGAGAAGCAAATGCAAATATTCTAAAACAGCTATAAATTTAGTCTCTTTTTTGGAAAAATTCATACACTGAAAGAATTTTGTTCATAAATTCTGTGAATTTTGAAATTAATCCAATGAAAAATTTCATTAAAACTCAACCAATGTCACGCTTCGTTGGATTAACGAATCAAGCATCGTTAAAGTCATTTCATATATTTAATGAAATTTCCATTACTCCAATGTAATAATTTCACTAAGCTAATGAACATATTCATTATGTCAGTGAAACTATTTCATTTCATTTTAATAAAACTGTTTCATAATTTTAATGAAACTATTTCATTATTTTAATGAAACCATGTCATTATTTTAATGATATTCTGTGATTATTTTAATGAAATTATTTCATTGTTTTAATGAAATTATTTCATTGTTTTAATGAAATTATTACATTATTTAGTAACCTCATTAACTTATCTTTTTCATTGTCTATTTTAATTTATTGACAATGCCATGCTTGAAATACGTACGAAGGCGTCAATGCACATCAGACAAATTTTTAATGTTTATGACCGCTCACAGTATCGAACCCAGACTCTTGATTGTCATCATTTGCTTTATAGGCAACGTCTTAATTAGTTCAGCCAACAGCACTGTCAAAACAATGTGGCTACGAGTGTATAATAAGAAAGAGTACAACAACAACAACAACAACAAACATATAAAACTATTTTTGTTGTTCGCTTTTGGCTGCCAACTGTTGAAATAAATAAAGGTATAATTAAAAAAATATGTATATGATTTAGTTATTTGATAAATCCAATGAAACATTTCATAAATCCAATGAAACTTTTCATAAAATCAATGAAATACATTTCATTCAAATTATGACATGCTAGTAGACACAATTTAGAATTTTTGTTAAATTTGTTATGGTATATATTTAAAGAATTTTAAGTATCGATTAAAATATTTTGTCCAAACTTAAAGAGTTTACCATAAAACGGCAAAATGTTGCTGTCATAAATCCAATGAAAATCTCTCACGATATTCGTGAAATTTCATTAGAATAGTGAAATATTTCATCAGATTTGTGAAAAAAAATCCAATGAAATTGTTCCATTGGATTTATAAAGCGGAACTCTTTCAGTGTAGTCTCTTAATATTGGAGTTCAACAGCATTTCGTTTAATCTCGTTTTTTTTTAATTCATAGTTTCTTAATGTGGAAATTCAACAGCGTGTCCGTACGCGCCATTTTGTATGAAGGGAGTAAAAACAGTATTTTCGTTCTTCGTTTTTAACACATAATGGACAGTATTACACAAAACGAGCTTATGTTCATTAGTTATTTATTAAATCATGCTAAGCAAGTTTTCATTTTAAAATTTATACGTTTGTTTCATGAATCAGCCGTATACATACATAGATATTGCAGAAAGAGGAATCTTAAGAGATATTGTTCGTTTAAGTGATTGTCACAAAAAGTTGCGGGTTAACATTTTGACTATAACTTTAAAACATAGTTTTACAAAACAATAAGCCACTATTTTTTGATATGAATCCTTTAATAATAGTTTTTCTTTTGAGACACCTTGTATATTTTCAGAATCGCTATAAAAGAAACTTGGCACTAGAACCAACAAAATACAGACACGTGTATCAAGGTAATAAATATACCTGGCATGTGTATAGATAATCTTAAACGAAAACGAATAACATTTTTTTTTGAAGTACCAATAAATTTCTGACGCTATAACAAATGATTCTAATAAACTTTTCAAGACATACACACTTCATTTAAATATGTATAATATATTGTATAATATATGTTATCATGTTTGCTTTTCATAAATGGCTCATTCTCATTTCAAATGATTTTTTCGTGTCCATTGAAAGTATAATAAAATATTTCATAAAATAAACGCGTAAATTTTTAAATTAAAACTGCTCTAGCATCATTTAATAGGTTGTAAATAAATATACATAAGTTTTTTTTTTGTGTAAGATTGTCCATTATGTGTTAAAAACGAACAACAAAAATACTGCTTTTCCCCTCTTCATACAAAATGGCGCGACCGTAATGCATTGTATTGATTTTCCACATTAAGAAACTAGGAATTTTTTCAAAAACGAGAATAAATTTATAACGGTTTTAGAAATTTTTTAAAAATATTACAAATTATATATAGTTTTTAAATTGTTGGTGTACGCAGTCTTATGTATTGAGCGTTACCAGTTTTAAGTACTAAGTTTAATTATTAAAATTGCATTAACAACATATACTAAAATAACAGCGTATGTTTGTACTTCTAAATATTTAAAATTTTTGTGAACTTTGTTAAATAGTATTATATTACCAAATATATATCAAAAAATATGTATTGAGTGTTATCCATATTTTTTATTGATATTATTGTAATTTTTTTGTGAGTAACTAAGGAGTTTATGTGAAAATACATCGAAGATTATATCTGAATTTTATTGTATTCAAAATAAAGTGTGTGCTTTGAAAAAAATATTCAATTCGTATAAAAACGTATTGAGCGTTATATAAAAAAATTTTTTTAATATAATTTATCTCTAAATTTTAGGACGTTAAAAAAAGTTAACAGCAGCTAAAGGGTAGAAACGATCTAAAGAGCATTATCTGTTTACAAATTTCTGGTTTGCTTTGAAAAAATTGGGTTTCTTTCGCACTGTGGGTTGTTATATTTTCGAAGAATGTATTAGGTAGGTCGTATTTTGCTACAAAAAATTTTTTTTAACAATTGTTTGAAAAATTGTTTGTTGGTCGATGTCATTAATATAAGTCTTATTTGAAAGAAGAACTAGCCTACTTTTTGCTTATGTAAATAGGTTTATAAGGAATTATTTTAAAACATACAAACTGTTTATTGTTTCATGTGAACCCAAGTCTAAAGTGAAAAAGTGGTCATAACTTTTAATTATGTTCTGCGATTATTATAATTTTTTGTTTTTAGAGAGTAGATGTATAGTGCTTTTAAGCTCTGTACTCACTTTTTGTGATGTATGTTTTTTGCAAAAATCATTCCTGGAAGAACCGCGAAAACAAATGTAACGTTCAAGACACAAACATATTGAAAAATCAAAAGTATGTGTAGTTTTATTTCACGAAAACATTGAAAGTATCGAAAACTATAATAAAAATCCTATCTTCTCATATTTATATTAGTTACATTATTTAAAAAAAAGAACACTGAATGTACGTTCAGAATGAGAATCAGCCAAATAAATGTTGTTATAAAAACAACTAAAAACAACGAAAACCATTTTCAAAATCTCTATGAAAGGAACTCTACAGCCGTTCAAAACTTAATAGTAACCAAAGTGATACACATTAAATTCGAAATGAAGGTCAATATTTTAAAACTAAGTTTCTTTTTAATTGCCACTCTAGTAGCAGCCGATGTCAAGAGTAAGTTACACAAAATAGAATTATTAAAACTGAATAAATTGTAACAATAATTTTTAACGCATTTCCAGTTAAAATAGATGAGTCATCTCGTATAAAAATTGGCAAAAAATTTTATTTTTTTGGCGAAGATGAGGCAAGTTAGTTTTGTTCTTTATTTGGCCTTGGTATTTTATATATTTTATTTTTTAGCTTCCTCATTCCAAAGCAGCAAATATATGCCAACTTAATCTCGCTGCTCTGATCACATGGGATAAGCCTGGTGTTCAGGAAGAAATTTCCAAATATATACGTGAGGGCTCTTGGTGGACGTCAGGTGTCCAAGATTTTTTAAACAAAAAAAAAATAACTTTTTATTGGAGTACTACTTTTCAGCCAGTTAAGCTTCCTTTCAAGTCCCCTCGTAAGTCGGATGAAAGGTATTGCCTATATTTAAAGTACTCGGATGCAACTCATAGAATGGAATTGTACGCTAAATATTGTACACAAAAGTCAAAATATATTTGTGAATTTTTATAAGTTCTCAAGATGTTGTAATATAAGAAGTGTAAGCTGTGAGTGTTTCTATTATATAGGTATAATAACTTATTCCAATATCTGGTATTTACGTTTATTTTAAGAAAACAATTTTAAGCCCTGGCCCAAAAAAAAAAAGAAAAAAAGAAAAGTGTTATAAATCTATATACAATCGTACCATTCCCATTTTCACCAGTCATACGAGAAGTACGTTCAAGACAATTGATACAACATTTCCCGCAGGGTATGTACTACATATGTATGGGTCAAATCTAGTAATTAAAAATGTACACCCTTCCTGTTGACCGATTTATCTGAAATTTGGTGCACACCTTTACTGAGTGTTGCCGCTTTGGTATTTTCGCGGGCAACTTCTGGGTTTTTGGAGAAATTTCGTAAAAGATTTTGGGAATCCGGAAAACTTCTGGGATTTTGGGGAGATTTTTGTTTCAGTTTTTTGGGAATCCGGGGAACTTCTGAGATTTTAGGGAGATTTTTTCTCCCAGTTTTGGGGAATTCTTAGAGCGGTTTTGTCTCTAAGGATGGTGTGTTTGCTTAGTGAAGGTGTCTCGGCTAAACACCAGTTCTCTCCAAGTTATTATAAAATCAATAAAAAAAATCCCAAATTTTAGAAAAAATGTATCCATAGAATTTTAGATTCCGACTTCTGTTATAAATGAATAAATTTTAAGGGCCGATGTTGAATGTGAGCCACACCTAAACATCAAGTTTTTTCTGCATTTCATTTGACATTTCTCAATTTCAGACTAACTCAATTTGAATTATGGAAAGATACACAATCGAGCAACGCGTTAAAGTTATTCAGGCTTATTATGAAAATGGGCGTTCAAATCAAAATGCATATCGCGCACTTCGTGATTTGTTCGGTCAATTTAATCGTCCAAATGTGCGTACAATCGGAAAAATCGTGCAAAAATTTAAGCAAACCGGGTCTTTAAGAGATGTGAAAGCACCAGTGCATGAAGACCACAGTGACTGTTTGGTGCGGCTTATGGGCTGGCGGCATCATCGGGCCGTATTTTTTTTTTCTCAAAATGAGGCCGGTCAGGCAGTTACTGTGAATGGTGTTCGCTATCGTGAGATGATAACGAACTTTTTATGGCCCGAATTGGAAGATATTGATGTGGACGATATGTGGTTTCAACAGGACGGTGCCACTTGCCACACAGCTAACGAAACAATGGCTCTTTTGCGCGACAAATTCAATGGCGGGTGTTATCTCACGTGGTGGCGATGTCAATTGGCCGCCAAGATCATGTGATTTGACACCGTTGGACTTCTTTCTTTGGGGTTATTTGAACGAAAGGATGAGATAATTCGGCACATTAACAGCATAGAACCTCAATTATGCCTCAGCCTCATCGAAAATTTGGACCATCGGATGGACCGAGGTCACGGCGGCCATTTTGCCGATATTTTGTTCCATACATAATTGAACCATACCATATTATCATATTAAAAGAAATGACAATAATTTACCAAATAATTTGTGTTTTATTCAAAATCAACATCGGCCCTTAAAATTTAGCCACCCTTTAGTTAGGAGACTATAACACATAAAAAGATATGCCGTGCTACTTCTTGGAATTTGTCTTATTGCACAGTGCTATTTAATAAGTTCAAATATTGTCTTTACTTTTTAAATAATCCTTAAATAGAAAAATATTTTCGTTTTTCTTTAATTTCTGTTTTTTGTTGAAATTTATTATATTTTTACTGCTAAATTGCATTTGCTGTCTGTTGTTTTTAATTAACTATATTTTATTGTTTGTGAAAGAGAAAAACAAAACTAAAGTTCATGTTACATAAATTTCTTGCTTAAATAACGAAAATTTTAACTTTACAACTCACAAATTCCGCCCCTTTGAAAGAAAGCATATCAATTTGATTTAAAGAGTTCATGTCATACAGTTTGTATAAGTCTATTAAACAAAAAATTCATAATTTGCATTTACTAACAGAACTTTTACAATATGAACTGTTGTACTCTTAACTGTAACATAGAAGAGGGAACCATTTCGGTCAAAGCATTTTTAAATAAAAAATATTAGAAACTTGAATTACATTTCGTTTAGGGCTCTTCCTTTTAACGAATTGTTTGTTTTGTACAGTTTTAGATTGCCAGGTTTTTTCTTTTCCTCATTTTTTTTTATAAATGTTTATGAAAGTTTTCCTATTGGATTTAGTTAGCTGAAAACAAAATAACAATTCAAAATTGTATGCATTCGTCTAGTGTTTTGTGTACGTAGAACATGTTAACATGTTTTTAAGTATAAATTTCAACAACAAATTTTTGCTTTTTCCTTAAGCAAAACTCTACCAGTTAACGACTGCTGAATGTGGTAAATAGAAAAAGTTTTTTCTTTAGTTCTTACAAGCTTTATAGCAGCAGCAGCAGCAGCAGCAATTTGTTAGTATACCTTTAGCAGTAACATGCAACATCACAAATACCCCAAAGTATATTTTCCATTCTCATGCAAAACTGTTTATATCTAAGAACATATGAGCAAGTTGTTCTTATTGTTGTTATTATTTATGTCTGTTTATATCAGTGGTGGCCAAACGTACACTATCTTATTCTCTGTTTGTGTATGTGCTACGCGGGTTAATAGACATACTGTGAGTCTCAGACAGTGTACGTGTATTGATGGTAAAAAAAACAGCATATGCTCGCGAGTATAGGAAATTGAGAGAATGGCCACCACTGGTTTATATAGAGTATTATGGCCAGAAATGAAGTTCTTGTTAGTTAAGACGTGTTTTGTCTGCCAAATAAAAAAAAACTTTTTCTCTACAATATTTGTCTATACAAGCTGTTGCATGCCGTTCAAACGTGCATAGAATATCCATTTAATTTTGCTGCTGGCTAAGTTCTGTGTAGAAAAATCGGAAATGATTCTTCTGGGATATCAATCAGGGATATCAATAACTGTGCTGGCAAGAGAACTATATTGAAGCATAATGTTTGGTTTTAAGCTATTAATTTTAGGAAAATAATTAAAGCACAATATTGTAGCTGTAATATAATTCGCAAAAACAAAAAAATGAATTAAGTAAAGTGCGATTTTGGCTCGCACACGAAGAGTTCCGTACGAATCGTTTTTGCCCCTTTTTTCATTTTGGCAGTTTTTTCGTTGTGCTTTTTTGTTTAATTTTAGTTTTTTTTTATTTTTAAATATTTTTCGTTGTTTTAGGCAATTTTTTCGGTTTTGGCCCTTTTTTAATTTTCGTGACTTTTTCTGGATAATTTTCGTTTTCTTAATATTTTTTTTTTGTATTTTTCCGATTTTTTTAAGTTTTGGTGATTTTTTGGTTTTGGCGTTTTTTTTAACGTTTTTTAAATTTTTTTTACGATATTTCTAGTTGTGGCGTTTTTTTCAGGTTTGGCGCTTTTTTCGGTTTTGGAGATTTTTTCGGTTTTTGGGGATTTTTTTAGTTTTAGCGATTTTTTGGTTGGTACGAATCGTTTTTGCCCCTTTTTTCATTTTGGCAGTTTTTTCGTTGTGCTTTTTTGTTTAATTTTAGTTTTTTTTTATTTTTAAATATTTTTCGTTGTTTTAGGCAATTTTTTCGGTTTTGGCCCTTTTTTAATTTTCGTGACTTTTTCTGGATAATTTTCGTTTTCTTAATATTTTTTTTGTTGTTTTTTTTCCGATTTTTTTAAGTTTTGGTGATTTTTTGGTTTTGGCGTTTTTTTTAACGTTTTTTAAATTTTTTTTACGATATTTCTAGTTGTGGCGTTTTTTTCAGGTTTGGCGCTTTTTTCGGTTTTGGAGATTTTTTCGGTTTTTGGGGATTTTTTTAGTTTAGCGATTTTTTGGTTGGTTATGACACTTTTTTTTCGTTCTGGCGATTCGTTCGTTGTTTGGCGATTTTTGGTTTTTTGAAATTTATGTTTGTTTTTTTAGTTTTGGGGGGTTTTTTTTGGTTTTGGGTTTTTTACGTGTTTTCGCTTTTTGATGATATTTTTAGTTTTAGCGATTTTTTTAGTTCTGGCGCTTATTTCAATTTAGCCCTTTTTCGGTTTTAAGGATTTTTTTTCGGTTTTTTTGATTTTTTTTAGTCTTAACATTTTTTTTAACACTTTACTTTCGTTTTGGCGATTTTTTTTTTGGTTTTGGCGATTTTTTTCGTTTTGGCGCTTTTTTTGGCGCTTTGGATATTTTGTTTCGTTTTGGTGATTTATTTTCATTTTTGGCGATTTTTTCATTTTTTGATGATATATTTAGTTTTAGCGATTTTTTTGATGTTGTGCTTTTTTTCGTTTTGACGACTTTTGCGGTTTTTGGCGTTTTTCAAGTTTTTGCGATCTTTTTTTAGTTTTTGGTGATGTTTTGTGTTTTAGCGACTTTTTTTAATTTTGGTGTTTTTTTTTCTTTAAGCGCTTTTTCATTTTTGCATTTTATTTCGTATTGACATATTTTTTTTTTAATTTTGGATTTTTTTAGTTTTAGCGTTTTTTAAAATTTCAACATTTTACCACTTACGGTTTCCAAGATACAGCAAATTGTCTATATTACATAGTCAAAATTACATTAACTAATAGAATACCCTTTAATTTTTATTGTTTTAAATATCGGTGTTAATTGGTGTAGTCTATTTTACAGACTGCACCAATCAGCACTAACTATGAAAATCTAAAGTGTCTACATATAAGTGTCAGCATATTACATTAGTATTTCAACATTTTTCGTTGCTCGCTTTAGAACACCCTTTAATTTTTAGCTGTCATATATTTGTTGTTGTAGCGGCTAAATTTCTACATATCCTGTGAAAATTTCAGGTCCGTAACTCTTACGGTTCCCGAGAAAGCAGCCTGTGACAGACGGACAGATAGACGGACAGCGTAGCGAAAACAGTCGGGTTCCTTTACGCTTTTGGTGTAACGAAACCCTAAAAACCGGAAAAATCGAAAAATAAAATAATTAAACTTCGTTTAATTATTTTGGTTTTGGGCAATGACACTGTGCAACACGAATGAGAATTGTTTTTTACAAAACCTTAAAAATTGAGCTTAATGCAATTTTTGGTGATCTCTGAGAGATTTTGGCCATAATTGGGCACGTCTTTGATTGTAACTCATTTGTACCAAATGAAAATTCTAGCCAAGGATCCACAATATTCGAGGATATAAGTTTTATATCTCGATGTATTCCTGGATTTTTTTTTACAAAACTTTGAATATTGAACTTAAGACAATGAGAGATTTTGGCCATATTTGGGTGCGTCCATCTTTCCCTGTCACTCATTTGGACCAGATGAAACTTGTAGACAAGGATCCACACTATTCAAGGATATTCGTAAGTCTAATTTCTCAATTGTATTTGTGAATTATCATACTAAACTTTGAAAATCTACACGTTTATGGGCGCACAGTGGTTCCAATTGGAAAAAAGGGTAATAAAACTGTATCTTTGAAACTTGCGATCCGATTGTAAAACGATGTATGTAGAAATAATAGACAACAACCCAAGGTGTAAGAATAATAAAATGTGGACCATCCTTTTGAAACACGCGGTGAGCTACAGGGTGTCACAATGAATTGCCTCGGGCATGCGAAATCTTGTTGGCCTCATAACTTTTACAAATATTTTTAATGAGTTTAAAGAAAATACTTTTTTACTTTATTATGATATCTTTCATATTTTCAGAGATATTTGGCTTAGAATTCTAAAACTTTGGTTTCCGGTCTCGACTTTGTTCTCGATTTCGTAAATATGTCTGGTAATAGCATATCAAAAGTTTTCAAAAAACAATTTATGATTTTTAACAAAATCCTTGATAATATGTTAAAGAAATTTTTAAGTTATCTTAATTCATGTAGCAGTGAAAGAAAAAGAATCAAAGTCAAGACTTTGAAATGAGGGCTAAAAAACAATGGCTAAATTTTGGGAAAAAAATTTTCTCAAAAAAATTTCAAACTAAAATTTTTTTCTTTTCAATATTTCAAACGAACAGACTTTAAAAATGACTGCAGTTGAAATTTTAAATCGATCAAAGCATGCACGCTACATCCAGCATTGCACGAATATAGTGAATTTTTTTTTACTAAATTTTAACTTAATCGCTTAAGCCTTTTGGTAAATGTACTTTTTGCAAAAAGTACTTTTGCGAAAACCTATTTTTTAAAAAATGTACTTTTAAGAAATGGAACTTTTTTAAAAATATATATTTTGGAAAAGGTACTTTTTTTAATAAGTACTTTATTTCAAAATACAATTTTCCGAAATCGTACAGGGTGGCCCAAAATTAACGAAGGGGTTTGAATAGTCTATAACTTTATTATTTTATCAATTATTTCTTGTATTTTTCAGATTGTTACAAAGAAGATTTGGGAAATTTAAACTAGAAAGGTTTACTTCTGAACAACGATCATACCGCAAGAGAAACAATGATACTGCTACGGAGCGTTTTCATCGAAGGCATTATTTCAGGAAGCAGTGATTTTATTAGCCGGACTAAACCGCTCCCGAAGCTTTTCCCTTGGGATATTTTAAAGATCGTGCATACGTGAATAAGTCACAGAAAATGACCCAACCTAAAAAAATAATAGTCGAGAAAAAATTGGAGCGATGGCTTCGAAAATCTTGAAAAGAGCCATTGAAAGTTACGAAAATGTCCCGTAACAGCGCCATTATTTCTTTTGCTGTATGTTCGTTGTTCAGTAGTTAACCTTTCCAGTTTCACTTTCCCAAATCTTCTTTGCAACAATCTGAAAAAATACAAGAAAAAACTTTAAAATAATAAAGTTATAGACTATTCAAATCCCTTCGTTAATTTTGGGCCACCCTGTACATTTTGAAAAACATACGTTTTGAAAAAGGTACTATTTTTGCAAAGGTAACTCTTAAATGAGGTAACTTTTGGAAAAAGGTATTTCTTGGAAAATGTACTTTTTTTGGAAATGTACTTTTGAAGAATTTACGCAGTCAATTAGTTGAACATATTTTTATATGATTTCGCTTGACACTTACTTATATTTTATATACGAGTACATTTCATTTTAATATTTTAGCAGCTTGTAATTGCCATTGTGGCACATTTTGTGGTTTGCACTTGAAAATTTAATAAAAATTTCGTAAATATTTTATTACCAGAAAAATAACTAAAACAAGTAAGAGTACTTTAGTAGGTGGTGGTGAATCTTATATACCCTTCTCCTATTAAATACGGAATTGCAATAAACGGGGTCAAAGTGAGCTACTTTGCAGCCAGTATGCATAGTCAAAAGAATAATTTACTGGGTAACAGCGAAGGGAAGGATGCCACGAACGCAAACCAATTATTAATTATCTTATATCTGGAGAACTATAGAAATGAAAGTCTTAAATTTTTGTGTGAGATATTTTGAAGATAGTGTGGGTAGTCACACAGAGAAATTAAACTGTTTGATCTACATGAAAAACCACTGTCTTACAACAGGGCGACAATATTCAATCAGTCTGCCAGCAGAACTGCAGCGGCATAGGGAAATTTTTAGATTTTGGAAAAAAAGTTTTATATATTAAAAATACATTGGATGAAATCAAACGAAATCAAAAGCACTCATAAAATTTCCCACATATTTTAAAATACCCTTTATAAGGGAATTTTTATCACAATTTTTCTCATTCTTGCAGCATAATATGTATGTTTTAGCAACATATTAGATTTGAACATTTTATTTTTTCTTCAAAATTTCCCTCTACATATTAAAAAGTCCTTTTGAGGAAATTTTATTATAAATATTTTTTAAAATTAAAATATGTATAGTGCACATATATTTTGACTATAAACTGAATAAACTCAAACAAAATCCAAAAGAATTAAAAAAATTTCCCTCACATTTTAAAATTTCCCTATTAAAGTTTATATTAATTTGCAACATATCTCACTTTTATAACAATAAATTCTAAAAATAAAGGAACTTTTCCCAAAATTCCCTTTTGAGGGATTTTTATTTATAGCATTTTTTTGGGGAAATTTTTTATAATGATATATTTGCAATATATAAAAAGAAATCTCAAGAAATTTTGGACAAAAGGAAAAAATTCCCTTAATATATAAAAATTCCTTTTAAAGGAATTCTTAGAGTTTTTATGCAATTGTTTGAAACTTATGTACTATATCTTGAGCATATAAACTGTTTATCACGATTTTTTGATCTGCATGTAAATCAACTGTTATTTTGAACTTCGCTATTGTCATTTAACTAATTTATATGCTGGCAGCTCCATAAATTTAATTGTACCACTAGCAAATAATTAATTTGATGTCCTTTAAATTTAAATCTTTATTTGAAATTCAATTTAATGATTTTGTAGTCAGTACAAATCGATTAACCAACCAACCTTCTAACTGTAGTGAAGGATATAAAAGTGCACATAAAATTTGACAAATGTTCAAAACACACTGACACTTATACGCACTGAAAATTAAATAACCCATAAACCAACATTAATTTAAATTGCAAGTGGTTATAAAATTTACACAACTTTCTTTTTGGCAAATGTTTGAAAATTAAAAATTTATAAAGTCATTAACTACTGTGTGTAGTAACAAGTAGAAATTTTCTTGCATAAAATTAAATACTTTGTAAGGGCAATTTAAGGACATCATATTCATGTTTATGTACTCGTACATTTCATTTTAGGTTAATCCTCAAAACATCAGAACAATACGTGTCTTATGGAAATGATGAGCCTTTCAAACATATATGAATATTTCATGTTTAAGGACAGTGAGTAGAGATAGAAACTGTTTGAAAATTTTTTTGTTGTTTCACACATTTTTGCCTAAAATGTCTTTTTATATATAAATATTTTTTCCCACTGTGTCATGTTTAAATTTATAATGACCATGTCATTTTGTTGACTTTATATTGAGTTTAAATATTTAATAATGGTTGTTGTCGTGTATATGCTGCTAGAAAATTCTATCCTTTTCACCTCTACTTTTGTTTCCCATTTAATATTGTACTTAATTGTTGTTTTTGTATGCGTGCTATTTCTCAATGTCATTATAATTTGTTTTTGTTGCTTTATGACTATGATGTTCTAATTTTATGTACAATTCTCTGCATAATATTTCCAAATTATTAAAAGCACACAAATTATATACACCGACTAACAAGATGTGCCTAATAATAACATCATTAATTATATAGTGTGGAGCTCATTTAAAGCGAACTCAACTTTTGGAGAATATGCAATTTAAAAATCGTGTTTGTGTTTGAAAAAAGGATAAATCCTCTTAAACAAGAAACTTTCTTTTTTTCACTACTATTTTTATTATGTTTTTGATAAAACTAAAATTTTCATGACAAACTGTGTGTATACAAAAATTTCCTTTCTGGGGATTTTTGTTTTATTTGTAGGTAGCTTTTCAAAAACCTTATTTTATTGTTTTACAATAACAAAATAAATGAAATTTTGAAAATAAAAAAAAATTCCCTCAGGGGAAATTTAATTTTTTTTGAACAGTTTCAAATATATTATTACTTTAACAATAATATAGGAGTTTTTACATTTTTGTGAAATTTCCACACATAAAATAATTTCCCAGTAAGGGAAATTGATGCCCTTTTTAACCAATGTTACCTTCATAGTTTCCCTTTCGGGAAATCTGTATAAAAGGCGAATTACATGATAATTTTAAAAAGAAATTGCAAGAGCTTTGGGACGAAATTTCTGTTAAGGGAAGTTTTTGTTTTTTCTGATAGTTTTGATAATTTCAGAAAGTTGGCGTTAAGACTATTCAACTATTCAGATAGAAAACAATTATTTAAAAATTTCTTAAATTTCCCATACCTCAAAAAATATCCCACCATGTGATTTTTTTATTTTTTTTGAAATTTAAAAAAAAATTTTATAGCCTCAAAAATAAATTAGCACAAATTAAAAATTTCCCAAATTTTCCCAGTCAAAATAATTTCCATCATGAGATGTATTACTTTTTCTTTTGTTCATGAGTTTATCAATATACAAAATAAAAAGAAAAAAAGTTTTTATTTAAAACATATAGCTCATTTGCTGCAACGTCGTCATAACTCAAAAAGCCTAGTTTTACATAAAACGAGTTTAAAGTTTTCAAGTTACACAGAACTCTCAAGAGTTGAATACACAAGATATTTATATGAAATTTTTACACAATATGACGAACAACTCGGCATTATTAGCTCAAAAATCCAAAAATTTTTAGTTACGACGACGTTGCAAAAATGAGCGATATGTACTCTTTTGAAATACATAAAGCTATTAAACACCTTAAAAACCTTGTACGAGGTATTTTAGATTTTTTTGAAAAATTTTAAATATTTTAACAACAAATTGGGCGAAATTAAACGAAATCAAAAGCTATTGAAAAATTTCCCATATATTATAAAATTTACTTTATATGGGAAATTTCTATTATCGCAATTTTTTGCGTTTTAACAACAAAATATATGTTAAAAAACAATATATATATTACTTTTCCTCCAAAAATTCCCTCCATATATTAAAATTTCATTTAGAGGAAATTTTAGTTTTTTGGAATACATAAGAAATATTTTATATTTTAACTAAAAATTAATAAGTTCAAACAGAATTCAGTAGAATTTAAAAATTTCCCATAAATTTTAAAATTTCCCTATTATAGTTTATAATAATGTTCTACATTTCTCGCTCTTATAACAATAAATAATAAAAATATATGAATTTTTCCGTAAAATCCATTTACATATATATAAAAATTTCCCTTTTGAGGAATTTTTATTTATAGCATTTTTTTGGGGAAATTTTTTATTGTTATGTATTTACAAATTATAAAAATAGTTCTTTAGAAATTTTGGACAATGGGAAAATAATATACATATATAAAAATTCCTTTTAAGGGAATTTTTAGATTTATTTTGCAATTGCTTGAAAATTTATATATTTCAAGGAAGAAAAGAAAACATTTAACAATAATTTGGATAAATAATGAAACGACATCCCAAGCTATTAAAAAATTTTTCCATATACATATTTTCAAACTTTTTTTTAGGGGAAATTTTTATAATCGCAATTTTTCCGCTTTAACAACATGATATGTTAAAATCATAATGAAAATTCCCGCTATATAATAAAATTTCTTTACATTTTAACAAGAAATGAAATAAGTTCAAACAGAAATCCGAAGAATTTAAAAATTTCCCATACATTTAAAAATTTCCCTAATCAAGTTTATATTAATTTTCAATATTTCTCGCTTTTATGAAAATAAGTATAAATAAGTTTTTCCCCCAAATTGCCTTCATATATAAAAATTTCCCTTTTCAGGGATTTGTATTTATAGCATATTTTTTAGGAAAGTTTTAATAATTATTTATGTATTTATAAAGTATAAAAATAATTCTTAAGAAATTTTGGGCATAAGGAAATATAATAAAAAAAAATCTTTTAAGGGAATTTTTGTATTTCGTTTGATATTGTTTGAAAATTTATATATTTCAAAGAAAAATCAGATGAGCTGAAAAAAAATTTAAATACCTACTTTGAAAAATCTTCATTAACTGAAAAATATTTCTAAACGGTTTTCTAATAAGCCGGGTTGATATTGGCATTGGCATTTTATTTTTCAGTTACTGATGCCAACACAATTATTCTCTACCGAAGTTTGTTTGTACTTTAACTGAAAGGAAGTCACTTCTTAGTGACATGGGTTACAGAAAATGTTTGCAGGAACATTGACCATTACTGTAAGTATATAGATCGTTACTATAACTATGTATGTGTGTGCGATTTACTATTTTGATTTGTCTCTTTCAAATGTAATGGTAATTCGTTATCCTCTTGCAGTTTTTGCTTTATGTGGGCTTGCATTTCGTATCTTTAACTGAAAATGTATGCCACAATTTCTACACTAAATAAACCTTATCGGAAAACTTACTCCAAAATTTAATTTTTGCTATTAAATTGTTATTTTTAAGGGTAATAAGCTTTGCGTAAAAAGTTCCCTTCTTTTTGATTTAATTAAATATCATGTATCTTTTAATTTGTTGTTGTTTTTAATATTCACGAAGAAAAGTTAAACCCATAATCTTAAAATAAATAAATTAGAAATTAAATATTAATGACTACATGAACAAAAAAGATGACAGGAGCCAGGAGATGTCGGCGTTTGCTTGTAAATAGATGATTAAAACACAGCAAAAGGTGGGGACTATCCTGTTTAAGTTTTAAACTGAATTTTAACCATTGTATTTTAGTTTCTCAAATGCCCACCAAAGCTGTCCCTCTATCTAACAATTATGCTAATGTGTTGCATTCATATGCTATCAGTTAATATTTACAAAAAAAAAATTTTGCAAAATTTTTTGTTAAATATTGCCTTTTGGTAATGTTTATTTAGCAGACACATTGAAATTCTCTCCAATTATGAAGATGATAAAGCTATTACATACTTAACACATGAAATGGATGGACATGGACAATTGTCATGATTTCGGTGGCTGACTGGCAAAAATCATTGTTTAATGTCTAACAAAAGCCATCACCAGCAGCAGTAGTGTACCGCACCAACACTTTAACCACATTTTACTGCTATTTCTAGCCAATATGCCGACAGTCTGTCACCCAGACAGTACAGCCAGACAGCCAGTTCTTCAGCTGTCATTGAATAGAGGTTTGTACAAAAATGCTGTTGCAAAACAAATGTTTAATTTAGTGCCACAATGCAGGCTGTCAGCCAGTTTAAGGCAATCTTTGCCAGTTGCATTGGCTGTTATTGCTTGTTTAGAAATGAAATAGAAATGGTGGAAACCAAATTTCGAAATCCGGGAATAATGCATACATGCATACACAAACAAACAGCATACTTAGTGCTGAAACATAAAGGAAATGGTCAAAGAGACTATAAGATATGACAACGTTTAAGCGTGAAAATCACAAATGATTGATTACAAGGGTGTTTCATTACAATTTTGTCGAATAGATATTTAGGATTTTGTTTGTGAAGAATATTTAAAATTAAAAAATGAAGCAAGGCTATGCAAAACAAAAGTTTAATTTATTTAAAAAATTTAAGGAAATTATTTTACACATTTTAAAAAATTTAAAGTTCAGAGAATTTATCTAATTTTTGTACAAAGTGAAAGAGTATAACAAAAAATATTTTAATAAAAAAAATGCCTATGAGGAAATTTTTGTTTTGCAATAAATGTGAAAACTTCTTTTGTTTAATACAAATCAGGCACTCCCAAGAGAAATTTTTATATGTCCCCAAAAATTTCCCGTTGAAGGAAATTATTGTTTTGCACAAAATTGTTAAAGCTTTTCTGATTTCATGCAAAGCGAGCTCGCTTAAAAGGAATTTTAAAATTTCTCAAAAATGTCCAACTTGGAAATTTTTTGAAAATGTTCAATTCGGGGTATGCAGCCAAAAATAAATTTTGGGATTTTTCAAAGGTTTCCCTTTGCAGGAAATTCTTGTTTTACAGAAAACAATTTCAAGCTTTATTCGTTTAATTCAATAGATTTTCCAAAAAATTCCCACCTGTAAATTTTATTTTCTTTTTGAAGGAAATTTTTCTATAACAGAATTTTTAGCAGAAGTTTTTTAGTAATTTTTTTTGTAGAAAGGTGTAGTAAAATAAAATAGATTCATATCAAATAAAAAATTATTTGCTGGGTTTTGTATAGTTTTCAGAGCCTACTTTGATTATTTTTGAAAATCATTTACATATTTGTGAATTCTCAAATGGTTTTTGAAAGTCTGTACATAAGATAAAGGGTTTGATTTGCTAAAAAGTGTGAAAATTTCATTCATTTTATACAAATCAGGCACGCTCAGAAGACATTTTTATATTTTCCTAAAAATTTCCCTTTGCAGGAAATTGTTGAATGCACAAAATTTGCAAAGCTCTACTGATTTCATGCAACGCTAACTCGCTTCAAAGAAACTTTCAAAATTCCCAAAAAATGTCCTTTTCAAATATTCAAGTCAAGTCATGCGCCAAAAGAATTTTTGCAATTTTCCAAAGATTTCCCTTTGCAGAAAATTCTTGTTTTACAGAAAAATTTCAAAACTTTATTCATTTACATCAAAAGAAGAATGTCTAAAATTTTTTTTCGATTTCTCAAAAATTTCCTATTTTGAAATTTTATTTTCTCTTTGAAGGAAATTATTCTATTGCATAATTTTTTTACCAAAAGATCTTTTAGTAAAAAAAGAAATTCCTTTGAGAGGAAAATTGCTGTTTTGCTAAAAAAAAATTAAAAACTTCATTCGTTTAATGCAATGTAGTTACGCCCAGAGGTCGTTTTTAAATTTCCCTAAAAATTTCCCTTTGGAGGAAATTATTGTTTTGCAGAAAATCACGAAAGCTTCACTGAATTAATACAAAGCAAGCACGCCCAGAAAGAATTTTAAAATTTACCAAAAATTTTCTTTGAAGAAAATTTTTATTTTGCAGAAATATTTTGAAAAAATTTAATATGAGTCATGCAGCCCCAGAAGAAATTTCCCTAAGGTACCCATTTGCATTTAGTTCTTGTTTTACAGAAAAAATTTGCAAACTATTTTGGTTAAATTCAAAATAAGCGTGCCTATAAAATATTTCAGTATTTTTGCAGATATTTTTTGAATGAAGTTCCTTCCTTCAGTATATAGAAATTTCCCTCAAGGGAAATTTAATATTTATTAAAATTTTAGTATATAGAAATTTCCCTCAAGGGAAATTTAATATTTATTAAAATTTTAGGGGTTTTAATAGTTAAAAGAAAAATCGTATTATAGTTCCAAGATGTTAGAAAAATATCCCTTGCAGGGAAATTTTTCTCATTTTAGTTTTCATATTTTAGTTAGCTTCTTACAAAATAAAAGTTTGTTTATTTATATATAATTTTTTCCTAAATTCCCTTTTTATATAAAAATTTCCGTTGATTGCCTTAAAAAATATAAGAATTTTCCTTGAGGGAGTTTTAATTTTTATGAGAAATTCCTATTTGAAATATTTTTTGCGTAATTTTTTTTTATTTTTATAATGTAATAAATACAAAAACAATTTGTGGAAAAATTATTAAATTCTTTAAAAATATAAAAATTTCCCTTAAAAGGAAATTTCCTTTTTATAAAATTTCTAGAAGACTTTGACACTATAAAGATAAACTATATTTGCTTATCCGAAATTTTACACATTTTAAAAATTTCCTTTGCATTAAAAAATTTCCCTTCGAAAAATATATCTATATTTTAGATATTTTGTTAAATTTTGTTTTATATTTTTGTAATGTATTAAATACAAAAACATTTTTAGAAAAATTATGATATTACTTTAAAATACAGAAATTTCCCTTAAAAGGAAATTTCCTTTTTATAAAATTTCGAGAAGATTTTGACAATATAAAGAAAAAATATATATGCTTACACGACATTTCAAACATTTTAAGAATTTCCTTAGCAAAAAAAAATTTCCCTACGAAAAATATATATATGTTTTAGATATTTTGTTAAATTTAATTTTATATTTTTGTAATGTATTAAATACAAAAGCATTTTTGGAAAATTTATGAAACTACTTTAAAATATAGAAATTTCCCTTAAAAGGAAATTTCCCTCAAAATGAAATTTCTGTTTTATAATATGTATAGGAGATTTTGACAATATAAAGAAAAACTATATTTGCTTACACGAAATTTCAAACATTTTAAAAATTTCCCTTCGAAAAATATATCTATATTTTAGATATTTTGTTAAATTATGTTTTATATTTTTGTAATGTATTAAATACAAAAGCATTTTTGGAAAAATTATGAAATTACTTGAAAATACAGAAATTTCCCTTAAAAGGAAATTTCTGTTTTATAAAATGTATAGAAGATTTTGACAATATAAAGAAAAATCGTATTTGTTTAAATAAAATTTCCAAAATTTTAAAAATTTCCCTTGCAGTAAAAATTTCCCTTATTAAATATTTTCATGTATTTTATTTCTGTAACGTTTTATGATTTGCTTATGAAATAAATTTTTGTTAAAAATATAAAATTCCTTCATATAGAATTTTTGCACCTGAGGGGAAATTTCTTTTTACACATTTTTAGGGGCTTTTGACAATACATATAAGAAATTTCAAACATTTTTAAAATTTCCCTTGTATCAAAAAATTGCCGTTTAAAAACTAAAGTATGTTCAGAAATAGGGGGTTTAGGCAATTTTGGTTGTAATGACATGTAATTAAATAAATATATAACAATCGTGTCACAAAATGAGTTTTTGGTTTAATAAATTAGTTTAATTTTCTTTTCTAACATTTAAGAATGTGTGTTCAAACCAAAGCCAGATCTAAAGAAATTCTGTACATACTTTAAAACTACAGTGATTTATTTATTTATTTTTTGTTATACATTTCTTTTGATGTCCTTGGAAACTTCCTTTTTGATTCGTTTAATCTTTTTAGTCAAAGACCTTCACAACTAAGAGAACTTTGAAAAGTAATTAGTAGCAGACAAGAAACTGCCTTTTTTTCAAATAAAAAATTCCTTTAAATTCAACGTAAGCACATCTTAACATCAATTGCAAAAGTCTATTAAATAAAACTTTTCTTTATTTCAACAATTATTTACCAAGATTGACTCGAGCGAGTGTAAAAAGAGCATAGAAATGCACTTTAAAATAAATACAAAAAAAGAGCAAGAAAATGCTTTCATTAGTTGACGAAACTATACACTGAAAAATTGTTAATGAGTTTATGGGAGTGTGTGTGTGTGTATGTGTGTGAGTATGTGTATTTGTGTGCATTTTGATGGTAAAAGGCATGGAAACGGAAGTGGGCTTGTTAAGCCATACATACCACAACATTGTATATAATTTATAAGACTAAACATAATAGCAGATATTTGCATGTATGTGGGTGGGTATGTTACAGAGTGTGTTCTTCATAAATAGTGTGCGTGAGCGAATGAAAGTACTTAGTATATGTATGTACATTGTTTGCTGTTCGTAGTAGAGGAAAGTTGTAAAGTACTTGCAAATACTCATTTAAACCCACTTTCTTCATGCTCTTGCATCGTATTGTGTATGTCAGCACTTGTTTTTGAGTTGGAGTCTCTGCATACTTAACATTGAAAATTTCCGGTTGAAAAATAAACTCAAACTGACATACACTTGATGCATTAAAACCAACTGCAGAGTGGAAAACTGCATGTTTATGCTAAAAGATTGGTAGAGAAATTAAATACTAAAAAATGTCAACCTTTTAAAAGAAAATCTGCAGAATAAAAAAAAAAGACTGAACATTAAAAAAAAATATTAGCAGGTATATTTTTATTTTCAAAGAGAGGGAAGGAAGTTGGTTTGTGGTATTTCAAATGATTTATGGTGCCAACGAGAATGATGAAGATTTAATTTTAAAGCAAATCTTATTCAGTATAAAAATGTATTGTTGAAAATTAGCACAAGAAACTTTAAGCCATAATAGTCATACATCACACAGCTTTTAAAAAAATTGTTAATTACACTGTAAAACACAACGCAATTTTTGCAAAAAGTGTGTAACTTTCACTTAATTACAAATAAAATCGTTATTTGTCAATAGATTTTCGTGGAGTATGACATAATTTATTTGAGGTATATTAAGCTTCCTGATCCAACAATAAAATTGTATTTTCATGTCATTTTCAAGTTTATATGAATCTAAAAAAAATTTTTAAATTTACAAAAATTTGTTTTCTTATTTCGTTCTGAATAACTACGAAACTTTTAAGCATATGAGAAAAAAGTGTGTTAGATCGTAAAGACGGCTAAAATTCAAATTATTTGAATTCATTTTTAACAACATTGGGGTAGTCTTTCTCAAGTTATAATAAAATCTTCAAAACTCAACTTTTTACAAAAATCATGTGATTTCACTTTATCGATAGATTTTCATGAGATAAAGCGTATTTTATTTGTAGTATTTAAGTAATACCACGTAAAACGGCCCTATGAAAGGAAAAACAGCTTTATCATTTTTAATAAAAATTTCTCAATTGATGTTTTTTAGAGAATGACAATTATAGAAAAAATAAAAAACTACACTATTTAATATTTTTTTTTCAATTTGAGGCACTTTTAAATGAGAATGCAAGAAACATTTTGCTCTCCCTCTTTGTATGTTTAATATTTATTTTAGATTTTCTTTTATTCACTTTCTCATTATTAATAAAAATCGTTATCTCTGAAAAGAATGTATTTTTTTGCTTTTTATTGAATTTAAAAAAAAAATACGGATAGCAAATAATTTACTGTCTTATTATTTTCTTATGAGTTTATCAATCAATAAAAAGTTTCATTTCTTTATATTTTTTAAATTTTCGTACTAGGTCACACCCGTCGGTCAGACCCGTCTGTCACACCCGTCTGTCACACTCGTCTGTCACACCCGTCTCATTTTAAAAATAGTTTTTTTTTTATAAGAAAAACAATTTTTTGTCAAACAGTAAATACACAATACAATTAAAAACCAAAAATTATTGTATACCTTTTAGTCAAAATTTTACAGAATTTATACTAAAAGTCATAATTCTTTAAAACTAAGATTTGTAAGGTTACACCTGTCGCAGCTTTCTGACGACCATTCTGAGCAGAAATCGTGACACTGATAGTGTCTTGCCGTTATTGAACGACTTTAAGCTTAATATCCTTGCGAGCCGCAACGTTTTTTTAAGTAAAAAATTTTATATTCTTACCCCCATATTCATAGAATTTAAAATGAGTTTGAAATGTATTTTATGTCAAATTTTTCATAAAAAATTTTCTTAAAATAGATTTCAAATACATTTTATTTATTTATGAATATGGGGGTTAATTTATAACAAAAATGTATGTAAAATGGAATTACTCATATGTGTCTTTATGATCAGTTTATGAAGATGGTACATTTTGTTTTACAAAAACTGTGATTTGCATACAACACACTAACTAAAATGGTTCTGTTGTAATGAAAATTGTAATTTTAGGCAATTGAGTTTGGTTACTTAATTGTAAATAAAATCGGCATTTGTAAAATTTTTGCACTCTTAATTTTTTATGAGTTTCTGAAAACGAAAAATAGGTTGAATTTTTCATGAAAAAACTGTTTTTTCGCCGCTAATTTCTGAATAACTCGGAAACAGTTGGAAATAAAAAAACATTATGTGTGTAAAGGCAATTTCGCTCCGCATCTTTTGGTGGTTTATTTATTAAAATCGGACGAACTGTTCGCGAGCTATCATGAAATGTATTAGCGTGACCGCTTGGTGTTATTAGTACTAAGTACTCTTACATGAAAAACAGATTTTATAATTAAGATGAATATGAATTGATTAGTATGAATTGATTAAAAGTAGATCATATTCAACTTACGACTTTGGACGAGTGGTCGGTCTAAGCGGTAAATAACTCGGATGAGATTAGCGGGAGCTATCGAAACGTCAAGTTCAATCCTCCGCGCAGTCCAAATTGTCTTTGTCTACTTGCTTCACATTTATCTCTAAATAAAAAATATAATTTAATTAAAACCAAACTCAAGCCAAAAATGATTAAATTTCTTTGGATATAAACCCACACAGTTCGACTGAACTCATAACTTAATTGGCAAAGTTTTTTTTTACAAAATTGAAAATATTGGAAATACTTTTTTTGAAAAGACATGGTCTTTCCGGATCACTTTCAAACTTTTGATTTTTTTGCATTTTTCCGACTTGAAGAATGTAGATAATAAAAAAATATTTTTTGGTTTTATTTAGAATTTTTACAGGAATCGAATGCTGTCTTTTAAAATAACATCGAAATGTAAACTAA
This sequence comes from Panzeria rudis, assembly GCA_956483635.1. Classification (NCBI taxonomy): domain Eukaryota; kingdom Metazoa; phylum Arthropoda; class Insecta; order Diptera; family Tachinidae; genus Panzeria; species Panzeria rudis. The sequence goes on from OY101451.1 coordinate 87,539,995, forward strand.
AAAGATATAGGCAAAAAACTAAAAAAAGTCAAGACAGAAAAGATTTTTTTCCTTACGGAAACACGTGTAAGGAGACTATTTCTTTTTATTTGTTTACAAAACTTTTTAGATCGGGTAACATTTAAAAAAGTCTCCGAATTTTTTAGAGTCTTAGGTGTTCAACCTTGGATCACTGTAGCTCCTTCGTGCCTTAAGCAGAAGGACCCCGGAGGACGCCTGACTACTCTAGTAAAGATGTTTTAAGTTTCAGCTAAATCCAATTAGCAGTTTAGAAGTTCACTATTTATTACCATTTATTTTGCCAAAGTCCCAACTGTGCCCACACATACGCCTCCATCGACATTTGATTTTTACTTCTTCTTCTGGAATTTTTTTTTTGCTATTCAAACAACAGAAAACTTTTTGTTTTTAGACAACTTATAATTGTCATCTTTCATAAGAATTGAGATATTTAATAAAGAAAAATACCTCAGTTTATTAAGAATATAATTGAATAGTATTGTATATTTTTAGGAGTTTAAAAAATCTGTATTAAAATATTTATAATGAATTGTTGTCAACTAAACAGGAATTCTATTTCTGAATGATTTAAGCTTCCAAATGAGAATTAAAAATATGTATGAATTTATTTTCTAGCCCATGTACCAAATTGCTTTCTTTTTGTTAAATTAATATTTAATTGTTCACTTAGAAAATATATAAATAAAAAGATTTTACTACTATAACCACAATTGAGGTCATTTTAAAACAAAAACACTGTAGAAAAAAATGAAGCAACAGAATAAGCGACAGAGAGAGAGCGAGAGAGACAGTTAGAGGCAAAGGTAGAATAAACATTGTGGTAAAAAGATTTCTTTTGTGGTTTTTAATTCATGGTCGAATTAAAAAATACAATTATATTTATACCACAATATTATTATTAGTAGAATATGCTTTTTTTTGTTTGTTTGCTTGATGCCTTTTAAAAATATAATTTTAGGCTTGAAGCTTTTAAAACAGAAGCCAAACTATAATAAAAAGTAAAAAACATGGCCTACTTTTAGGCTGATAAATTTTGCAAAACGGTCGTTACAGACATTCTGAGAAATTGCAGATTATAAAAAAGGCTTGTTTTATAGAATAAATACGTGGCAAAATTACGGACAGAATATTAAAATGGTTTAAAGCACTTTTTAGTATATCCAAATCATCCTTAAACTATGCAACACTTGTTCAATAGAGAGATTAAGATTATTTGTGTTTGTATTTGTATTTGAAACAAGGCGATCAATATCTAAACCTTTTAATTTCTCAATTTTTATACATACCTTAAGATATGCTTTGATTTTTTTATACAAAAATCCTCTTTCTAGAAAACTAACATTTTTAACAGAAGCTTACCTGCAATGAAAAAAATTTATATAAATAAATTAATAAAATAAAAGTAATTGATTTATTTGAAAGTAAATTCTTCTATTTATTTATGCAATAAAACATTTGCATAAATTTACATGTAAGTAATATTTATAACTTAGGTAAACATTATGATTTAATTTGCATAAAAATCTTGTTTTAATTATTAAAGAATTATTTAATTTCATTAAATTTTCTTTAAAAGCCTACACCATAATATGTTTTCTTGAATCTCTTAAATCCATTCACAAATGTTGATGCAAATATTTGTAAGCCTGAATATATGCTAGACTATTCTAAGCCATATACGATTTTTTTAAAGAAATATTAGTAGAAAATCTTTTTATTTAAAATATATTACCATATAAATATTTAATGCATGTAAATATTTATCTTTCTAAGGTAATGTAACTAGTCTTCAAATAAAGTATCTATTGCCAGTTTGAACCCAGTAAACAATTTTCATGTTTTTTGAGGCCTTCAACAAATTTTTTAAATGTAGCGCATAATAATATGCTTTAAAATAAGACCTTATTTCAGAGCAGTGAACGTATATAAAAGAAACTATACAAAAAAAAGCTGATTTCATACTGCTGACAAATATGTAAAACAGTTAAACAGTTAAAAATTAAAGGGTGTTCTAAAGCGAGCTACGAAACATGTTGAAATACTAACGTAATATACAGACACTTCTATATAGACACTTTCAATTTTCAAATAAGTGTCAAAGTAAAAGTCTATTCTACAGACTACACCAATTAACACTGATATTTAAAACAATAAATATTAAAGAGTGTTCTATCAGTTAATGTAATTTTGACTATGCAATTTACACAATTTGGTGTATCTTGGAAACCGTAAGGGACAAACTCATGATATTTTAAAAAACGCTAAAAATAAAATATTCCAATATTAAAAAATGAAAAATGGCTAAAATGAAAAAAGCGCTTAAAGGAAAACAAAAAACACCAAAATTAAAATAAATCGCTAAAACGTAAAAAAATCACCAAAACTAAAGAGATCGCCAAAAAACTAAAATAACCGCCAAAACCGAACAAAGTCAGTCATCAAAACGAGAAAAAGCACTAAAGTATGAAAAAATAGCTAAAACTTAAAAAAATCGCTAAAACTAAATATATAATCAAAATCGAAAAAAATCATTAAAAATGGAACAAAAATCACAAAAACAAAAATAAAGCGCCAAAAACAAAAAAAACGCCTAAGCTAAAAAAATCGCCAAAAACCGAAAAAGTCGCAAAACCGCAAAATCGCCAAAACGAAAAAAGTGTCAAAACAAAAAACCCGCTAAAACTAAAAAAAATCACCAAAAACCGAAAAAAGTCCCCAAAACCGAAAAAAGTGCCAAAAGAAAAAAAAACGCTTAAACTAAAAATATCGTCAAGAAGCGAAAAAAAAACGAAAAAAATCTACAAAAAACGAAAAATCGCAAAAAAACGAAAAAAAATCTGCGAAATGAAAAAAGTGCTTAAAGGAAAAAAACACCAAAATTAAAAAAATCGCTAAGACGCAAAAAATCAACTAAAAAGATTGCCAAAAAAAACTAATATAACCGCCAAAAACCAAAAAAAGTCAAAACGAGAAAAAGCACTAAAACTTGAAATCGCCAAAACTAAAAAAAATCGCCATAACTAAATATATCATCTAAATCGAAAAAATGGCGAAAAATGGAAAAAAAATCACAAAAAACGCTAAAACTAAAAAATAACCAAAAACCGAAAATCCCCAAAATCGAAAAAAGCTCCTAAACTTAAATAAATCGCAAATACTAAAAATATCGTTAAAAGCGAAAAAAACGTTAAAACCAAAACAAAAAAAATCAACAAAAAACGAAACATCGCCAAAAATAAAAAAATCCGCAAAATTAAAAAAGCGCCAAAACGAAAAAAATTGCCAGAATAAGGAAAAAAAGTTAAAAAATAAAAAAAACTAAAATTAAACAAAAAAGATAAACGAAAAAATTGCCAAAATGAAAAAAGGGCAAAAACGAAAAGGGATATATGTGTATTCGTAAGCAACCCTTCGTATGCGAGCCGAAGTCGTACTTTACTTAATATATTTTTTTTAGCATTTTACATAAAAATATGGAATTTTTAATTTTTTAACCATTACGAACCATTTTAATTACACCTAGGATAAGTTTTTGATCGAGTTAGGATAGGTCTGTTCTAAAGACTCTATTCCAGTAGATCAGTCAATTGCAGTAATACGATATAGTATGACTGCATTATACATATGTATCTATAACGAAATTGGCCCTATGACTGCTTTCTACATACAGTGCATTATTTATAATTTAATAGCCGAGTTCAGTATTTGCTGCAAACAATCTAGCGGAAATGCAAATGCAAGATATCAAAGCTGTTTAATGAAATATACAACAACAAACTACACAACATTCCATAAAAAAGGTAAGATATTTTGCATTTGCAATTTCACAAGACCGTTTGCATCAAATACTGAACCCTGCTAATGATTAATATCTTCCCATTATTTTTTCTATAGGTTAAGAGTTCAAATGTGCTTTATTTTCTTCCAAAACAAATTGATTATATTCCGTGGTTTAAAACTCTTTTTAGTGTCTTGTTTTTATGTTTAATTTTTAATATTTAAAACACATTATCAAAGTGTCATTCACTTACTATTTATTCTGCCTGTCAGAATATGTGTAGACATAAGAAAAAAATAGCACAAATGTCAGTTAATGTCATGTCATTTATATTTATATAAACTCTGTAGTAGATGCACATACATAAATAACAATTTATACAAACACAAGATATAAATACATATACACAGATGTCAGTTATAAGCAGCAAAAGTCACATTAATTTAAATCCAAAATATAATACATTTTATTTAAAAAGAAATAGGACAAACTAATTTACCTGCTGGCATATGAAATTTTTATTTATTTTATTGCTTCTTTAACCAATCAATATGTCCAAAATAGATGATTGCTTTTATACTCTTATAAAGAAGACTGACACATTTTTTGTTAACAGTATATTGATTCAGGCAATGAATATATTACGTTGTTAGTTAAATATATCTTTCAGAAAATATTTGCATTAAAATTGTACATTTAAGTAATTTTTAAACGACAAATGCCCATCAGCAATTAATTTATATTCAGTTAAGTATTCACTTGTTTCAGAAAAATCTTAATGCCTACTTTTAGGCCACACATTTTTATATCATACATTTAGGCAAATTTTATTTTATCAATTAAAATAATTTATTTTTTTATTGTTTTTAATTTGAATTTAACTTTACTTTTTTAATGTAATTAAAAAGTTTTTCATAAATGAAATGTCAAATAGTTGTCATTATATTAACTAGTTTTATAACAGAAGCTATTTAAAATTTATGTATATTTGGTAGTTGTAATAAAACAGTAAATTTATAATACAAATAGACGATGTTAATTGAAATTTTCATTTTGTTTAAAATGTGTCATTCAGTGTGAGTGTAATGGCCTGGGGTATTACCGTGCGCCTAGAATACATCCCTGAATGAAGAAGCCAGGAGCCAAGTGTCCCCAAGTCACCGCTTTTGTCCAGAAGTTTGATGACTTTTTGGTGACATTGTCAACAAATTGTCTACACTTTTTATTTTACCTTTAATGGGCGGACATTTTTTTGACAGCTACAAAACTATTTATTATTGTCTCATTTTGAATACATGCGACTGCACGCAAAAATAAAAATTTTCATAAAAATCATAGTTGTTGACTAGAGTCTCTGGTGACATCGTTTCAATGTGGTCCCATAAAAACCACCTAGTCCATAGTAAGTCAATAGTTGTGAGGTCACTAGTGGAATCTTAATGGCAAGCACATGCTAAATATCTATAGCGCAGAACATTGTCTGGGCAGAACATTGTCATGAGGGTGCTGTTGGCTGAGTAGTTAGTGCGTTTGACTACCAACCCTGAGGTCTTGAGTTCGAGACTAGTTTCAGGCAAGCCAACAACATCATGAATTTTTCTCATGTGCATTGGTGTGTTATTGTGTTGGTTGTTGTTGGACTGTTAAAGTGATGAAGGCATAGCACTGATCACTTTGGCAGTACCGGCGGCGAGTAATACTAACATATCCTAATGCACTTCACACCAGCCTTCTTCGTCGGTATTGTAGCAAAACCGCCGGCGAAGTAAAAGAACTTATAAAATGGCTACACAGCTTAAATCACTCCATGCCTCCACTTGACACCAGAGGGGCTTGCAAGACTGCTCTGCATAAAAAAACGCGCAATAGCAGGGCTGTAAATGAATTAAGTTTTCTATCTCTCTCCCACTTCACCACCTGTTCTCTCTACACTATCCCTTTCCCAAAGAAGGTAACACATTAATTAATTAACTGGTAGGCATTAATTGCCTGATTGTGTTACTTCTCTTTAAAAAAACAACAACAAAAATAGTCAGTAGTAATGGTGGCAAAGTCAATATTGAATCAGTACAGTTTTACTATCGACATTTCCTTTAGGGATTGATTGGCTATGAAAATGTCCTTTAAATATAAAAGTGAGGAGTATAAAAACTTTAATGAAAAAATACGTGTAACAAATACATGTAACGAAATACTGGTAACAAATACGTATAACGAATACTGGTAAGAAGTACGTGTAACGACAATTCGAAATGAAGGCAACACGCCGACACGAAGTTTAAATTCCTTAAGAACTCAGTGTTGCGGGCTGTAGTATTTTTAAGGTTTTCGGTGTTACCGTTGTTTTCCGGGGAAGTTCTGGTATTTCGGGCAGAGTTTTATACTAGTTTTTGGAACTTCTAGGGGTTTGGGCAGATTTTTGTCCTAGTTTTTGGGAATCCGGGGAACTTCTAGGGTTTTAGGGAGAGTCCCTTGGATCAGGTCTTGGCTAATTGCAAATGAAGGTGTCTCTGGCTAAACACCAGGTGTATTGTTACACCATTGGAAAAAGGGGTAATAAATCTTTATCTTTGAAAACTGGTGATCCGTTTACAAAACGATGTATGTAAAAATTATAGAGGAGGACCTAAGCTTTAAGAATATTGATATTTGGGCCTGCCAATTGAAATACACGATAAGCTACAGGTTGTCAAAGTTGACCACGTCGCGCATGCAAAACCCTGTCGGCCTTGTAGCTTTTACAAATATTATCTACTTTTAATGAATTGAAAGCTGACATAAAGTTTATAAAGAGCTAGTTTTTTTATGAAGAGAAGTAACACAATCAGGCAATTAATGCCTACCGGTTAATTAATTAATGTGTTACCTTATTTATGAAAGGGATAGAGTAGAGAGAACATGTGGTGAAGTGGGAGAGAGATAGAAAGCTTAATTCATTTACAACCCTGCTATTGCGCGTATTTTGTAGAGCAGTGTTGCAAGCCTCTCTGATTTCAAGTAGAGGCATCGCGATGTTTTTAAGCTGTGTAGCCATTTTATTAGTTCTTTTAATTCGCCGAGGGTTCTGCTACAATACGGACGAAGGAGGGTGCTGTGAAGTGCATTAGGTTATGCTAGAAATAATCGCTGCCGGTACTGCCAAAGTGATCAATGCTATGCCTTCATCACTTTAACAGTCCAACAACAACCAACACAATAACACACCAATACACATGAGAAAAATGCATGATGTTGTTGGCTTGCCTGAAAGTAGTCTTGCACTCAAGACCTCAGGGTTTGTAGACAAACGCGCTAACTACTTAGCCAACAGCACCCTCAAAAGATGGTTAAAATGTTCTACAAATATGTTTTTTGTTATGTATTACATAAAAATCCTGAACAGTTTTTATACCTTGAACGTAAGGCTTACAAGATCTCGAGTTAGAGTTTCCCTTCCATTTGCCTCTATTCGGTATCCTCATCTACTCGGTTTCCTCATCTATACGGTTTCAACATTTGCTTGTCAAAACTCAGGAAAGGACTCAGTTAGTCTGAGTATCACCTAAGGACTTGCATTTCTACGCTTCGTAGAATAGTGCAGTTTTTTACTATTTGCATTCGAATAATTGTTGTATTCGATTAATTTTCTTTTTTGATACTTATTTATATTCAAATAATTTTATTCAAATTATGTAATGTTTATACGAATGGCTTTAATTAAAAAAACTTTAAATCAAATAATTTGTATTCCAATACGTTTGTGTGGATATTTTCTAGTTAGATACATATAATTTGTATTCGAATAACTGTATTCAATTAATTTATTCGATTAATATTTATTCTAATCATTTTTATTCCAATATTCTTATGCGAATATTTTTCTACATAGACACATTAATTTTATTCGAATAATTTTTCGAATAATATTAATCGATTAATATTTGCTCTAATAGTTTTTCTCCAAATACTTTTCAGCGAATATATTTCTAAATAGATACATATAATTTTTATTCGAATAATATTAATCGAACAATATTTATTCCAATAATTTTCATTCCAATACTTTTATGCGAATATTTTTCTATGTACATGGATGCATACATTTTTATTCCGATAACTTTATTCGAACAAAATTTATCGATTAATATTTATTGTAATAATTGTTATTCCAATACTTGTATACTAATATTTTTCTGGTTCTGATTCGAATAGTATTAAGCTAACAACATTTATTCTAATAATTTTTATTCCAATGTCCGAATAGCTTTATTCGAATAATAATGATCGATTAATATTCATTCTAATAGTTTGTATTCCAATACTTTTATGCAAGTATCTTTCTACGCATATATAATTTAATTCGAATAATTTGTATTCGATTAAGTTTTATTCGAATAATTTTATTCGATTATTTTTTATGAATCGAATAAAATCAATTTTTCTTTCAATTGCTTCCGTTTATTGCTAAATAATTTCATTGCGACTGCTATTAATATGCAATATTTAGCAAAAATAACTTCGTTGCAATTTTTCTTCTATTTCTTTGCATTTTCAGCTTAAAAGAAAATTATCACTTAAGAATATTGGTTAATACGATAATGATTTCATTATAGCTGTCAATATAGAGCACTGCAGTGCACACTCGCAACAAAAGCGAATATTCTGCCGCTTGCAGCCTAAGTGCCGGGCAGGTATGTATTTGATGTAGGTATCGAGAGGAGTTAAGTCGATAATTCCCTCTTAACTGGCCAGAAGACCTGACTTCATCGCAATAGTAATTGGGACACCTACTAGTCTTTACACCTTGCTAGTGGAAAATCATATGAATTCTTGTCCACTGTTCCCACAGGACAAGCTACCTACCTTGCATAATTTGTCACATATAATGTACAATTTTAATAGAAATTTTTATCTTCTCCCTCTCTTTTACGAATCGCTTTGACAATTCATTTTCCTATAAAACAATATAAAACTTTCGCCATAATCGATTTAACTTTTTTAACACTTTAAATTCACTTGGCTTTCAATTTCCCGGCCACCTTTTTAACATACCAAAGAGCAATGCAGCCCACAAAAAAAGAAGTCAATTACCACCAGCTTTTTAACATCCCATTTTTTTAGCATTTCGCTGTATGAGTAAAATTGTACATGTTTTTGACATTACGCATTCGCCTTAAATTATGCAACGCTTTATTTTTGTTTAATTAACATCTTAAAATATGCAGCATCAAAATGTATGGCTACTATTTTGCATACAAAGAAAAATACAAAAAAAAGGAAGCAGGTTAATAGTTAAAATAAAATTTACATGCAAAAATAATCCGTGGTGGTCCTTTATTTATCATTCAAAGTTTAAATATGTTTAAAAAATTTTTCATGATTACTGGAGAAGCACAAGTTATTTGATCAATTACATTTAGCAAATTTCTTCTTTTATTTTGAGTAATGTGCTTAAGAGAAATTTTGTTTTACTCCCTTAAGTATGCTGCGATTTATTGTTTTTTTTTAGAATATGATTTTAATTAATTTTAAAAATGTGGCTTGGCATGATTTGTGGCTATTTGTGTTGCTGGTTTTCGATAGTGCGCTCGCTGCTTAATTAAAAAAAGTAATTTTGAATTGTTCTGAGGTTTTGATTAAAAACTTAAAATAAATTTGTTAGTTTTTGTTTTGCAACCGCTTGCCAACCATTGTGGCTTAGAGTTCAGGGTGAAAAAAAGGAATGGAGTATATAAATGTATTTATGTTTACAATAATATGATAAAACGAACAAATTTTTTTCTATTGAAATACAGAAAAACAATTGAAATGAATAATGGTCAATTAGGGTGAAAGGTCTAAATCAGCTCATTTAAATATTTAATTGTTTTTATTCATTTGTTATTATAAAATATATTTGTATAAAATACAGTACTAAATAGAATAGTAAATAAAAAAATAGCTAGGAGGAGGAGAATAAAAAGTCTAATAGGATACCAATTAGAAATGAAAAAGTTGATACGATCGTAGTCTGTTTTACTGACTCATTTGATATCTTTAAAGTAATTATACGGTTTTACCCATACAATTCATTTAACATCGTACAAAAATCAAAAAATATTGAAATGTGATTTTTATTATATTGAAATTTTACAATATGTACTGAAAGAGCAATTCCCCACAGATTTTCGAAGAAAATGCATGGGTCCCAACTGAAAGTAAACACTTTCAAACAAAAAAAAAGGGATTTTGAAAATCACTTCCAATATGACCGCCTTAAGCTTTGGGGGAGCGAATTTCCCCACCGATTTTGGAAAAAAATTTGTCGGAACGGACTGCAAGCAAAACCTTTCAAACAAGAATAGAATTTTAAAAATCGGTTGACAAATGACAGAGTGATGCATGGGGGAGCGAATTTCCCCCTCAGATTTTCGAAAAAAAATTATGGGACCAAATTACAGGCAAATCCTTTCAAACAAAAAAAAACAATTTTGAAAATCGGTTGACATATCGAGTCATAACCGCCCAAAAAACTCAAGCGATATGCTTTTCGAAAATCGTTTTTGGACGAAAATCGATTATATACGATAAATCGGACTATCTGGCAAAGTTTCAAAGTCCTGCCATGTACCGTTACGGAAATACAGCAAAACAAATTTTAGCTTAAGTAAACTTTCCCTTTAAAGTTTTAATTTGTTTAAATTTTTTTATAACTGCAATGTGTCACTTAAGCTAAAATTCTCTTTTGCAAGTAGAGCAAAAGTAGTGTCAAAAACTGCCAGGATATCAATGAAACGGTAAAAGAACAGCTTGAAAAGGATAATAATTACTAGTTTTAAAATAATTTGGTTAAATTAATTGATTTTTCATGGCATCAATAATATCTTAAAATATCTTAACCCCAACAAACATGCGTTGTCTTATAGGAAATTTATTAAAACTATTAACATTACATATAACAGTCCACTACAATCCTATATAGCCAATATAAGGGCTCTACTTCGATTTAAGCCGAGGATAACTAAAAAATACTTCTCCTGTAAAATTTACTTTATGGCGCTTACGCTTTTTTGGCGGTTATAACACGATATGACTCTTCGGATTCCCGAAAACTAGGACAAAAACGCCCACAAAATCTCAGAAATTCCCTGGAAAACAACGGCAACACCGAAAATCATGAAAGTATCAAAACGGCAACACTGAGTTTTTAAGAAATTCAACCTTTGCGCCTGTAATTTACTTTCGCTATCAATTGTCTTTACCAGTATTTGTTACGTATTTTTTCATTTAAAAAAAATTGTTTACCCCCCAGCATAGAAAGCATTTATAATATAAATGCACATTAAGGTGGTTCGAAAAAAAAGTTGCACCACTCAACCTCAATAATGAAAGATATGGCAATGACATATCCAAAAAAATAAAAAATAAATGTTTGCCACGCCCCAAAATACAGCACTATAAGCTTTTTTATATAGCGCCGCCATTTAAAGTCCGATCTCATCATATCGCATGTCGTTTTTTATGGCTTGACTATGGCTTAATTTTTTCCTAGGCTGACTTCTTAGTCCGACATAAACTCAGGGCGCCACTTACGCAATTTCGGATTCTTCCTTCTAACTGAAGCAGACTATTTTGTAAAACTTTGTTTAAAAACTCAATATATATTGGGTATATTTTACTCGTTTTTTGTGTGGGAGGCGGGGGTTATCATTACCTTACTCTTGATTTTTGCTTATAATCTGCATACCGTATTTCGTCTAGTTTTATTTTTTCTAGAACCTTTTTGGATCTCTGCTCTGATTAATCTCATTTTCTTCTCCTTTAAAGTCCAAAACAATAACAAAAACACCGAATACAGATATTAGAAACTGCCAAAACAAAATCCATACAACTTGACAAGTCACGAATTACAAATTTTTACATGTTTATTTTTTTCACAATAAAATTTTAAGCAAATGTTCGAATATACATAATTAAATTATTTACTACTCAAATTTATGACGATTGAAACACAGTTTGCTCTTTTCGATTTTTGATTTTATTCAACTCTCGCTTGATTTTTTAAATAAATAGTCAAATCTCGAATGACAATTTCTTAGTAAATTGATGATGCTCAACGCAAAAATTTGTCAATAAACACTTCAATTTCAGATGTTTTTAATAACTTTTTTTTGGTTCCAATTTATTGATTTATTTGATAATGATATATAATATTAAAACGAAAAGTCACGAATGATAAGGAACTAGTAGACATATTTTTAAAATTTTTAGTCTTATTTACGGTTATTAGCTTATGCATTTCTTTTTTGTTTTTGTAAATATACAATGCAATGCATAAATGTAAAAAAATCTATTTGTAAGAAGGGAGAGTGGAATATCATTTTGGGACCCAACGTGTCTTTCAACAGGGTGTTCAAGAAATTAATTTTTTTAAATCTTATGTCCTCCTCTATGATTTTTTAATATGTACATCATTTTGTAAACGGATCACAGATTTCAAAGATACAGAATTACTACCAATTTTTTAGCAATTTTTTTGTATTATAGTTAGTATTAAACTGGTTTATGTATTCTATTAATTTCTTTAATGATTTATTAAATTTAAAAATTCAATTTAGTTTTTGTGGAATTTTAATTTATTTGGATAAAATTCAAACGGATAAATGAGTTATACATATTTATTTAATGTGTTTTAAATATATTTATTGCTTTATAAAGTCAACAATATAAATATAATTCATGCAATTATATGTTTTATTTATTTATTTCGTTGACTATTTGCCTATTAACATTAATAAGGTTCATTAAAAGTTTTGTGATTAATTTAATTTGTTCAAATGAAATGGTCTTTAATTAATGTTGCAAAAAATGTGAATATTTATTTGCAAATAAAAAAGAGAAGTATAATCAATTCAATGATAGTTTTATTAAAATGAAATAATGCGGAAAATATTTTCCCCTTTACAGTATATTAAATGAAATTTCTAAAATATTTATGCTTCGATAGAAAATATTTATTTGCTAAAAATATTGTATAATTTTTCAAGAGATATATGCTATAAAGGCAAATGTCGAATGTTTCATTAAAATTCTCTCCCTTTCCCCTCCACTTGTTAGTAAATTAACTAACCACAACATATTTTAAGGCTTAATAAATTTATGCAAATATGTATTTCAAAATTTTTTTATTGTTTCAATATTATCTGAAATAAAACATTGCCATTTTTTTTCCAATTTAACTTCGGCAGCATATAATATTTATGCATTCATAAAATGTTTTGTTCTGCTCACTACTTTTTTTACATCTAATTAATTTTTCATAATGAAATTGCTCCACTTCTGTCTGTGCTCGTATATCATTTCAATTCCCTTAATATTTTTAGTAATTTTAGTTTGAATGTTTTTCTTTTCATTCAAGCAAAATATAATCAAAAACTCATACGTACAAAGTTGCATATATGCGAGCATTCAATACATGAATAAATATTTTTTAACATTTAAATAAAAACAAAGCCCCTAAGTGTATGCTAAAAATTAATTATGGGAAAGTTATTGTGAACACTGAGAGGGAAGCGTGTACGTTTCGTGAGAGCAAGAACTTGTATGTGTATCAGGGATGGCGAAATTGGTACAATTGTACCATTTTTGATACAAATTGGACTTCAAAAGTACATACAGTGGTACACCAATGTCTTATTTAGTACAGTTAATAATTTTTCCAATTTTTAGAAAATCTTGTTATTGCAGCTATTTTATTGTGATAAAATATTTTATCCCTTTCGTCCACTCGTACATAAGAAACATTTCATCTGAATTAAGCTTAAATTTTGCGACGTATTGAGAACAACGTTCGGCTTAAAAGGATTAATATTTAAAGTAGTCAGATAAAGTAGTCACAAAACGTAGTATCTCCAATATTAAAGTCTGCAAAAAATTAATTTTTACAAATTTATTTGCATTATAGTAAAAGGCAGTATGTATTTCAAGCTTTATTGACAATATATCCTTCCACTATCCAATAGCTAGTATGTCCAAACTCATCAGTTATTTTCGATTAGAAACTGTAATTGCTAATCCAACGTTCCTTTTTGCCACAAATAAGAATAAAAGTGAGATATTTTATATATTTAATAAATGTTTCAGGTTTAAAAAATCGGTTTTAGTACAATTAGGTCCAAAACAGTACAATTGTATACAAGAGTTGGTACAATTTTTAAAATGTCATTTGCCATCCCTGATGTGTATGTTTTTATTTTTGGAGAAACCCCCATTCATTTTGGCAATTTTTTTCGGTCTGCTTTTTCGTTTAATTTTAGTTTTTTAATTTTTTGAATTTGAGCACTTTTTTCGTTTTGGTGATTTTTTCGGTTTTTGGCGATTTTTCGTTTTCTTTAGATTTTTTTTTTTGTTTTTTGCCTACTTTTTTAATTTTAACGATTTTTAGCTTTGGGGTTTTCTTTGTTTTAACGATTTTTCGTTATTGACGATATTTTTTACATTAGCGATTTATTTTAATTTTGGCGCTTTTTTAGTTTTGGCGCTTTTCGTTTTTGTTTTACTTTTTGGGTATTCTTGGACCAGGTTTGGTCTTGGCTAATCGTCGGTTTCCTTAATACCAGGTGCTCGGCTAAGTTCTTGAAAAGTATCGCCAAAGTATCTTCCAGGCGATAGAGGATTTTTGTTGACAAATAGTCTTCTTTTTTCATCTAGGGGCTGAAATTACTATCTTCATTTACTTGATGTCATCAAGGTAGGTGAAATTTTTGTTTTTAAATTATAATTTTTATTTTTGGTGGGGGCCATGGCGCCGTACCCGGTAATTAGATGAAGTGTGCTGAGGGGGCGTAGAGACCGAACGGATCGACCGAAGGTGGCCTCCCGATGGGATAGGGCCGAAAGTAGCAGACAGAAGACGGCAGGCTAAGGCCGATAGGGTGTAGGCCGAAGGCGACAGGAACTTTGTTGAAATCCGGTGTCCTATGGCACCGTGCGTTATTTTTTTATTTACATGACATTTTCCTGGCAGACCAGTGTTTTTTTTTTCTTTTTACCACTTTTTTCTGTTTTTGGGATTTATTCCGTTCTGCGACTTTTTCTGTTTTGGTGATTTTTTCCATTCTTGCATTTTTTTCAGCTGTGACGATATTTTTCGATTAAGCGATTTTTTCTCCGTTTTTTCGTTTCGATGATTATTTTCCGTCTTTTGTTTGCCGATTTTTCCGCTTTATATTTTTTTCCGTTCTGGCGGTTTTTCCTGTTTTGATTATTTTTTAATTAATTTTTTTTTGCTACCTCCTTTCCGTTTTAAATTTCTTTGGCAGTTTTTCTTATATAGCGACTTTTTAAAGCGATTAAATCCTGTTTCACAATTTTTTTGGTTTCGGCGATTTTACTCTGTTTTGAAAATTTCTTACCGTTTTTATATATTCCGCTCTCTTTCGTTTCATGTTCTTATTTAATTTCTTTGGCAATTTTTTCCCCTTTGGTGATTTTTTACCGTTTCTGTAATTTTTCCCCGTTTCGCGATTTTTTTTCGTTTTGGAGTTTTTTTCTGTTTTAGCGATTTTTTCCGATTTAGTGATTTTGAGCCTTTTTTTATTTATTCAACACTTTTTCGTCTCATATCTTTTTGTTTTGGGTTTTTTTTCCGCTGGCAATTTTTTTCTCTTTTGATTATTTATTTTTGCTTTGGGTTTTCTCGTTTTTCAAATTTTTAGTCGGTGTTTCCTTTTATAGCGATTTTTCCCGATATATTCTAGTTTCACGATTTTTTCATTTCTGCGATTTTTCTCTGCCTTAGCGATTTTTTTCCTGTTTTAATGATTTTTCTCTGATGTGAAGATTTGTTATAACGAGAACCAAAGTGAAACAAAACATTATCAGAAGCATCAAAATTGCCTCAAAAACTTATGCAACAAGAAAATATACGCACAAAAATTATTTTGTCGACCTGTATAAGCATATAAAGCCAAAACTGTATCCCCAATTAATTATATCATACTTGTATAACCTAAGACAACATCCACAATTTGTTAATAAACCAAAAGGAAAATTATAAAACCAATTCTTCTGTTGCTAATTAATTAGATGGCTTTCATTTCATTGCTAAAATACCGCATTTAATTCTATATTATTAACATATAATAATAGGATTTTATTTTATAAGTCTTTTCAATTGCATTGTCACATAAATGGTTATAACTGAATTTGAGGTGTGTCTTAAGGCTTTGCTTGTCTGGTGTTTAAGTTTCACCTGCAACGAAAAATACTAAATTAATTCTTGGACAAACAAAAATAAAAACAACAAAAAAGCAGAACAATTTTATACTTTCCTTATATTTTTCAGAATAATATAAAATTCGGGTAGAGTATAATTTTAAAGGATAATTTACAGAAAGAAAAAAATCTTTTGTTATATTTCATTTACTTTTTTTCCGGTATTTCTGCTTTTATTTTGTCTTTAGTGCAATTTCATTTGAGGAAAAAAACAAGCATTTACATCCTGTGTAAATTGGAATTTTTATTCTGTTTTTGCTTGCTCCAGTAGAGAATTACTTTTGAACGTAGTGAAAATGTGTGGGTGACCTAGTGTAACTGTGTTTGGTTGTGTCTGTATGTGTTGCTATCATGACCATGACAAAAACATTGTGTTTGACCAAAGAGAATAAAAGAAAAATGTGAAAAAGTACATTCTGTTTTTGCATGATTTTATTAAAGAAGAAAAGAATTCACATTAGTATGGATACAATTTAAGAATAAGATATTTGTGTATATTGGAATATATTATCGTCTATTATATATTTAGCTTATGACCTGTGTCAATGTCTATTTTTTTTTGCCTATGTATATGTAAATTTGTATGTCTATATACATGTCTACGTCTACGTCTCTATATATGTCTATATCTGTTTTTATGTCTGTATGCTATACGTATAAGTCTATGTGCATGTATATGTTTATGTCTATTTCTATTTCAATATACATATATGTCTATGTGTATGTATATGTCTATGGCTATGTCTATGGCTTTGTCTCTATATATGTATGTCTATGTCTATTTTTATGTCATATATATGTATATGCCTATGACTATATTGTCTCTAAATATCTATGTCTATGTCTATGTCTATGTCTATGTCTATGTCTATGTCTATGTCTATGTCTATGTCTATGTCTATGTCTATGTCTATGTCTATGTCTATGTCTATGTCTATGTCTATGTCTATGTCTCTGTCTAGGTCCACGTCTATGTCTAGGTCCACGTCTATGTCTATGTCTATGTCTATGTCTATGTCTATGTCTATGTCTATGTCTATGTCTATGTCTATGTCTATGTCTATGTCTATGTCTATGTCTATGTCTATGTCTATGTCTATGTCTATGTCTATGTCTATGTCTATGTCTATGTCTATGTCTATGTCTATGTCTATGTCTATGTCTATGTCTATGTCTATGTCTATGTCTATGTCTATGTCTATGTCTATGTCTATGTCTATGTCTATGTCTATGTCTATGTCTATGTCTATGTCTATGTCTATGTCTATGTCTATGTCTATGTCTATGTCTATGTCTATGTCTATGTCTATGTCTATGTCTATGTCTATGTCCATGTCTATGTCTATGTCTATGTCTATGTCTATGTCTATGTCTATGTATATGTCTATGTCTATGTCTATGTCTATGTCTATGTCTATGTCTATGTCTATGTCTATGTCTATGTCTATGTCTATGTCTATTTTTATGTCTATGTCTATGTCTTGTCTGTGTGTTGTCTATCTCTGCACTATGTCCAACCCAAATTGTTAACTTTTTAAAAGTTCTGTGCATTACCCTAATAATCTTACTTCTGCTTGCTTACATTGTTGATCATTATTTTTCGTAACATACACAGTAAAAAACCCACAATAAAACCGGAAATGAATCAATGTACCAGTGCATATGTATACAAATATTTTCATAAAAACCTTTGCATACTTATTTGGACATATGTACGGGCAATGAAAAAATTTAACGATTTAAAGACTATAATACAAAACGAAATAGGAAATGTATAAAGTAAATACATACATACATATTTTATTGTAAAGAGAAATGCATAATTTCTGCTTGATGAGTCTTTATCACTTTAAAAATGTTTAAGCGTGTAAAAATAATGTAAAAGGCCGTCCATCAGATATTGAAATTTCTCGAATTCTGATCGTTTTTAATTAATTTTACACAACCTTGTGATAGCAAGGAGATTTCTTTATTTATACCTTTTCATGGGCTTTTAAGTCAAAACCAAAAAAAACTTCAACAAAATTAAGAAAGGTTGTCCTTTCCTCATGATTATTTGTTGTGTATGTTCCCTCAAAACTCTGGTATTTATAAACCTAGTTCCGACTTTTTTATTTAAAAGGATTTACTTCCAGATTGGTCCCGTTGAATAGTGGACAGGGTCACGCCCAAACAAAGTAAATAAGCATAGCTTTAGCTCCTGTTTGAATGCTACATCATAATTTAAAAAAGGACAGTGCCACGCCCATGAAAATAAATGTTGTTTTTTAACAACTTCTACAAAACCGCTTCTTAAGAAACCTTGCATAAACATTTAGTTATCATTACAATACAACATTATGGTTAAAAAGTGGGCAGTTCTACGTCCATGAAAATTAAATATTAATTTTTACTATTTCTGCTTAATCGATTCTTATGAAACTTCACACACAGAATAAAATCTCGTGAAAGTACCACATTATTATAAAAAATATTGGTAGTGTCACGGCAATTTTTTTTTTGCAAGAATTTTTGGATAAAATGTATTTAAGTTTGCCATATTCTCCCAATTAACTTCTTAAAAAGTTGTAGTGTCTCGTCATATGACATCTACAAGTCTTACGTTGAAGGTATAAAAAGTGCTCAGTTCTTTTATGTAAAACACCATGAGAAACATTTTTGTGGAATATTTTAGCCGTCTAGCTTTTCGTTGTATGCATCTTTTTGTCCCTTTTTAAAATAAATTCAGTAAAGTGCGACTTTGACTCGCACATGAAGGGTTCCGTACGAATACCATATACATACATATATTCCATTTGCCTTTTCGGTGATTTTTTTTTTAATTTTATCGCTTTTTTAGTTTTAGTGATTTTTCGGTTTTTGGCAATTTTTTTAGTTTTGGCGATTCTTTTCGTTTTTGGTGATTTTTTTTTTTGTTTTTTTGCGATTTTTTAGTCTTGGTAATTTTGGTGACAATTTTTTTGTGTTGGTGATTTTTTAGGTTTTGCAATTTTTTTCCTTTAAGTACTTTGTTTCGGTGTTTGGTGATCTTTTTTTTTGGAGATTTTTTTTATTTTTTAGCGATTTTGTTTGACAACTGTCGACAAGCTTTGTCGATTTTTTATTTTTGGCAATTTGTTTTCTTATCGATTTTTTTCGGTTTTGGTGACAATTTTTTAGTTTTAGTGATTTTTGTTAGGTTTTGCGATGTTTATTCTTTTAGCGATTTTTTCGGTTTTGGTAATCTTTTTTAATTTTGGGATCTTTTTTCGTTTTGGTGATTTTTTTTGACAATTGTTTAAGCTTTATAGATTTTTTTGCTTTTGGCGATTTTTTCGGTTTTTGACGGTATATTTTACTTTTTGAAAATTATTTAGCTTTGGCGATTTTTTCAGCTTTGTCGATTTTTTGGGCTTTTTTTTTTTTTGGGTGATTTTTATATTTTTGACGTTTTTTTCGTTTTGGCGATTTTTTCCGCTTTTGGCGATTTTTTGGTTGTTTTTAGAATTTATCAGCTTTTGACGATTTTTTTAGTTATGGCGATTTTTTTCATTTTTGGCGATTATTTTTTGGTTTTTTGGCGATTTTTTAGTTTTGCTGATCTTTTTCGTTTTTTTTTACGATATTTTTAGTTTTGTTTGAGAAGATGAAAGTAAATTAAAAAATTAAACAACCTGTTAGAATACCCTTTAATTTTTAGTTAGTTTGTTATTTTACCATTCGCTACAGTTACTTTTAAAGTGCTGCACTAACTGTAAAAATATCAAGATTTTGGCTTTTACGGTTTCCAAGATACAGCTAATTTTCAAAATTACAGTAACTGAAAGAACACCCTTTAATTTTTATTTTGTTTAGATTTCAGTATTAATTGGTGTAGTCTGTGTAATAATATACTAACTTTGAAGATTTCAAGTGTCTATATATAAGTTTCTGTATATTATATTATGGCTCAAAAGATATGTTTATATTTCGATATTATATAACCTAATAGAATACCCTTTAATTTTTATATTGTTTTTTAGCATTCGCTACTGTTGCTTTTAAAATGCTGCTTTAGACATTTTAAGAGTTTGCCTATTAAGGTTTCCAAGATAGGTTTCCAAGATACAGCTAATTGTTAATATGTACATAGTAAAAATTACATTAACTGATAGAATACCCTTTTTTTAAATTTCAGTGTTACTTGGTATAGTCTGTATATTAATATGCTAACGTTGAAAATTTCAAGTGTCTCTATATAAATGTCTTTATATTATATTAGCATTTAGACATATTTCGTTGCTCACTTTGGAACACCCTTTTATTTTTAGCTGTCATATATTTGTTGTTTCAGCGGCCATAGTTATACATTTTCAGCTGCGTATCCCTCGAGAAAACAGCATGTGAAAGACAAGCGAACGGACGGCCAGACGGACAGCGTAGCGAAAACAATAGGGTGCCTTTACCCTAAAAAGGGACATAAAACTCCCTTTCATCGGCAATAGAGCGGTCTGACATTAAATTTACTTTAACATTTTAAAAGATTTTTTCAACAAATTTTCCCATGACAAAATCAAAAATTTCCCAAATGTACTAAACTGAAATTCCTTTAAATTGCTCAAGTTTTAACAGCCATTAAAAGCAATTATTTCAGTTTCAGTTGCAATACGTTTAAAACTTGATATGCAAAGATGAGATGAAAAATAAAGTAGGAAAAATCTGTTTAATGGTCTTGTTATTTATCGGATTTTCTTTTTTAACTTAACATTCATTTATAATAATGTGTAATGCAATATTGCTTTAATTTTTATTTATCATATTTTTTCACAGCTTGTCTGATATTTTCTGCACAGCATATTCACCAATTCAGTCGTTTGTGTTTTAAGCTTTTTAAGCTTTATATTGCAATTTAATGAGGTCCTTTTGATATATGAGCCGCCTTAAAGTATGCCACGAATTTATGTTAATGAAATAAGTACGAGCATAAAGTAGGCTATAATAGTCTTTTGCTTTAATACCAAAGTGTAAGTTGAAGGATTATTTTGCTTTTAATTCATAAAAAAGGGCTTCTTCCAACTTATTTGGCATGTTTCAAAATCATTCATTTATTTACAAGCATTCTATTATTATGGTTTTGTTTTCAATTTTCGTTATTACATTACTTTAAATTCCCAGTAATATATTTCAGCCTGATGGCAATTTTGATATAAATTTCATTGTTATTGTAGACTTGATGTCAGTTTTGTAACTGTTTATGCCTGCTACATACAAATATATTGATATAATTTGCCTGAAATGCTGCTATTATCTGTATAAATAAGCGGATTATAATTGCCTTTGTTTGTTTGCTGTGTGTTTGTGTGTGTGCTAAGTAGTTTATGATTTAATAAGATTTGTCGTTTAATTCTAAAAGTGTAAATTAAATGCTATAGGAAAAGTAATTCACAAGAAATGAAAATATCCTGCAACCTTATGAGTTCTTCTTAAATTTATAGGTTTCAAAGAATAGGCGACACAGCTCAAACAGCATAAATTAAGGCTTCAAAGGGTAAAAAAAATGTTTTATAACAATAGGTGTTGAAAACTATATATCAACTCAAACCGAAAATTTTAAAATCTTTTCTTTTACTATTTTTTGTATGCTTTGTATTTTTGTTACAATGTATTAAATGCAACTTGCGCAAATTCCAATATTTTAATTAGTATGAGAAAAGAAATTGTAAAAAAATCTGCAGTATTTAGTATAAAAGAAATTTATAAAAAATCCTAATAGAAAATAATCTCAATGAAGAAATTCTAAAACAATAGGATATTTTTTCTAATAAAAAGTTCTTAATAAAAAAAGACACAATATAAAGCAAAAATCATGATGGTTCCTGCAGCTGCATGAATATTTGCGCATATTTTTGTCTATATTTTAAAAGTTTTTGTTAAAATAAAATTATTAAAAAAATGCTGGTGTTCCTAGTTGTTTTTAACAGTCATGCTGATGTGCACAAGAATTATTAAAAATAACAAAAGAATTATTTATTTTGCATTAAAAAAATTTTTTTGTTGGCGTAAATTTCATTTACACTTGCCACACTTAGAGTAGAGAGCCCCAGTACACCACAGAGCTAGACCAATGTGTAGATATTTTTTTATTAATAATTGTTGTTGCCACAATGTTTTCTTTTGCAGGCATGAAATTTATAAGAGACCTGTATACACAGTTGAGGGGAAAATGGTAGAAATATCAATTGTTTTTAAATCTTTTTAAGAAAATTGTATGTTTAATTTTAAAAAAAAATTTTTTTAATACAACAAATAAATAACATGGCTCTAACAACTGATTCTGGCAGAGAGCTCCACAAAATACATACACAGAAAAAATGATCACCAAAAAATTTTTAAACAAAAGATTGTCGAAAAATATGTTCTTTACATAATCAATGAATTGTTTGTTTAACTTTTATATAGGAAGCAAACACCAAAAACAACAAGAAAACCGATGCCGTGAAAAACAATCCCAATAACGACATACACACAAGAACAACAATGATGGCAAAAGGATTGCGATTGTACCAAGTTTGTATACTGAAGATTTTTGAGTGAACAAATTTGTTAATGTCGTTGCGTTAATTCTCATTAATTTTTTTAGAATCCTTAGATAAACATTCAGCCTTGAACACATTTAACACACATTTAACAAGGAGCCAGACCAACATTTTGTTTGATTTATTTAGGATCATCCAGTAAATATTTTTGTTTGATTAAGTAAACTATTTTGTTAAATGTTTGTTACTATTTTTAGACTAATTCTTTTATAAATTCAGACAAAAATATTGTTTGATATTTTTCAGAAAATCCAGTAAATCTTTTTGTTTGATTTAGTAAATTGTTTTGTATACAATTTGTAAATATTTTAGACAAATTGTTTTTTTAAATGAAATTGTTGAGATATTTTTTGTCTATATTTGTTTGCAGGTCCGTTCCTAGACAAAATATTTACTATTTCATTGAATTCCTTTACAGAAAATGAAATCTAGTTTTTTCTGTGTAACGTTTAAGGTATAAGATGTGCTTAGCAATTTTATGTAAAACACAATGAAAAACATTTTTGTGTAAAACCTTAACCCTCTAGCTTTTCGCTGTACGGGTGTTTTTGTTTCTTTTTTAAAAAAGGGGCAAAAAAATTTTCCCTTCAGTGGCGTGATAGCGGGCTAAAAAGTTATACAAAAAATTTTGCCATTTAATTCTACTATAGTTCATCAAAGAGAGCCAAGCTCCAGACTCAACTTAAACACTCGAAATAATTAAAAACTTAAAATGTGTTAAGGGCTAATTATACTTATTCTTGTAATTCTTACTTTTAAGGTATAAAATGTGCTAAGCACTTTTATGCAAAACACCGCGACAAATATTTTTGGAGGACATACTAAACCTCTAACTCTTCGTTGTATGGGTCCTTTTGTGCCTCTCCTAAAAAAAAAGGCAGAACACTACTCTTCAGTGACATTATAGCGCACTGATATATTCAACAAAAACATTTTCTATAAAATTTTACTTAAGCTTTCACAGACAACCAAGTTTCAGTCTCAATTTGAAGAAATTATTTAAACTTAAAATGTGTCTAAGGGTTAATTTTGTTCTAACATATTCGCAATTACTACTCAGCATAGAAAATCCTTACATTTAAGGTATAGAATATGTTTTATTTTTATATGGAACAGCACGAGGAACATTTTTGTAGAGCATTTCTGCCCACTTTATATCCACTGACGGTAAGTTTTTGGCCCCTTTTTGAGATAGGCATAAAAAACCCGTTGATTTTAAGACTTTGATTTTGTTGTACAGAGTTATTAAGCGATTATACAAAACTTTTCGATAGCAATAAGATTTTAGCATCAAGCTCGTATTAATTCGCTATTTGGCGAATCCAGCCACTATTATTGAGTTCTGCAGAACTATTTTGGCTAGAGGCCGTCAATGTATATGTTCAATGTGAAAGTTCATTAAAACAATGTATTAATTCATTGTGTCAACGTTTAGATTCATTAAATTCAATGTAAATTTTCGTTGAAACCATGTATTAGCTCATCGTATATGCAGATTAATCAAAAACCATGTTAAAGTTTCTTAAAACAGTCTATGTATTAGGTTATTGGTTCAATGTATTTGTTCAATAAATTCAATGTAAAAGCTGATTAAAACATTATATTAAGCTATAGTCTCATTAAATTCGATATAAAAGTTCATTGAAACAGTGTATTAGTTCATTGGATGAAAAACTGAGCTGGTTGAAATCAACGTAAAAATTTATTTATTCAACGTAGCTGTTCACTAAATGATTGTTACGAACTCAACGTATACGTACAAGTTCATTGAGATAATGAACGATTTTATTGTGCCAATGAACTTATACTTTAATTTTAAAAACTGTACATTTTTCAATGAACAACAGAGTGCATCGCTTCAACGTTCCTGTCTGTACATCTGATTAAAATTAAGTGGAAAAATTCATTGGAACAATGAATGAAAAATTCATAGTTTAAATGAATTTTTCATACATTGAAACTATGAATTTTTTCGTTGTTTCTATGAACTTTTTTGGGTCAGTGTGCCATTATTTCTGTTTGTTTCTATACTCGTTTATACTCGAATAATTATGCCCTTTAGTGTATTTTTATTTGCACTGAACACACAACACTAACAAAAACTTCTGCACCGTGACAAAAACACGGCTGGCAAAACAATATAAAGCAGCAAAAACAAAAAAAAACACAGCTAAATTTCGGTCCTTCGTTTTTGTGTGTGAAATTTCGTTTAACAAAAGATAAAAAAATAAAACATGCAAAAACGCTTATCGCTTATCATAACAATAGTAAAACACACGAAAAATAATATTAAAAAAATATTAGAAAATTTCATGCTGTTTCACTTTAAACAATTTTTTTGTTTAGGTTTTGAACATGCAGATTACAATTTTTCTTGTTATTTCTACCCTGCACTCTTCCAGCTGTTTTCATTTATAGATTTATATTTTGAGGCAGAAAAACAACTAAAAATTGTGTAACGGAAATGTGAAGTTTTCAGAATGAACAAGAAGTTGTTATACTTCCTTCCGTTTCAACGATTGTTGATTTTTTTCTGGCCTACATTTATTCAAAATTACTTTATTTTCAAAAAAAGGATTTACTTCCTCCAAACAAAAGTAAAAATCAGAAATTTAATTAAAACAAAGATTTTAAATTTGAAACTTTTTTGAAATAAAAGTCCACTTTAAAAGAATTTTACTTCTTCATATTTCTACACATGAAACTGCAGGCGTATGATTAATATTAATTATGTTTGTTTTTGGCAAAGGAAAAAATGGAAAGAGAATTCTTAGCACAATTCATAATTAATATTAATCATACGCCTGTAGTGCCAAATGTGAAAAATTCCCTTTATTATCAAACAAACTCTTTATAAGTAAAACAAAAACTGAAATCCTTTGAATTAAAACTCATTTACTAAGCAATTATAAAACCTTGTTCAAATCCTTTTATATAAAAACTTTCTTCTTCTTCAAAAAGAAATCTCAATCAAAATTACTGCTGAAAAATAAAAACATTTCTATCACTTAATAAAACACTTTGCTTTGTTAGCCGAAAAAAGCTTAACGAAACTAACACCCTCAACAATTACTGGCTTGAAAAGCTTTTTCAAACATCAAAAGCACTTAAATTATAAATGCAGCATCAAAAACAGCAATAAGATTTTTGAGCAACGCAAAGCAATTCGTTGCAGTTAATTTAATTTTACTAACGCTAATGATGCGCTCAATTTTTTACATCATTAATCCTTGTGCAGCACAAAGTTCAGTTAAATAAAAAAAAAAATTTTGGAAAAAGTATAGAGCATGATTTTAACTCAACACTTCTATATAATTATCACTGCAAACAGCAACACTTAAAGCACTTCCTCGCGTCCTCCTCCCACATTCAAGTTAATCTCTAAGGAAGAAATATTAAGTTTTTAACACAGTTCAAAGTATAAAGTCGTAACGGGGGAGAAGAAAATCATTAAATTTTGCACAGAAATTGAAAGAAAAAGTTTGAGCTGTGAGTGAAAAAATAAATGAAGAATTGACATTAACAGAATTGCTGGCATCATAACTTTAGAATTAAACGTTTAAAATTGGAGAAAGTAATTTGTTAGACAGAAAAACTTATTAGCTTTTGGTAGAAAGTTTTAAGTAAAAAATAGTTAAATATTAAAAATATTAAGTGAAATAACACCGTACAATAAAACCAGATTTTTTAAATGTAAAGGTTCCAAAGTTTACATCTTGGGTTCAATTAAGGAGGAGTTAAATTCTACAATCCACCCTTTTTATCATAGTTATAATAACTCGCCAATCACGTTTATTGTATAAAGCTTTATAACTTTATAAATGTTTAATTTTATAACTTTACTCTGATGAGATTAGCGGGAGCTATCGAAACGTCAGTTCAATCCTCCGCGCAGTCAAAATTTTCTTAAATTAAAACCGAACTCAAGCCAAAATAATTAAAATTTCTTTGGATATAAACCCATATAGTTCGACTAAACTCATAACTTAATTTATAACTTTATAACATTATAACTTTATAACTTTATAACTTTATAACTTTATAACTTTATAACTTTATAACTTTATAACTTTATAACTTTATAACTTTATAACTTTATAACTCTATAACTTTATAAGTTTATAATTTTATAACTTTATAGCTTTATAACTTTATATTTGTATAGCTTTATAACTTTATGTCTTCAAAGCCTTATAACCTTATAATTTTATAGCTTTATATATACTATTTCATAGCGTTTTTAGCTTTATAACTTTTTTTAAAGAGTTTTAAATACGTTTCTATTTTAATTATTTTCAATTATATAATGTACATATCGTCACAGAAGATATAAAAAGCCCTATCTAACATTTTAAAAGCTTAACAGAAGAAATATATTACTTGTTTACATGAAAAAACATATTGGCAATTAGTGCAAAATTTTACAATAAATATTATAAATTTATGGATCCTTTTTTACTTGTATTGTAAAAGTTTGCACTAATTGTCAATATAGTTTTCATTTAAACAAGTTTTATGCTTCACCTGTAAAACTTTTAAAATGTGAGATAGGGCTTTTTGTATTTTCTGTGACGATATGCTACTTCAAATTAAACATTTTGATTTTCGTTTAACACACACACACACATAACCATATTGAAATTAATGCACACAAACTCATCAAGTTTCTTCTTGATATGACCACATTATAGCCAATGGTCATTAGTAATATTGCCAAATACAAATACACTCAATACTGTTAAGTAAAGGGTGTTTTTGGTTAATAAGTTTCAGTAGTTTGTTGGTCAATTAATAATTAAGAGCAAGGAAAATGTTTTAGGGAAGATTAATTTTGTGCAAATAAGATTTAAGGTTAAATGTTAATGATTATGTTTGCAAGAACAGATATTTAAAATTAATTAAAATAGTTTTAGATAGAACGAAGAAATTCAAATTCAGATTTAACAAAGAAAGTTAATATTTGTTTTAAAATAATCACAAAAACAGCTGTTTACCATATAATACTGAGTAATTAAATTTTCTTTAATTAAAATGTGTTAGTAAATTGTAATATTTAAATCAATGAAAAATTTAAAGTTAATTTTCAAAGATTTTCTTTGTTATGGATACCCTTAAGGATATTACAAGGTAAAATAAAGAAAAATTTTAACGCAAGATGAGGTAATAAATTTCAATAAAAATGCTTCACTTGGTTTCCATTGAAAAACTCAGCTTTGCTGTATAATTATAAAAGATCTAACAAATTCGTTAATAATTTCTTGAATTAATATTAATTACACATTATTTGCAAACATAATTTTTCCAATACAATACACTGATGTCTTAAATGCCTTTTGTGTTCGTACTTTAGCCTCATTTCCCAGTTTTTTTTAAGTGGATTTAATATTTATCAACTACCACCCCCTTTCTGTTTTTGACTTTTGCAAATTATTAAAACATAAATTCTTAAATACCCTAAGTGCTTCAAGTTACCAAAAGCCTGCTCAGGGGATTGTCAAAAATTATGACAGGAACTTGTGTAAAATTAATGTTGAAACAACACCAACAACTACTAAAGATTTCTTTGAAAATATATTCAAAATATTTTATGAGGTTATGGAAATCATAAATCATTTTAACAATTTTATAGAGGCATAGAAATATGGGGAAATAAAATAAATTGCCTTAAAAAAGTTAGTCGAAGGGAACTCTAACGTTTTTCAGTTTCAGAAAATTTATCGATTTGTTATTTGATTGTATTAAAGTTTCTTTAAAAATATTTTAAAATTCTTTGTAGGCTGGTATGCATATTCAAGCAATTAATTAGACTTATTTATTACAAAGCACTATTCCTGAAGAAATTATTCGAAAAATAAGTTAGATATATCAATAGTTCTGTTACTCATTTTAATATTGGAATAAAAGATCCAATTAATCGATACGCATGACAAATTAATATATCCGACTAATCGAATAACTGATTAGAGTGTACAACTCAATCAAAACTCAAGGTCAGTTTGAGTTCAGTTTTGTGGGATATTTTAGCACTAATTGCTAATAAGTAGGAAATTAACCCTTAAACACATTTTAAGTTTTCACTTGTTTCTGGCGCTAAAGTTGAGTTTTGAGTTTTGGAGTATTCAAAGATACAAAGCAAAATTTTATGACAAATATTTTTGTAGGACATTTCAGCTCGCTATATTGATGCTTAAGGGCAGTTTTTGCTCCTTTTACAGGAAAGGTAACATGATTTTCTATACCCCCGAAATTAAACTCAGTCGTAAGCTCTCAAAACGCCAATACTAGAGTATCGTTTTTGTACCATCTGCCAGAATCAGTTTAAAATCTTGTAATTTATTTATCTAATTTTTGCTTAACAGTGTAATTACAGGAATCACTCTTTTCGGAACGAAGTTCTCTATGGCACATTGTGCATATGATATACAGCATATGAATGTTTTATGTGCTGTAAGGGTACAACAAATTGTTTAAATGAGAAATACGTATAACAAATACGTATAACAAATACTGGTAACGAATACTGGTAACAATAAAGGTTAAATTCCTTAAAAACCGATTTATTATTTTCGCGTTTTTCAGTGTTTTCGTTGTTTCCCGGGGAAGTTCTGGAATTTTGGGAGGATTTTTGTCCTAGTTTTTGGGAATCCGGGGAACTTTTGCGATTTTGGGGAGATTTATTATCTAGTTTTTGGTGATCCTTGGACCAGTTTTATGTCTTGGCTAATGGTTGGTTTCTTTGCTAAGTGAAGTTGGCTCGGATAAACACCAGGTGCTCGGCTAAATTCTTGAGAAGTATCGCCTAAGTATCTTCCAGGCGATAGTGGTTTTTTGTTAACGAATTCTCTCCTTTTTTTATTCTACGGGTTGAAATAACTATCTTCATTTACTTGGTGTCATCAAGGTAGGTGAATTTTTTTTAAATTATAATTATAATTTTTATTTTTGGTGGTGATAAAGATGAGGGGGCGGGCGTCTTACATAGCGAACGAACAGGGCCGAACGAAGAAGGTAGGCCGAATGCCACAGGAACTTCATTTCAACCGTGTGCTTTTCTTAATAATGTGGAATTTAAACGGAGACTTTTTAGCTCCAATGACTTTTTAGTCATTCAAATTATTTTTCGATTATTTATTCGATTAGTTAATCGATTAATTATTCGAGTAAATTAATCGAGAAAATGTTTCAGACTTTATTGCGTATTTTTTTGTTTTACATCAATGTAATAAAATAAAACCTGTTTTAAAGAATTTTCTATTATTCGAAAAGAATAAATATATCAGACGTTAAAATGAATTATTCGAATAATTCGCTAGCAATTTTTTATTTTGTTGTATATTTTAAATTAATATATTTAAAAGAAGCCGAAAATATCTATTGACCTGTTGGATAAATAATCAAATATGTATACTTATTTAGGGTTTTCAAATCTGAGAATTTTAGAACTCCTAAAAAAGTTTAAAAAATCCCAAATATTTGACTTTTTTATTTTGCCCATAAAGTTCAAGGCCCAACAAATGCTTTGGCAAATAAACGCATACACATAAGAGTTTGCTGCAAGTGGTATTTGTTTTTGAATGCAAGCTTTGGGACTTTAGAACATATGGGCTAAAGTCAAAACTTTGCTGCAAAATAGTTTGATTTGGTGTAACCGAGTGCTAGAGATTATATTTTGCTTTATTAAAGTTCAATGAAAAAAATGAAATCAATCCAAGAAATTTATTCGAATAAATTTTTTCGAAAAATATTATTCGAATAAAATTATTCGAGTAAAATTATTCGAATAATATTATTCGAATAAAATTATTCGAACAATATTATTCGATTAAAAATATTTAAATATGCGATATATAAAATATAAAATCAGTTTTTCTTTTCTTACTAACGGTCTTTTTCCCAATGTACGATTAAAAGTTAACGTGGACTTTAACGGCAAGTTCGGCATACAAAACTAGTCATTAAAGTCGACGTTAACTCTTAATCATACATTATGAAAATGGCCATAAGTATATTAAAATTATTGAATTGTTTTCTTATAATCTTATAATCTCAACATTGTTTTACACAAATGAATAAAGAACAGGAGAAGTATAGACGCTAACCAGCTGTACGAAGCACAGTGGAGAGGCTAATCGAAGAATGAGAAAAGTAGTAGACGATTCTTCACTCCATTATAAACAAAAAACCTGTCAAACATCTTTTATTTGTTGCCATGACTTTACCACAAAAAAAAGAAAAGGACAAATCTAATTATTGCCTGAATTTTTGTTACACACTGTAGAAATACATATCTCAACATAACATGACATCGCTGTAATAAAGCATTATAAAGTATAACAGACAGATAGTTTAGATTTTAAGCTGCGATAAATTTTGTGGGTTTCTTGTATTGTTTTTCGATGGTTAAAGCAGCAGATTTATAGAAACAATAACAAGAAATGGGTCCAAGAAAGACCCCAGTAGAAATGAGGTAAAAAATACAAAATAAATTGAAAGCTTGAGCTAAAACAATTTTCATTGTCTTGCAGTCTTCTATTTACTACTGGCCTTGCTTTACGGTTTATTGCTTTTAAATTTATTTCAAGTATTTTTTCGCACAAAATATTGACAACCATAAATTTTAAACATTTGCAATATTCTTTTGCCTCGAAGATTTTAGTTAAATAAAATACCAACAAATAATATAAGACAAGAAAATATGGTTTGGAAAACAATTTTGGCGGTTGGCTTATAAGCAGGCAGCCAGCCAGCTGCTCGTAAAAAATGCAAAAAAGCAAAAACAAAAAAACAATTTGTTATATCTGAAATTTAAGCAAGAATATGTAAAACTCACCTGAGTGGGTTTAACGGCTAAGTATTGCTGCTGTTGTTGTTGTATTCTTTGCTGCTGTGGCTGTTCTAAAGTCATCGATATTGGTGAGGGCTGATGTTGTTGTTGCTGATAATAATGCTGTTGTTGTTTTATATGTTGTTGATATTGAAACTTATCATGTTGTTGCATTTGATATTGTAATTGCTGTTTGTAATTAAGTGTCTGTGGCTGTTGTTGTTGCTGTTGGTGTTGCTGCTGTGTATCAACCGCAATAGCATTTGCTACAACCAACAACCAACATACTGTTAAAATCATCACTACCGTTTTCATACCCAACAAAATCATTAAATATTCCGTTTTAAGTGGTCTAAATAGAAATTTCAAAATATGCAGCATTTTCTGGTTCGAAGTTTTAATGTTTTATGTTGTCAGTGTTTTAAAACGCTAAATGCACGATTTCACTTGAAAAATTGCTAACAAAAATTTTATTTCTGTTATTCGATTTTTATTTTTGTTCATTCCTTTAAGCGGAAATTATTTATTATTTTTAAATTTATTGTAATATTTGATGTATTTAGCATGATCTGGAAATAAAATATAAATAATATAACATTGAGATGAAATGCAATAATCATGTTTTTAAATTAATGCAAGTACCCTACAGTAGTTAAAGAAACAATGTTTGTTATTTCAAAAGAATGTTAAGAAACATCTTTGAAATTAAAAAATAGCCTTTTGTGCAAATATTTTCGAATAAACTAACTCGAATAAATTCATTAAAAATCTTAAAACTTTTTTTTTGTAATTTCAGTTTTTGAAAAACTAGTTTTCTAAAATAACATTATTATTCGAATGAAATAGTTCTAAGAAATCTATTCGATTTTATTATATTTAAGTAATCGATTAATTATTTTTTTAATTCATAATTACTTTAAATTCGTTTTATAGTATTATAAAAAATTATTCGATTAAAATATTCGAATAAATTTATTCGAATAAAAAATTTTTGATATATTAATTTTCTTTTAAACAAACTATTCAATTACCTTCCTGCGGGAAATTTTACATTAATTGTCTTCAACGTACTTGTCCTATGATTTGTTCTATGAAAATGGGAGTGGTAGATAGAATATGTTCCCCAGTCATGAGCACTTAACTAGAACAAAAATGTTAACAAATTACCCTCTCTGTACTAGCAGATTTTTTCGAAATCAAAAATATTTGCTTAAAGTACACTAATTTGACTAAATTTTAATTTAGAGCCTGACAATCTTAATTATATCAATTTTAATTACGACAACGCGCTATAAAAGTGACAGTTCTCTCTCGCATAATGTTGCAAAGCTCAATGCTGTTGCCAGTCCTTGGGAACCAATCACGTGACTTGTCTTATGACAGATACTCTTCGCTCTAGGATAATTATTAATTTTCCTATAGCTGCACAGTTACATACAATATTGAGAGAACTAGAGAATTAGGTGCGTTTTCAGTAAAAACCTGCACTTATAAAAGTGGGGGAGACGGTTTCCCCCATATGTGCACCACAATGGTGGTTTGCTAAACAATTATTCGAATATACATAAGAATAATCAAATGGTGTTCTGTTTTATTTTAAAATGAAAAAAAATATGTGAAAAATATTATATAATTTCGAATCGTTTTAATATATAACGATTAATCGGCTAAGAAAGGATAAAAGATAAAAATTCAATATTTTTAAGAAAATTTTCAGATTGTAGTTGTCTATTTTACTTGTTACAATACATCGTAAAAAATCTTCATAAAAAAAATTAAGTAACTGGTTACTCGATTAAATAATTAATCGATTAATTATACGAACAAATTTATTTCATTTAAAATTTTTTCTTTTATTACGAATTTGCGAAACAAACAAATATTTTGGGATGAAAAATTATTTACAGGAACAATAATAACACTGTACAACAAAAATAATTATTTTTTATTACAAGGATCTAACGACTGGTTCTGGTAGATGGCACCAAAAAAATATATATTTTGTTATGTATGTTCTTCCCTCAAAACTCCGCCATTTATAAACTGATTTTAAATATATTTTCTTTATTGCAAGTGATGTACTTCCATATTGGTCCCGTTGAAAATTGGGCTGGGTTATGCCCATACGAAGTAAATACACATGCCTTTTCAACTAATTCTACTTAACCGATTCCTTGGAATTTTGCATGCACATTAAAGCTTCTGCTTGAACATTACACCATGATATAAGACCTGCACTGTACTGCTCCACAGTCGTAGAATGATCTTGGGCAGTACAATAATAATTCTCAGGGAAGGAGCTATAGCTGGTGGAATCTGACAGAGACATTCAAGATTTTCAATTTAAAATAAAAAATTCAATAAAAGGCACACTTCTAGATGACCTGCGCGGTACTGCTCCACACTCGTTTCTCCATAGGTGATGGAATCTGACAGCGGCATAGAAAATTAGCAATTTAAAATAGTAAGTCCGGCAAATCCGGTGGACTCTGAAAGTTTACATCTGAGACAAATTTTATGGCGAATTAAAACTATTCCACGTAGTGTTCTATACAAAAATCCTGAATACAACGTCTACCTTAAACGTAAGATTTGCAAGATCTCCTATGCCGAGTTACTTTAGCCATGTGCCAAAGGGGAAACTTGAACTTCCCTAAAATGAATACCAGCTGTAAGCCCTCTACCAGAGTCAGTCGTTAGAACCTTGTAATTGTGAAAAAAAAAATGATTTTGTTGTACAGTGTTAATGATTTTCCTTTATCTGCACAACAATGGGGATATACTAGCCGATTATTTGAATATACATTAGATTAATCAATTTATTATTCTTATGTAAGAAAAACCTTTTTTCTCTCTGAATGTAAAATTAAAAAGTTTATAAAAAAATTATTTTAATAAATTATTCGATTAAATTTATTATAATATTTAACGATTAATCGGATAAAAAATATTAAGCAATAAAAATTATGTATTATGTATTAATTACATATGTAAAAATCTTTATATATAAAAATTAAATTACCGATAATACGATAAAATTTATTTTACTATTTAACGATTAATCGGATAAAAAATGTTAAGCGAGAAAATAGGTATTTGCAAAAAAATTTTACAGTAAAAATCTTTATATATAAAAACTAAGCAACGAGTTATTCGATTAACTAATTAATCGATTAATTATTCGAATAAATGTATTTTAATGGAAAACTGTTTTTCTGATTACGGACTTAAAAAACAAGCAAACATTTTCGATTAAAAAATATTATTTAGTAGCCTTGTGAAACTATTTAAAGGAACAATTATAATCTTATTAAGCATTAATCTTTTTAATTCCGTTTACATGTTGGTTTTTCAATATAAATTTGTTTCATATTAAGAGCCGCTGCTTGCTTCAGCAGTGTCTGCCTGATAGCGCCCCCTTTCTTTTACTGTCCATCATGTCTTATTTTAGAATTAATTAATTTTGCTACAAAATCGAAAGTTTTTAATATTTTTTTAATTTTTTATGGTTTATTTTTATGTTGTAAAACTTGTTGCCTTATGGTTTTATGAAAAACTGCACAAGCAAAATCATTGAAGAAATTATTTAAAAAACAAAACATCTTCTTTCATCAAAGTAGACATGCGACTAAAATCATTAAACCATTAAGTGGAAATATCTTGCAGCATGTGGCAAGCAGAAAAAATGGAAGAAAAAAACTAAAACCATACCGCAAGATTTTTAATATTGCGGGATGTTCTTTGGCTGGAAAATTAAATTTGCTAAAAAAATTTTTTTTTAAATAATGAAATCAAATAATTCAAGACAAATAATTATATTGCCCAAGTGCAACATTTAATGAGACCTAAAAACGCATTGATTTTGAAAATGAAATTTTTTGCAAATTGCTTAAAATTATTTCATTTAAAATGAGAGACTTATAAAGCATGTTAGGTGATTTTTCAGCTTTTGGTTGCAAATAACCAATGAAGTTTTATAATATGTAAAAGTAATTTTATAAAAACAAAACATTAAGCAAAATAATTACCCTATAAATTTTCCATTTTATAGTCTAAAGCACTTTTACTTTTATTTCATTTCATTTTTGCTGCAACAATAACATTTAGCTTGTATTCGCAATGTTAGCTCGCTCGCCGTGGCACGTTTAAAGGACACTTTTGTTAAAGTACCCAAAAATCTAATATGAAAGTTAATGGCTTAAAATAAAAAGTTGTTTAAACAATTTTCAATGACTCTCATGGCAACCATTAACACTCTTTTTCTACACTATTAATTTAGTTAAATAAAAGCAAGAAATCATTGCAAACTAAGGCAGTGTATCAATGTTGATTTTGCTGCAGCAATCTGCTGTATTTTATTGACAATTGCTGTTTACAGTACAATTGTTGTTGCAGATAAATATTTACAAACCAACAACTATAACAACAAAACTAAAACTTGGTCAACAACACTTGAAATTTAATGAAAATCATCAATATGCTAAAGCAATCGCTGAAGCAAAATAAAAATAAAACAGAAACATAACTTTAATAATTCCACAAATCTAGACATTTTGTGTGTGAAACAAGTATTAAAAGCACAAGCAACACTTTTTTTATTTTGCCACTTTTATTGAAATATAAGTGCAATTGAACAGACGTAATTACGTTTGCCTGTTTCGAAACTTAATTGCCACTTTTTTTTTCTTTATGGCAGTCTCCTTTTCTCATTGTCTGAATATGAAGCAGAGAAACTAACAAAAGCTTCAATAAAAACGAAACTGATCACGTAAATGAATCTGTAGATTTTTTCTTATTTTTTGATTAGTTTGGAATAACTTAACCCATTTGTAGCATGAAAAGTGCAAGTATAACACAGAAAAAATTATCACCAAAAAATTTTCAAACAAAAGTTTGTCTAAAAATAAATTTCATTTTCAGTAAATGTTCTTTACATAATCAATGAATTGTTTGTTTGACTTTTATTTAGGAAGCAAACACCAAAAACAATAAGAAAAACTGTGTCTTAAAAAATCAACACCGATGACGATATACACACAAATAACAACAACAACAATGATAGTAAAAGGAATGCGATTGTACCAAGTTTGTTTACTGAAGATTTTTGAGTGAATCAATTCGTTAATGTCGTTGTGTTAATTCTCATTCATTTTTTTAAGTCTTTAGATAAACAGTCAGACTTGAACACATTTAACAAAGTGAAATTTCATAAATGCTTAATGGATGAAGATGACCCAGACAAAATTTTTTTTTTAATATATTACAAAAAATCCAGCAGATATTTTGTTTAATATTTTTTTTTGTATTTTTAGACTAAGTGTGTTATAAATTCAGACAAAAATATTGTTTGATATTTTTTCAGAAAATCCAGTAAATCTTTTTGTTTGATTTAGTAAGCTGTTTTGCTTACAATTTGTAAATATTTTTAGACCAACTATTTTATAGATTTAAGCAATTTGCTTACTGACAAAAAAACACGATTTTTTTCTATGAAATTGTTGAGATATTTTTGTCTATATTTATAAATTTGTTTGTAGGTCCGTTCCTAGACAAAATATTTACTATTTCATTGAATTCCTTTACAGAAAATGAAATTTAGTTTTTTCTGTTTACACTGTGCAAGACAACAAGAAAAAATAACATGGTTCTAACAACTGATTCCGATAATGGACAACAACAAATTTAGACGTGTATCGGCGTTTCGAAAGTTTACATCTGGGACTCATTTTAAAGGGAGTTAAAATTCTCCCCTCCCTTTTGCACACAGTTATAGTTATATGACTCGGCATAGGAAATCTTGCAAGCCTTGCGCTTAAGGTATAAGCTGAGCTAAGCACATTTATATAAAACATTACGATAAACATTTTTGTGGAACATTTTAACCCTCTAACTTTTCCTTTTGTGGGTCTTTTTGTCTATTTCTTGAAAAAATGACGAAAACTCCGCTTCATCAACGATAGAGCAGGCTAAAATGTTTTACAAAAATATTTGCCATAAAATTCTATGATAAGTCCTTAAAAGACACCTAAGCTGCATATTCAACATGAAAGCCAGAAATCATTTAAAACTTAAAATGTGTTTAAGGGTTAATATCATACTTATTCGCAATTAGTACTCGCGATAAGAAATTTTGTAGGCCTTATCTTTAAGATATAAAATAAGTTAAGCACTTTTATGTAAAACACCACGATAAAAATTTTTGTGGAACATTTTAACCCTCTAACTCTTTGCTGTATGGGCGTTTTTGTTCCTTTCTTAAAATAGGAGCAAAACTACTACCTTTCAGCGACGATATAGTGGGCTAAAATTGGTATTACTTTCGTTAGCAAAAGTTATCAACATGAGAAAATCAATTATTTTTCTTTAGAAAAGTTATCGATAATGATATATTATCGAGAGCTTTATTTTTTTTTAGAGAATAGCCATCGATTGCTTCATAATGTAAGAAAAGGTCTTCATTTTTCTTTAAAAAGAAGTTATCGATAATGTTATTATTTAATAAAAATGTATCGATAGATTTGCGTTTCTAAAGAATTTTCATTTATTTTCCAAATAGTATAAGAAAAAGTTTTATCTTTCTAAAAAATTACCATCGATTACTTCATGGATTAAAGAAAAAGCTGTTTAGTTTTGTTAAGTTACCGATAATTTTGCTTTTGAGTGACATCGAACGATAACTTTACTTTTCTAGTGCATCGCCACTTATTATTCCACATATATAAGATAAAGCTCTTTTTATATCTATAGAAAAATTGGCGCTAGTTTTATTATGTAAATTTTAACAAAAATGTATCGATAACTTTACTTTTCTGGAGAATTAACATCGATTACTTCTCAAATATGAGGAAAATTTCTTAATTTTTTTAACGATATTTTACTTTACAATGGCAAAAATAAATTATTTATTAAGAAAGTTATCGTGAATTCACCTATTTATGAATAAACTCTTATTTTTTATTTTTTTCAGAAAACCTATCGATA
This sequence comes from Panzeria rudis, assembly GCA_956483635.1. Lineage (NCBI taxonomy): Eukaryota > Metazoa > Arthropoda > Insecta > Diptera > Tachinidae > Panzeria > Panzeria rudis. The sequence goes on from OY101451.1 coordinate 87,578,387, forward strand.
ATTCGACTATATTGTGAAGTGTTATCGATGACATTACCTTCCTAGAAAAAAGTCACCGATTACTTGGCATATATAAAGAAAAGTTTTTTATAAATTCTTTAAAAAAGCTATCGTTATTTTACATATTTAATCATAAGTCATCGATAACTCTGTTTTCACAGAGGTCTGCCATCGATTGCCTAAATGCAAAGAAAGTTCTTTAAATTTTTTTTTTTAAATTACAAAAAGTTAATAAAATTTTATTTAGAAAATTTATTGATAATTCCACTATTTCATAAAAAGTTATCGATATCCTGATTTTTCTAGAGAACTATCATCGAGTATTTTATAAGTGTATGAATAAGTTCTTTTTTTTCATTAAAAAAGTTACCGGTAATTTTCCTATATTATGAAATGTTATCGATGACTTTATCTTCCTCGAGAGTAGTCATCGATTGCTTGGCATATGTAAAAAAAAGTTTTTCATTAATTCTATACAAAGGCTATCGTTATTTTACATATTTAATCAATAGTTATCGATAACTCTGTTTTTATAGAGATCTGCCATGGATTACACCAAATGCAAAGAAAGTTCTTTTGATTTGAAAAAATTATCGATAGCTTTTTGCTTCAATAAAAAGTTATCGATATTTTTACTTCTCTAGATATTTGCCATCAATTAATTTACAATTGTAATGAAAAGTATTTTTTTTTCTATTTTCTTAGCGTTATCAATTTTATTATTTCATAAAATCTTATCTATAACTTTACTTTCCCAGAGAGTTGCCAACGATACTTCACTAGTATTAGAGTAAGATCTTTATATTTTCTTTAGAAATGTTATCACTAATATAAATAGTTAATAAAAAGTTATCGATAACTTAACTTTTCTATATATTTTTTATAGATTCGTTAGCCAATATGAGATATATGTAGTTCTTTCAGTTTTTATATGAAAATTATCGATAACCTTCTTAAAAAGTTATCGATAACTTAACTTTTCTATATATTTTTTATCGATTGGTTAGCCAATATGAGGAATAGTTCTTTCTGTTTTTATATGAAAATTATCGATAACTTTCTTAAAAAGTTATCGATAACTTTAGTTTAACTTCAGCATAGAAAACATAACGAAAGCTTTCGAAAGATTGACTTTTTGACAATTGATCCAGTTTGGTGGAACCCAATGCGTCTTTTAAGTACTGCCAACTACCGACTTTGTCAGCTTTCTTTGTATCATCGAAATGGTGGGTCTCATTTCGTAGACTAATTTTGGTTAGTTAGATGGTCCCATTTTAGAATAGAAACAAATAACTCTTGCATCTTTTAAAGTGTTAATTTTCAACGAAAAAGAGAAATTCAATATGAAAAATGTGTTACAAAATTTTCTTGTGTATTTGCTTTTCACACTAGCCAAACAACTCGCAATTATGTATGAATGAATATGTTGCCTCATCGTTGTGTTAATACGAGTGCAAGAAGGCACACATTTATGTAAAGTCTGATATGTTGCAATTGTTGTTTCTGCAATTATTAATCATTCAGTTTGCTCGTATTCTTTATTTTCCTTTTTTTTTCTTGCAGAAATTCATTCATCATTAAATAACTTCACTTTAGCATCATTTGCTATGGCATGCCTACCATATCGTAAATATTTCATTTCTTCCTGGTTTTGCAGCAGCTCTATTCTTTGATTTATTTAAAATTGTTTTCTTTTCTTTTCTCCTCCTTTTAGCATTCATGTAACATTTAATTCGGTTTACATAAGAGTTCAAAGAATGCATGTAAGATACAAATTTTAAAAGATTAATAACAAGTTGTAAAATTTATTTAAAAGCGTCTATAGCATGAGTATAACATTTTTGATGCAAAAATATTAATTTTTGTTAACAAAATCAAATGCACTGAAAATTGTTTTGTGTTCAAAATTAATAAAATTAATTTAAATTACAAATTAAACTAAATGTTTGTTGGGCTATTTTACTTTTCTTTTGCCTAAATATATGCTTCGCAATCATTGCAGATGTTTGTATAACAAAATGAGAATATTTGAAAATATAAACGTATTCTATATACTTTTCTTTAAAATCATTTATTAGTTAAAATCCATTTACCATGTGATATTGTACCTACAAACACTGAAACTCTAAAATGCTTATAACAGCTAAAAAAGATATAAAACATGCCTCTGTATGTGTTTAGAAATATATCAATGTGTGTATGGCTGTTGGAATTGTTTTGTTGCTTTCAAACTATTCAATCTTTCATTTTTATTTAAACTTTGCCTTTGCCTTTGCCACATCATCTATTCATTTTTAAACCTTCAAAATGTTGAAGGGGAAAAAAGGCAATAAAGTTTGCAGATCTGACAAGGCAAATGGCGTTTGGAGGAGTATAATGTTTGGTTTTTATGCATGTGACCGACCATATGAGCCATTTCCTTTTATTTCCTAGTCTTTTATTATACAAATGTAAAGCACTATCCCTCCCTTCCATACCAATATTTATGACTAGCACATTTTTACATGTATGATTGATTATAAGTACATGACACTCCTCTGAAAGAGTTATGATGAAAATCTTACTCAACAAAAAAAAATCTAAATGTTTGATATATGCAGCATCAAATAAAAGCTGAAAGACAAAGGGCGTCTTTTCTATTAAAAAACACTATTTATTTTTCTGTTTTAATAGAAAAGTGCAGTTATCGATAGCTTTTCTAGAGAAAAATCAAGTTATCGACAATATTTCTAATGAAATTATATTATTAAGCTAAAGAAAAGTCAAATAATCGAGTTTTTGTTAAAAAAAAGTTATCGATAACTTGACTTTTTTATCGATAACATTTCAACAGAAGAAGTCCATTTGTCGATAACTATTTTCAACAAAAAAGATAAGCTATCGATTTTTAATCTTAAAAAAAAATTTCTATTTTCATCGTTAAAAAATAAGTTTTTAAATATCTGTTAACGAAAATAGAACAGTAAAGTTATCGTTGACATTCCTATAGAAAAGTAAAGTTATTGTTAAATTTTCTATAGAAAAGCAAAGTTATTGTTAACTTTTCTATTGAAAAGTAAATCTATAGATAACTTTTCTATAGAAAAATATAGTTATCGTTGCCTTTTCTATTATAACAAGTAAAGTTATCGTTACCTTTACTATAGAAAATACAGTTATCGTTCACTTTTCTATAGAAATAGAAACCTTTGGTTACTTTTGCTATCGTGAACATTTATGTAGAAAAATAAAGTTATCATTTATATTTCTATACAAAAAAGTAAAGCTATCTAGAGCTTTTCTTAGAAAAGTAAAGTTATCGTTAACTTTTCTATAGAAAAATACAGTTATCTTTATCTTTTCAATTAAAAAATAAAGTTATCATTAACTAGTCTTGAAAAAAATAAGATGTCGATATTTTTTATGGAAAAGTAAAGCTATCGTTAACTTTTCTATGGAAAAATAAAGTTATCGTTAACATTTATTTACAAAAGTGGAGTTATCATTAACTATTCTAGAAAAATAGAAAAATAAAATTATCGATAACTTTTCTATAGAAAAGTAAACCTACTGCTAACTTTTCTATAGAAAAGCAAGATTGTCGTTAACTTTTCTGTAGAAGAGTAAAGTTATCGTTTTCTAAAAAAAAAGTTATCATTCTTTTTTTTATAGAAGAGAAGAGTTATCGTTAAGTTTTCTATAGAACGGTAAATTTATCGTCAACTTTTCTAAAGGAAAGTAAAGTTGGCATTAACTTTTCTTTAAAAAACTACAGTTATCGTTAATTTTACCAATGAAAAGTAAAGTTATCATTAACTGTTCTATAGAAAAGTAAAGTTATCGTTAACTTTTCTATAGATCAGTAAAGTTATCGTTTACTTTTCAATAGAAATGGAAATATATCGGTAACTTTTCTGTAGAAAAGTAAAGTTATCGATAACTTTTATATAGAAAAGTAAAGTTCTGTTTAACTTTTCAATAGGAAAGTAAAGTTATCGTTAACTTCTCTTTAGAAAAGTTAAATTATTGTCAACTTTTTTGTAGAAAAGTCAGTTATCGTTAAATGTTTTAATAAGATATAAAGCAATTGGTAACTTTTCAATAGCAAAGTAAAGTTTAGGAATACTTTTCAATAAAAGCTATCAATAAAGCTATCGATATCTTTTTAATAGAAATGTAAAGTTATCGATATCTTTTCATTCTTAGAGTAAAGTTATGTAAAACTAAATCAAAAAATAAACTAATCGACAATTTTGCTCTTGAAAGGTAAGGTTATCGATAACTTCTCTTTTGATAAGTAATATTATCGTTCAAATTTCTATAAAAGAGTAAAGTTATCGTAAGCTTTTCGATAGGAAAGTAAAGTCGTTGAAAGTTTTTCAGCATATAATTATAGCTATCGATAACTTTTGTTTCTTACAGTAATGCTACATATCTACTTTGCGATAGCTCTTGTATACAAAAGTAAAGTTTATGAAATTTTTTTTCTACAATGGTAAAAATTATGGATATCAATTTCATATAAACTAATCGGTGTCGTTAGCTATATTAGAGAAAAATGAAGTTCTCGATAAGATTAAAGCTATCGTTAGATATTCCACATAATATTTAAAACTTTTCTGTCGATAGGTTAAAATATATGCTAATTTTCTATAGAAAAATTATGCAAATTACATTATTTCGGAAAACGTAAAGTCATTGAAACATATTAGGTTATCGATAACATATCTAGCAAAATAAGTTATCAGACAAGTTAAGTTATGGATAGCTATTCTGTATGAAAGAGAACTTATCGATAACTTTTCCGCAGAAAAGTGGATTTATCGATAATTATAATTTTCTGGTAATTTTTTCTAAAGAAAAATTAATTTATCGATAATTTTTTTAAGAAAACTTAAGTTATGGAGATTTTTTTTATTAAAGTAAGGTTATGGAAAAATTTATATATCGATAGCAATTATATAAAAAAGAAGAGCTATCGATAACTTTTCTGTAAAGAAGTGCACTTAGAGATAGTTATAATCAACTAATAACCTTTCTAAAGAAACATGAAGTTATCGAAAACTTTTTTATCAAAGTAAATTTATCGAAAATTTTAGTTCATCGGTAATTTTTTTTTAAACTTAGCTTCTCACAAAAATGCATTTATCTTGAAGTTTGGTGATAACTTTAATTTTATGGTTTCTTCGTAATTTATCTAGGATTTGTGTGCCATAATTTTAGTGATGGAACCTTAGGGGCTTTTCACATATTACGTCACGCTATTCTCGCTCCCCCTTCTTTTTAAAAAATTTACCAGTATAAATTATTTAAACCGTAATAAATTTTCAACTCTCTAATAAATTCATTATTGGTTTGAACAAAAAGAAAATTGAAAGAAAGTAACTTTTAAGTGTGTGGGTATTTTAACTTAAATGCTAATAAAATACACATTTATCCATCGATTTTCATAATATACAGCTTATTTTGTTCGTAAGACACCTGTCCTTTAGAAAACTAGTTAAAAGATAAAGTTTTTTGTAATTTGAAATTTTTTATGAGTTCTTGAAAAGAAATTTGTTTTTAATTTTTCATGAAAAATATTTCGCTAATAGATTGTGAATAGCTCCGAAAGAGTTGATCAAATCAAAAACTATATTAAGAAGATTTGAAGGTAATTTTGTCATGCATATTTTAACGTTTTGTTGGTTGAAATCAGACATGCAGTTCTCGAGTTGGGGTGAAATATACTGATGTACCTGGTGGATATATTGGTCATGCTTATTAAACAAAATTGTACGTGATAGAAAAAAAAACTAAAACTCTTGATATCTCATATATTTTTCTTTAAAGGACCGATATTTTATAAGAATAATAAAGAAGAGTGAGTGAATCTGCTTACACTTAAAAAAAAACATCATTAACATCAACAGCATTTATATAAAATCTGTTGATTACTATTCTGTGTGGAGTTTAGAAAAGTTATCGATACTTGATGCGGCTTAAATCTTTTTTATAAACAAAATAGCCCAATTCACAATATTGTGCAAATGGTCTTGCATCATTGCATTTGCACAATGGTATAGTATATTGATATTCACCACTAAGAATTCTTAAGTGGTGAGTATCAATATACTATACCAAGACCATTCGTACAAGATTGTGAATTGGGCTAATATGTTTCTTATAATGTCGAACAATAACCGTAAAAGAAACTTAACCGACATAATTATCAAGCTCCGGCTTTTTAATAATATCGATTATTTACAATCGTAAATTACACGACTCTCGCCAAAAAAACTAAACTAGAAATTTATGTCGGTTAAGCTTTTTTTGCGGCTATCGCTCGATGTAATAAAATTGAAATAACTTGAACGAAATTTCAATTTCTCAAAATTATTTGTTACATGAGTTACAATTTATAAGTTACTTACATTTTAGGTGTGGGAACTTAATAGAAAAGCTTCCCTTAAACTTTATGCAAAGTTTTAAAATAGATTTAAGTTTTGAATTTATTAAAAAACTTTGTGCTCCCTGCGAAATTCCAACCCACTTAATATTCATGATTTATTGCAAAAACTTGAAAAAGGTTTATTTGTCGACAACAATCATAAAAATATTAAAATTTTCTAGAAAAAAAATATATTGATATCCTTGTACCAATATTTTATGTCATCTCCATAAGTATTCCGGACTATTATAGCAATAAGTAACACAAGGCAAAAAAAGGGGGGAAAACAGCTAAAGATTTTAGTTTTTCCATTTCAGTTCTTATTTTATTTTTAGTTTTGCCAAAAGTAATCAAATTTGCACTACTTCTTGCGAACAAACAAACCAGCCAACAAACTTTAAATGCACAAATAGTCATACATGTGTCATCATTTATTTCCTCAACAATTCTTGACAAATGGTTCAGAGCTCATAAATCATTCATACAACTGAACAGAAGGCAAATAATTGAGTTTGCGAAAAAAAAACGAGCCAACAAACTGAAATCAAATAAAAATGCAACCAGTCGGAAAGAGTCTTTTCTATTTTTGGATTTCTTGTTTTCACAACTTTTGCTTTTGAAAAAAAATTTCATAAAAAAAGAAGGATATATAACAGTTCGTAACAAATAGTGTGTAATAAGAAATGCAAAAAAAGGAATAATAACACAACTAAATAAATAAATTTAAAGCCTAAACGGCAGGAAGGAAGGAAGGAAAGAGAAAAGACAACATTTTACAAAGAAACAGCAAAATGTTGTCCAAGAATATTGTGTGAAATTACAATTTAGCCGGAGAGTATAAACGAAATTAAGTTTCTATTATTAAAAACATGTTTAAGCTAACTACAACTATATAATCATAAGTATCCTGTAGTCCCAGTTATTTCAGACGACATTTTCATCGCTGTTGTCTGCAAGACAATCAATGATTTGTCGCCTATAAAACACGTAAATATGGCAACAAGGTACTATACGTTCTCGTGTATAAAGAATTTGTTCTGACATGATTATGAAAATGTATGCTACAAAGCCTTTGGGGCTGTTCGCATATTACGTAACGCTTCCTGGGGGCGGGGGGTGTTGTAGGGAATTTGTTACCGACTAGATAATCTATACAGAAAATTTTGTAAAAAGCGTTGCAAAGGGGGGGGGGGGATGTTTTGAAAACTCCGAAAATAGCGTTACATAATATGCGAATAGCCCCTTATTGACGACAAGATGAAGAATAACTGCATGCAATATGCCGTGTCACAATTTATCCAATTTGAAATAATAAATAAATTCAGTAAAGTGCGACTTTGGCTTGCACACGAAGGGCTCCGTACGAATTCATATATCTATAGCCCTTTTCGTTTTTGCCCTTTTTTCATTTTGGCAATTTTTCGTTTTGCTTTTTTGTTTAATTTTATTTTTTTTTATTTTTTAACCTTTTTTGAAAATTTTTTTGGTTTTGGCACATTTTTTCGTTTTTTTTGCATTTTTTTTTTTTTGACGATTTTTCAGATTGGTTTGGCGTTTTCTGTTTTAACGTTTTTTCACTTTTTGACGATATTTTTAGTTTTAGCGACTTATTTAAGCTTTAGGAATTTTTTCAGTTTTAGTTATTCGGTTTTAAGGATTTTTTTCGGTTGTTTATGATTTTTTTTTAGTTTTTTTATTTAGTTATCTTTTTACACTTTTTTCGTTTTGGCGATTTTTTCGGTTTTTGCGATTTTTTTCAGTTTACGCGCTTTTTTTAATTTGGTGATTTTTTCCTTATGCTGATTTTTTCCATGTTTTGTGATTTTTTTCGTTTTTTGATAATATTTTTAGGATTATCGATTTTTTTAGGTTCTTTTCGTTTTGATGACTTTTTTCGTTTTTTTAGTTTTTTTGCGATCTTTTTAGTTTTGGTGATTTTTTTCATTTTAACGATTTTTTTAATTTTGGTGCTTTTTTCCTTTAAGCGCTTTTTTCATTTCGGCGATTTTTCGTTTTGAAATTTTTTTAATTTTGGAATTTTTTAGTTTTACCATTTTTTTTAATTTTTAAATTTTACCTCTTACGGCTTCCAAGATACAACAGATTGTCTAAATTACATAGTCAAAATTACATTAGCTGATAGAATACCCTTTAATTTTTATTATTTTAAATATCGGTGTTAATTGGTGTAGTATATTCTACAGACTACACCAATTAACACGAACTTTGCAAATTTAAAGTGTCTACATATAAGTGTATACATTAGTATTGCAACATTTTTCGTTGCTCGCTTTAGAACACCCTTTAACTTTTAAGTGTCATATATTTTACAAAGTTTTACATATCCTGTGAAAATTTTAGGTCCGTAGCTCTTACGGTTCTCAAGAAAACAGCCTATGGACAGACGGACAGATGGGCAGCGTAGCGAAAACAAAAGGGTTTTTTATACTTTTTGTCTACGGAACTCTAAAAATTAAGTTTAGTAAAATTTTTATGCAGTTAAATAAAATGCTTCTGAAAATTTAGCTATTTTTAGAAAATCTGCTCTCTGAGCGGGCGGGTAACAACTAAAAGCCAGATTAATTATATTGAATGTGTATCTAATAAAATTTGTAAAGAAATTTGACAAACTCGATGGGCGGTTTTTTTCTCCTTAAGCGATTAATTTAGGACTTCGTAGAAAAATTCACACTGCAGTCATTTTTGAAGTCTATTCTTTTGAAATATGGAAAATAATATTTTTAGTTTTGAAATTTTTTTGAGAAAAACATCCAACAATTAGCCTAATTTTAAAGTATTGACTTTGATTTTTTTTTCACTTCTAAGTGAATTAAGATATCTTAAAAATTTCTTCTGCATATCGACTCCTTTTCGCAAAATGGTCGCAAGCGACATTGTGTAAAAAACTATCTTTTTTATTGAAATCAAAATTATATGAGCCTACCCATAATTTAAAATTATCAAAATTTCAACATTATTGATAACTTTACAAAATATAGGCTGTAAGATTTGATCGTAAGCGACAGTTTATGAATAAAAATCATGTTTAAATACAATAAAAACTGTTCTCCTGAAAATTTTAGTTTTTGTCGCTAACTATAGTTTTGCGAAAAGGGTTCGATCAAGGATTTTGTTAAAAATTATAAAATAATTTTTTGGAAATTTTCGATATGCTATTTACGAAATCGGAAACAAAGTCGAGGCCAAAAATCTACATTTTAAAATTGAAGGCGAAATATCTCGGAAAATCTTTGATGTCTTAATGAAAAAAATGTATTTTCTTTGTCTATTAATAAGCTTTACAACAAGTTTAAAATGGTATAATATTAATAAAAGTTATGAGGCCAAAAAAAGTTTTCCATGTCCGAGATAGTCAACTTTGACATCCTGTAGCTCACCGTGTGTCTCAACAGGGTGTTCCAAATTTCACAATTTTTAAAGCTTATGTACTCTTCTATGATTTCCGCATACATCGTTTTGTAATTGGAGCGCAAGTTTCAAAGATACTGATTTATTACCCTTTTTTCCAATTACAGCCACTGTGCGACTATACACTAAAAGACTTTTTTTCATAAAATCTGTGAATTTTGACATTAGTCTATTGAAATTTTTCGTTAAAGCTCAACCAACGTCACGCTTCGTTGGATTAATGAAACAAGTTTCGTTAACATTATTTTAATGAAAATTTCATTATATATATGAAATAATTTCATTGCTACAATGTAATAATTTCACTAAGCTAATGCACACATTTCATTATATCATTGAAATTATTTGTACTATTTATTACTATTTGTACTATTTATTACTATTTGTACTATTTATGAAATATTAATAAAAAAATTTTTTAAAAAATTCATTGGCTTAATGAATCTGTTTCATCATTTTAATGAAATTATTTTATTATTTTAATGAAACTCTGTCATTATTTTAATAATATTCTGTCATTATTTTAGTGAATTTATTTCATTGTTTTAATGAAATTATTACATTACTTAGTTACCTCATTAACTTATCTCTTTTTTATTGTCTATTTTAATTTATTGACAATTGCATGGTTGCAATATGTACGTACGAAGACGCCAATGCCCATCAGAAAAATGTTTAATGTTTATGACCGCTCAGAATATCGAACTCAGACTCTTGATTCTCGTCATTTGCTTTATAGGCAACGTCTTAGCTAGTTTAGCCAACAGCACTGTCACAACAATGTGTCTATGAGTGTATAATAATAAAAAAAGAGTACAACAATAACAACAACAACAACAAACATATAAAACTATTTTTGTTGTTCGCTTTTGGCTGCCAACTGTTAAAATAAATAAAGGTATGTTTAAAAAAATATGTATGTGATTTAATTATTTCATAAATCCAATGAAAATGTTCATCAAATCAATGAAATTATGACATTCTAGAATATACAACTTTTAATTTATGTAAAATTTGTTATAGTATATATTTAAAGAATTTTAAGTATCAACTAAAATATTTTGTCCAAACTTAAAGGGTTTTCCATAAAACGGCAAAGTCCAATGAAATTTTCTAACGACACTATGAAAGTTAATGAAGCAGTTCATATGAAATTTTTTCACAATATTCGTGAAATTTCATTAGAATTGTGAAATGTTTCATTAGATTTATGACAAAATCCAACAAAATTGTTTCATTGGATTTATAAAGAGAAATTCTTTCAGTGTACAGTTTTATTGCCGACAATAAGAGTAACAAGTGCATTGAAGTTTATCGTGTGTACGGTTTTATTGCCGACAACAAGAATAATAACAGAATCGGAGTTATCGTGCTTCCATTTATGTCCATTAAAGAGTTTGAGTTGCCTAAAAAACGTGTTTTTGTATAAAGTTTTTTGAGTACCTCGGTAGGCTAGTCGGTAGCGTGTTATAGGCTATATCAGTGTCGAGGTTGTGGTTTCGACTTCATTACTACATTTTTAAATTTTATTATTATTCAATAAAGACAACTTTAGTATGTAGCATGCTGCCAACGTTGTGATCAACGACATTTATGCCCTTTTCTCGAATAGTTTTCTCGTCAATAGTTGGTTTGAACTGTCGTCAATTCGTCATCGGTGATAGATACTTGTTTCGCAAATGCATCGAAGGCTTGTCCTACGGAGTATATTACAAATATGTATGTAAGTATGTAGCTTCGTATGTATGTGTGTACACAAATACATGTACATGTGCTTGTTTTGTACATGTATTTGTTTTAACAAGATTTTACCCACACACATCTTTAATATGGTTGTAGTTCATTTCCGTTTTTGGTTGTACAGTTATATTTCCTGTTAGTATAAAAACCATACAAGTGTATGATTTGAATTCTTTGGAACTTATTTTATGTATTTTTCATTGCACAATTAAAAAAGAAGAGACTTCTATCTTTATTTGCCAAAAACATTCTATACATAAGAGCCAACAAAGATAAAAAAAAGAGTACGAATTTTTAGCAAAATTATTTTTCTTTTTTTTTCAGAAATAACACTATACAACAAAATCACATTTCTAAAGATGGATTCTGAAAGAAAGCACAAAAAAATATTCACTTGTACCGCCATTTTTAAAGCTTGCATCTGGAATTCATTTTAGGGGAACTTAAATGTCCCCCTTTCTGCAAATAGTTATAGTGACTCGGCATAGGAAATCTTGTAAGCTTTACGTCTAAGCTATAAGATGTGTTGAGCACTTTTATGCCAAACACTACGGAAAACATTTTCGTGAAACATTGTAAGCCTCTAACTCTTCGTTGTATGGGTCTTTTTGTACCTTTCTTAAAACAGGGACTAAAAACTCCCCTTCTGTGGCGCTGAAGCGGACTGAAATGTTCTACAAAAATATTCGACATTAAATTCCATTATAGTTTTTAAAGCCCACCAAAGTTCCAAAATTCCACATTGGAATTGTCCTAAGAAATCTTATTAGATTTGCTCATCATTTTTATGTAAAACACCACGAGGAATATTTTTGTAAAATATTTTAAACCTCTAGCTCTACATTGTATAGAACTTTTTAGCCCTTTCTTAAAAGAGGCAAAAAAACTACCCTTCAGCGGTGATATAAGGGGCTAAAAGCTTTTACAAAAATGTTCTTCGTAATGTTTTACATAAAAGTGGTGAACTAATCTTATACCTGAAACGTGGGGGTTACAAGATTTCCTATGCCGGATACTCATTGCAAATATGTACGAATTTAACCCATAAGCAAATGTTGAGTTTTGAATTCATTTTTGGCCTTCAAGTTGATTCTGGAGCTTAATATTCTTTGAAGACCTACAGAAGAATGTTATGGCATATATTTCTGTAAGACATTTAAGCGCGCTATATCGCTGCTAAAGAGAGATTTTTGCAGGTTCTTTTTAAAAAAAGGAGCAAAAAAGAATGGAGAAAAAAACTAGAGGGTTAAAATGCTTTACAGATATGTACCTAGTGGAGTTTTACATAAAAAACTGAAGACATCTTATACCTTAAACGTATGGCTTACAAGATATTCGGTGCCCAGTATTAATTAGGAATAGGTACGAAATTAATTAACCCTTAAATTCATTTTAAGTTTTTGATAATTTCTGGCCTTAAAGTTTATTCTGTACACTCTAAAACACTTTTGTTGAAATTTAGGTCGATAATAGTCGGCAACACTTTACAGATTATTATCGACCTAAAATTACACACGCATTATTTTTGAACAAAATTGTTTTACTAAAAACATGCGATTGGCTGCGGGCAGCTTTGAACCGCGACGTCCTGACTGATAGTCTGACGTATCTACCATTCAGCCATAGCCCTATTATACTATATGTTAGATTTTTCCACTTAGACTAAATATGTTTAATTTGAAAGGTTTTTTCTTTAATAAAATATCTACAAAATCGATGTAATTTTAGACAAGGAGAAATTTTCAACACAAATTTAGACAATATATGATCCTAAATTTGAAGTAATGCTTTAGAGTGTAGAACTTTAATGGCAGGTTAATTAAATAAAGTTCACCATAACATCAAAAACTTTTAGCGAAAATCTAAATTTACCACGGAATTGAAGTTTCACCATAAATTAGATATTTTCCAACATAATCTGCATTACACTATGAAATTTAAACTTCACCACAAAATGAAAATTTTACCAAAGAATTGCTAATTTCAGCAAAAAATCTTCATTTCACTAAATATTTCTAAAAAAAAAAGATTTTATTAAAAAACGCATTTCACTATAAAATCGAAATTTCACCACGAAATAAAAATGTTACTACGAAATTATTAATTTTAGAAGAAATATCGATATTTTAGCAAAAAAAAATCCAAAAAATTACGTTCGCCAAAAGTTGTTCCCTTGTAACTGCACTTAAAGAATTTTGCTTCATAAAACTAGTGAAACAATTTCATTAAACTTTTTTCATTAATTCAATGTAGACTTGGGTCCAACTCGTTCAGCAGCTCGTTTTAGACGCAAACCTATGATCAAACTCATGTAATTTAAATGCGTTTGATCATTGGTTTTTGTCTAAAACGAGCTGCTGAACGAGCTCGAACTAGTTGGATCCAAGTCTAATCCAATGAATTTTATAAATACAATGAGAATTTCACGAATATTGAGAAAGAATTTCATATTGAAAACTAGAGTTGGGTCCAACTAGATCGAACTCGTTCAGCAGCTCGTTCTAGACAAAAACTAATGATCAAATCCATTTAAATTACATGGGTTTGATCATAGGTTTGTGTCTTAAGCGAGCTGCTGAACGAGTTCGAACAAGTTGAAAACCGAAAACTATTGCGACGCTCTCTACCCAGATATACATGGTTAGATTAGATTTCACAGGTTGCCAGTGTAAAAGTCAAAACCAGCCCACTAGTGAATTTCCTAACCATCAAGTTAAAGCTGGAAAAAGCTTACAAGCTGCCTCAGATGATTTGATTAAAGTTCAAGAATATTCGACTAGTTGGCTATAACCATCATGATTGGCAGTGACATCGAAGCGTACAACAATTCTAATGATGAGATCGCGGTTGGTCTCAAAACATCATGACGCCAGTTCAACCTGCCGTACAGTCAAAAATTTTTTTGTCTTTTTAATTTTTACGGGCTTTAGAATTTCTTTCTTGTAAAACTAATTAAACTGAAAAATCAAATTGAACGAAATTGAAGCAAATACGTTCGAAATAATCATATTAATAAACAATTAGCTACTGGCTTGAGCTTTTCACATGTTTACATGTTCATATATACTTAAGTATAAAATCAAACCAAAAAAGTTTGTCTTGAGTAGAAGAAAAATCAGAAAAATGGGAATGAAGAAAAAATAAACCGATGGCAACGCTGGGAAATTGCAGTTAATATCAGCTTGAGAGTGATATAATTCTCGTATTCAATTTTCACGAAAAACGTTGTATATATAAGAATTAAAAAGTCACATTCAACAGAGCCACCTGACAAGTGGTAATAAGCAAAATACACGTGATCACTGACGATGGAAGTGTAACGGCTTCCGAAAGTGGCGCTACTCTCTGTTCTGCTGTGTACGTTGAAAAATTAAATTGATGTTAATTTTTTCCCTTGTTCCTTGGAATATTAATCATGCCCAATTCTTTCTGAATATAACGCCCAATAATCAATTTGGTTTCACAAATTGAACGAACTTTAGCCAGGATAATTAAATTTCTTTGAAGTAAAAACCGCACAGTTCGACTAAAAATTCATAACTTTTTTTGTTTTGTTTTTATTTTATATAAAATTAGATTTTCTTCAAATTCTTTTTCTTATTTATATCCACCAAAAACTACATTTTCTATAATATTCCCTATTCCCGCTAATTGCAAAATATTTCTCTGTATGCCACAAAAATGAGAAGAAAAAAAGATTGTTTGCAAAAACTTTTTGTTGTGGCTTTAGTGCAAAATTTACTAGCATCAAAGTTAAATATGATGATATGAATGAAGGGTTTTCATTTCTCATGCGCTATATTTGCTTCTTTCTTCCCCTGCGGCTTATCACCAGCCAGGCTAGAGCTTTAACAAGTTGCAACCTTATCACTTTTATTTAGTTACAACAAGTAAAAGAGTTTGTTTGCTTGTTTTTTTTTTGCCAGGACTGTCTGTTATAAAATGTTGACGATGTTGTTGTTATTGCTGTTGATGATGATGATGATGATGTTTTTGATATGTGTGGCATGCCATGTTAAGACTGCCAAAGTACTTTATAAAAAAAAGTATATGCATGTACTATATGTTGTGTTCACTTTTTATCTTTAAAAAATAAACTATTACACAGGCACTAGATTTTGCTCACATACCCAGCAGCTAAATTTACAACTAGATACGCTTTCGGACAGTCATACACTAGTTGTAATGATACTAGTCAAAAAATGACAGTCATATTACTAGTTGTAACAAGACTAGTAACGATACTAGTAAAAACAAAAGGACAATTATATTATTAGTTTTTTTTTTGAGACTAGTAATGATACTAGTCAAAAAAGGCAAAACTTTTTGAGGTATACGACTTATACATAAAACATATTTTTAGCTCTTAGGAAAATAAGTAGAAAGTGGCTCAGTGTGTAGAGCACTTGCTTTGAAATATGAGGAATGTGTGTTCGTACCCCGGTTGAGCCAAAGTTTTGTTAAGAAATACAAAACCATAAATAAAAAAACTAGTATGAACACTACCTTACAACAACTGGTATTCCAACTGGGATATACCTGTATACAAATGAACTAGTTGTGCTCATATGACGACCTAATGTTAAAATCGATAGTTCGATGTATGAAAAAAGGACAGATAGGCAACTAGTCTGAGTTAAAAAGCAACTAGTATATATCTAAACACATACTAGTCATTTCGTCTGCAGGGTATCCATACATCAGAACTCTTCCATGCATTTTCCTTGCTCATGTGTGTGTACACTCTAAAACACGTTTGTTGAAAATTAGGTCGATAATAGTCGGCAACACTTTACAGATTATTATCGACCTAAAATTATACACGCAGTATTTTTCAACAAAATGTTTTTACTAAAGCAAGCGATTGGCTGCGTGCAGGTTTGAACCGCGACCTCCTGACTGATAGTCTGACGTATCTACCATTCAGCCATAGCCGTATTTTACTTTATGTTACATTTTTTCCACTTGGACTAAATATGTTTAATTTAAAATGTTTTTCTTTAATAAAATAACGACAAAATCGATGTAATTTTAGACAAGGAGAAATTTTCAACACAAATTTAGACAATATATGATCGTAAATTCGAAGTAATGTTTTAGAGTGTATGTATGTGCATTTTTATGTCTGTATAATGCAATATTCTTCTAGTATCTCTTTGAAAAATATAATTTTTACAAACCCAATTTTTTCGGTTTGTTATTTATTTCGTGTGTTTTATGTTTTATACTTTCATTCCATGGTGTTGCCTTTTTTGTTGCTTTTATTGTTGCTATTTAGGCTAACGTTGTGCCTCTTTTTTGTGGCGGTTTCTTTTTGGCGTATGTGTTGTTCTTGGGTAATGTTCTGTGTTTTCTAGATAATATAAGCCGACATAGACAAATACACAGACAAGTGTATATATAGTATACGTTTTAGTGCACAACAACAATAAAATAGAATGGACAGGCGGATACTGATACTGTTGCAGCAAATTTGAAATTTTAAATATTTATGTATGAGTATGTATGCATGTATGATGTAGTTATATTAAAAATTTAACAAAACGAGGAAAGTTCATTTGAAGTAAAAAATGTTTATGTCGAAATATTTTCATTTATTGCTCCTTTTCCTTAATTGTTTTTATTTCTAAAATTCTTTAAAAGTTCGAATTTTTTAAAGCACATTGAACATAATTTTAGCTTGTTCGGTGCTACACCGCGTATTGATTGATATTGATTTTACGGGACTCTAAATACAATATTATTGCTCATATTATTATACTCGTACATACTACTGTCGTTTTGACCTACACTATGCAATAAATGGCACAATACTTTCACAAAATATTGCCCAATTTTCCTAACAGTGATAAAGTACACATAACAATGAACAATGATGCCAAACACACTACAAAATTTTCTCGATTGTGCAATAAAAATCAAGCGCTTTTTGATTTTTGGCAATATACTGTGCAACCTTCTAATATGACATACACATTGTTATATGTCATATTGTGCAATATGAAAAATTGCACAATTATATTGCAAGTGGGTGGGGCGCTTAAGAAAATTGCGTATAAAAATGTAAAAAAACTTCAATGAAATCATTTTATTTAGAAACGAATTCTAATAATTGAAAATAAAGAAAAAAATTTTGGCTGCACGGAAGACTGAACTTACACTATAATGTTTCGCTAGTGCAGCATCTTAAAGGCAACAGCAACGAAGGCTAAAAACACAACAAAACTAAAAGTTATCAGGTAATGTAATTTCGAAATTAAGCTGTATTTTATGGACCGTAATAGTTAGACACTTGAAACAAATAAAATTAATAATGAAAGGGCAAATAAAAGGGTATCCCTTCAAGTAATGCAACGAACAAGACGAAAAGTAAATCGCCAAACGAAAATATCACGAAAACGAAAAAAAAATCGTCAAACAAAAAAATTCGACAAAAGAAAAAACCCAAAATTTAAAAACTGAAAGCTAAAAAATAGCCAAAACGAGAAAAATCGCCAAAATGAAAAAAGCCCTTAAAGGAAAAAAAGCACCAAAACGAAAAAGTCGCCAAAAAAACGAAAAAAAGCCAAAAACGAAAAAAAGTGCCAAAGCAAAAAAATACTTACGTCAAAACAAAAAAAAATTCGACAAAAGAAAAAACCCCAAATTTAAAAACCGAAAATTTAAAAAAAGCCAAAACGAGAAAAAGCACCAAAATAAAAAAAACCCCTTAGAGGAAAAAATACTCCAAAACGAAAAAGTTGCAAAAAATGCCAAAAACGAAAAAAAGTGCCAAAACGAAACCTAAAAAAAATTATAAAATAAAAAAACTGAAGGAAAAAAGTTGCAAAAAATCACGAAAAGGAAAAAAAATCGTCAAAACAAAAAAATTCGACAAAAGAAAAACCCCAAACTTAAAAACTAAAAAATAGCCAAAACGAGAAAAATCGCGAAAATGAAAAACGCCCTTAAAGGAAAAAAACACCAAAACGAAAAAGTCGCCATAACGAAAAAAAGCCAAAAACGAAAAAAGTGCCAAAGCAAAAAAAAAAAACTTACGTCAAAACAAAAAAATTCGACGAAAGAAATAACCCCAAATTTAAAAACCGAAAATTAAAAAAAGCCAAAACGAGAGAAAGCACCAAAATGAAAAAAAACCCCTTAGAGGAAAAAAAGATCCAAAACGAAAAAGTTGCAAAAAATGCCAAAAACGATAAAAAAAGGTGCCAAAACAAAACCTAAAAAATTCAAAAAAGTAAAAAACTAAAACAAAAAAGAATTGCCGAAATGTAAAAACCGCTGAAACAAAAAACCACCAAAACGGAAAAACGCCAACACAAAAACTCCAAAACAAAAAAAACTGATATTAAAAATGGAACAAATCTTCAAAGCAAAAAAAACGATAAAACTAAAAATCCCTAAATTAAAAAAATTGCTTAAACGAAAAAAAATCGCAAAATGAAGAAAAGCTCTAGAACAAAAAAAGCACCAAACAAAAAATTTTTAAAACGCTACTAATAAAACAACAAAACTTAAAAATAGCCAAAACGAAAAAAACACGAAATAGAAAAAGCTCTAAAAAACCACAAAAACGACAAAAATTGCTAAAACTAAAAAAATCGCTAAAACGGAAAAATTGCTAAAGCAAAAAAAAATGGCAAAAATAAACAAAAACTCAAAATTAAGAGAAAAAACCAAAAAAGCACTAAAAAATTGCCAAAATAAAAAAACACTAAAACGAAAAACTCGCCAAAACTGAAAAAAGACAAAACGAAAATACAAGCTTAAATTAAAAATTACCCAAAAACAAACGAAACTATGGTATTCGTACGGAACCCTTCGTGTGTCGTGCGAGTCAAAGTTGCAGTTTACTGAATTTATTACTTAAGACCAAATTTTTTGGAGTTATAAAGACAAGAAAAAACGAGAAAATTGCAACAAAAAACACTTTAAAACTATCCATAAGCTTAATAAAATGTAATATTTTTTCAATTTTCCAATTTTTATTATTATTTTTTTTTTTGGTTTTATAACACCAACAATTTTGGTCTTACACACAGAAAAAGAAAAGGAATGTAAAATCAACATGACATAATTGTAATTTGAAATCATATTATAATTACAAGAAATAATTTGTCGTTTAAGTGTGTTAGTGTTTATTTGCTTTGTTCATTGCTACAGTTCACTGTTGTGTTTAGTTGTGTGATTTGTTGTTGTTTATTCTTGCATGTGTTGGATATGTAGACGACAAAAAACGAATTGCCAGCGAAAATTTACTGCTGCTGGTTTAAAATTACCATTGTTTCATATTTATTTTAAACGAAACATTATTAATATAATCTTAAATCTCTTTGATTTAAAATTTTTCACTATTAAAATAACCTTGAGATAAATTTATTTTAAAACAACATGACTATAACTTTAATTTCAAATAAGTTTTATGTTAAATAATCATTTAAATCATGTTGAATCAAAATGAAATTCATGTTATATACGACAGGTATTTATTTAGTGTATAGCTCAAGTAAAGTTTGAAGCGAAGCTACTACTCGACATACATAGAGGAGAAAATCATTAAGTCCGGCCGAAGGCTGGTTAGGCAGAAAACCTTTACTCAGCGAAGCCGCTATTCGACATACATAGAGGAGAAAATGTGTAAGCCCGGCCGAAGGCCGACTAGGCAGAAAATCTTTACTCAGCGAAGTCGCTATTAAGTCCGGCCAAAGGCCGGCTAGACCAAAAATCTTTACTCAGCTAATCCACTATTCGACATACATACATAGGGAAGAAAACCAAAATTTAATAAATTTCAGCTTGATTAAAAAAATATATTTAAATGATACCAACCAATATTGACCGCATTCGATGGAAAATATACCATATAATCATAATTTTGTACTGGAAATTCAGAGGCCCATAACTCGGAAACTAAGGCTTGCCGCCAATTTTTTTATTTAAATTTTTCTTCTTATTTTTTAATTTTCTATCGGATAGGATAATTTTTATTTATTTTTGAGACGAGTAGCTAAACTCTATTTGTTCCAGATTTTTTACTTTCAGTAAAAAGATGTTAATTTTTAACCGGATTGATGAATGTGCACAAAAATTTACATTTTCTTCCAAACATATGCCGGAAGCAGTGGTGAAACTACAAAAAATATTTATCGGGTATATTTTGAGAAAACTTCATGTAAATCTTCTTTGTCGTTTTTCTCCATTCCGACTTTTTGGCATATGAGATAAACCATAAATGAGGTCGCGATGTGTAGTAACTTTTGCGACGTATGTAGAAATCTACAGAAAATAGATTTTTATGCGGAGCTTCAAACAGTGACATAACCTAACAACAAAAAGCAAAGTAAACTAAAAAACAAAGGCATATAAAGTGAACTCTCGGTAATATGAATTAATAAAAACCACAGCTGTTCACTATCGAATTTGTTCACAATTTCGATTGTGGAAATTTCTAATGCTGATCTATATTATGTTCCTCAACTGCAAGTCTAGGAAGGATTACTTAATTAAACACAAAATTAATTCGAACGACTTGTTTACTCCCTATTTCTTAATTTTTTTAAGTACTCTTATGTCCGTCAGGTCTATGATTTCAGACAGCCTATTAAAAACTTGGACAGTGTCTTTTGCTTTGATTCTGTTTCTTCAATAATAAGGTCAATTTTCTCAGGCAATTCATTTGAAGTCCACAATGTTTTCGGTTTCCAGGTCCATAAAACGTATCATTAACACACTTTGAAATTTAATTTTTCTTGCTATTTTATTAAGAAAGTTTTTGTCTTTCGACCATTATACTTTTTACTCACTGCTGTCATACTCGATACTTTTTGTAAACGTTGCAAAATTTCCAATTTTTCATTTACCTTTTCCAACTAATCACGTACATACGTATGTATGTATGTACCTACCATAAAATGTTGAAAGCAACCTTCTTCTATGAGTAACCTCACCAGACATCCCGCTTTAGGCGGGATTATCCCGCTTTAGGCGGGATTATGCCGCTTTTAAGAGTTCAATTCCGCCTAAAATTTGTATCCCGCTTTCTCCCGCTATTTCGAGTTTCTAGATTTATAATTCTACTGTTTTATTTATTGCCAAAAATTTGGAAGATTTTTCAACTGAATAAAAAGATATCTTTCTGCTTTTTCAGCCAGTACAACTCATTGAGTTAAACCCCTTTAAAATTCAAAAAGTGCATTTTTAAATGTAACAATTTTCCCCAATTAATTTTTTTATGAGTTTAATTTTGTCCATAAAAAATTCGGTGTGTGATAGAAAAAACAGATGAAAGCAGACTTGAAGAACTTCGCGCATTAAATTCTTTATATTCTATATATTTTTATTTAAGGATTGTTTTTTCTGCAGAACAGTGTAATAATGACGAATTACACTGTACAACGAAATAATTTTTTTCAAAGTTACAAGGATCTAACGACTTGATTAAATAAACCTTGATAACTTTGTCGAAAATATGACTTTAACTCGAATATGACCTTAACTCGATTTTGACTTGACTCGAATTAAGATGTTGTGATAAAACGACAGAGATATATACGTGTATCGGTGTTTTCAAAGTTTACATCTGGGACTCGTTTTAGGGGAAGTTAAATTTACGCTCGTTTTGCACATATTTGTATTGATTTGGTATGACAAATCGTGTATGCCTTACGTTTAAGGCAAAACACTACGATAATCATTTTTATGGAACATTATAAGCCACTTACTCTCCGTTATTTTGGTCTTTCTGTCCCTTTCTTTAAAAAAGATGTAAAAGAAATCGTTTTCAGCGTTGACATAGCGCGCTTAAATGTTCTACAGAACTGTTTCTCGTGGTGTCTTACATAAAATATGTAGGCAAATTTTATACACGGACAAAATTATCACCAAAAAATTTTCAAACAAAAGTTTGTCTAAAAATAAATTTCATTTTCAGTAAATGTTCTTAACATATTCAATGAATTGTTTGTTTGACTCTTATTTAGGACGCAAATAACAAAAACAACAAGAAAAACTGTGTATTAAAAAATCAACACCGATGACGATATACACACAAATAACAACAACAACAATGATAGCAAAAGGAATGGGATTGTACCAAGTTTGTTTACTGAAGATTTTTGAGTGAATCAATTCGTTAATGTCGTTGCGTTAATGCTCATTAATTTTTTTTAAGTCTTTATATAAACAGTCAGACTTGAACACATTTAACAAAGTGAAATTTCATAAATGCTTAATGGATGAAGATGACCCAGACAAAAATTTTTGTATATAACAAAAAATCTAGTATATATATATTTTGTTTAATATTTGTTAGAATTTTTAGACTTATTCTTTTATAAATTTATACAAAAATATTGTTTGATATTTTTCAGGAAATCCAGTAAATCTTTTTGTTTGATTTAGTAAATTGCTTTGTTTACAATTTGTAAATATTTTGAGACAAATTGTTTTATAGATTTAAACAATTTATTCACTGAAAAAAACACGATTTTTTTCAATGAAATTATGAAGATATTTTTTTCTATATTTACAAATTTGTTTGTAGGTCCGTTCCTAGACAAAATATTTACTATTTCATTGAATTCCTTTACAGAAAATGAAATTTAATTTTTCTGTGTATTGATTGGGAATAAGTACAAAATTACCTTTTAAACCCAAAGCCTTTGAATGCTTTCTACCGCTAAAGTTCAGCTGCAGCTTAGAAATGTTTAAAGTCCTGTAGTAGATTTTTATGGCGAAGTTTTTAGCCCTTTTTAAGAAAGCTACAAAATGACCCATAGAATGATGAGTTAGAGGGCTGAAATGTTCTACAAAAATGTTCCTGGTAACATTGTAGATAAAAGTTGTGCACATATATTATACCTTAAGCATAAGTCTTACAAGATTTCCAATGCCGACTATCAATAGTGAATAAGTACAAAATTAACCCCTAAACAGAGTTTAAATTTAGTATGATTTCTGGCGTTCAAGATGAGTCTGAAGTTTGGTTGTCTTTGAAGACTTATAGTAGAATTTGCTGACTAATATTTTTGTAGTACATTTCAGCCCGCTATATCGCTGCTGTGGAGGAGTTCTTTAAACTTTCTTTAAGAAATTTAAAAAAAAGACACAATTTTCTACTGAACTTGAACGTGTGGGCTAAGGAAATCCTACTGTAAAGCTAATCGTATGACAAATAAGTTTGAGAAAGATTTGCTGCTTTAAAAAGTTTTGCAAATTTAAGTGAATTGCCAGCCTCGTTTAAACATGAAGAACTATTTTAGCAATTCCTTTATTTTATTTTATTAAAATGTTGCTTACATAAGTTATCAAGTTTTTTTTCACACTTGTGCCAAAAAAATGTAAAAAAGTTAATGTATGATGAAAAAATTAGAAGATAAAGTTCGAAATATTAGTTTATTTTATCACTATGAGCAATATTTTAATACACAATTTCGATAGTAAAATTTTTGTTATTATTACTTTTTTAATTGTTTAACATACATAAAATTAAGTGTCTTATAAAACTAATGACATGAATTAAGCTGCTGCAAAAATAAGGAGTTTTATAAAAGAAATTTTACTAAAACATATATATAAGGAAGATAAAATACTAATTGATGATTACTGCTAAAAAAATATATCGTTTTGTAAATCAAGTTATTAAACAATTCAAAAGATAATGTGCAAAATGAAAAGCACATGTGAAAGTAGTTTAGGCTTTATATGAATAAGTTAAAGGAAAATGTACAATATTATTGCAGATTTTTCTGTTAAAAAAACAGGAAAATAAAGACCTAATTGAACATAAGATTTCATTTTAAGCTACCATTTTCGTAAAAAAGAAAAACTTTTTATATGAAAAAAATTCGATATTTGTTGTGGATTATAAGGTGCTAATGTACGTAAATATATAGACTAGCTTATAACCTACAACAAGTAACCATCTTTTCAAATAATTAATTTGTAAAAATATCTCAAATAAATTTAAGAAATTTTTAAGCCCTTTCAAGTTAAATACACTTAAAGTATAATAAAGTATTTATTAACTATTTAACACGTCTTTCAGCAAAATTTAATTTAAATTTATAAAAATTTATAATTAATACATTTTTTGCAAAAAGTATAATTTAAATACTTACGCGGTTGAAAGTGTAAGCCGCCGAGTTAAAATGAGCTTAGCAAATAGTTTTCTACAAACAGCCTGATTAAAATAAATTACAAAAGCTCTATAAAAATTTATTTATATGAGTAGTAAGTTAATGGGGCTTCCAGACCACTTCTTCATACAATGTTCTTGCTTGCAGTGCGTAAGTATGATTAATATTATATCAAAGGATATATCAAATTAGCTTAGATTTTAAAATTTGCAGACAAAATCAAAATATAAAACTTACATAACAATTTGAAAATGTTATTTTAAAGGATATGTCTTCAAAGAATATCAATTCAAAGGCTACGTCAGAAATTCATTTATAACTTCAGTTGTTTTTTAATTACTTAAAAAATAAAAGAACATAAAGCTGACAGTAAAAGAATTTGCATTAAATCGAATAACAGAAATATTAGGATCCCCGGGGCATAGCTGGAGCAAAGTTTTGCCCTACGCCTAAAACTCTTTGTCAGTGAAATTTTTAGATTTGTAAATAGATAAGGAAACTTTAATGGCTTTGTGGAAAATAAAAAATTATAGTTCTATCAAATTTAATTTATAAACTCCTAACATTGACTCTATTAAATAAAATCCTTGTGATATTTTATATTAAATCCCTTTCTAAACCTATAAACAATTTAATTTTTCACCATTTATTTTTTGCTGCCGCACAAACTCAATCATCAGGCATAACAACATTTCTATTTTATTGGATAAATATAAATAATGATAGCTTTAAAAAAAGCCTCATTTCAAAATGTTAGAAATCATACAAAGAAAACAGGAAAATTAAAAAATCCACGGTGATCCACAAAGTTGTTGCTTTGCCACAAATGCAAGTCAAACAAAGCGTTTGCAATAGCGAAATGTGCAAAACAGCCATTAAGCAATTTCAATTTCAACAACATAAAGATTACAGATTTAATACAAACAATATCCCTTTTAATCTGCAACATGGCATGACACATATAAAGCAAATTGTTGGATATGGACATACAAGGACACTTATGCTTATAAGTATTTATAAATAAAAAAAAGCGAGTTATTTGAAAAGAGTGTGCAAAAAACTGATAAATAAACCACATTTTCAATATAAAAATACATATCGTCATATGAATTCATAAAAGCCCTAAGTAACATTGAAATAATTTTATAGGAGAAGAACAAAAGACTCTTTAATATGAAAAATTAACCCATGAACAGGTCATGAATTCTTATAATATTAATTTTATATGGACAAATAGAGGAGTAAAGCTTAGGAAGAGAGTCGTAATAACATTTATTTTGATACGATGCATCATAATTAATCAAAAAATCGAGTTTGAATCTTTTGTACATTAGGGCTTTTTTGAAATCATATGACGATATAAACTGTTGAATGGAATATATTTAAAAAAGAAACCTGCAATCGCAATAAAAATATTATTTTAAATATAATTAACTATAAGTACAAGTTCGCGATTTATCCAACATAAAAACCAAAGCTGAAAGGATTTTGGGCTTGTTAGTAGAAGCACTCAAACTGTAGGCAGAATCGAGCTTGCGAACCCTTGATCATTTCTTTCAGAATGAAACCTCCTTTTCTGGCAAATCGAACAATATTTTTCAATTTAAAGGAAATCGTCTTTCGTGACAATCTGCCAGTCAAATTCATGAATATTGTCCTTTATTAAATACTTTTAACGACAACTTGGGCAACAGTATCTAACGTTTTCATGAGGGACAACGTCATACATCTTATCTTCAATCACAATCTGTTGAGGACAAGATGATCAACAATGTCTTTTATCTTGATTGAAAAGAAGATGAGTAGCAATGTTTTACGATTTGTTTTCAATTAATTGACTACCGCCATCTTACGTTTTGTCTTTAGTAAAATTGTTTAGGACAAGATAAGCGAAAATGTCTTACAATTTGTCTTACACTCTGCCGAAGACAAGATGATCTACAATATCTTACGATTTGTCTGTAATTAGCTTTGTTGAGGACAAAATCGTCAATGTCTTACGTTTTGTACTCAGTAAATTTGTTGAGAACAAAATAAGCCACAATGTCTTACATTTTGTCGTCAATCACACTCTGTTGAGGGCAAGATGTACGACAATGTCTCACGATTTGCCTTCAATTGAATTTATTGAATGAAATTTGTTGTAGGCAAGATGAGCAATAATGTCTTAAATTTTGTTTTCAATTTAACTTTGTTAAAGACAAAATGAGAGACAATGTCTTACGATTTGTCCTCAATTAAATTTATAGAGGACAAGATGCGCGACAATATCTTAAGTTTTTTTATCAATCTAACTTTGTTGCTGTGTCTTACGTTTTGTCTTCAGTAAAATTACTGAGGACAAGATGAGCGATAATGACTTAAATTTTGTAGTCAATCCAACTTTGTTGAGAACATAATGAGCGACAGTGTCTTACGGTTTCTCTTCAGTGAAATTATGGAGGACATGATGAGCAACAATGTCTTAAACTTTGTAGTCAATCCAACTTTGTTGAGGACATAATGGGTGAAAGTTGCTTAAGTTTTTTCTTCAGTAAGATTGTTGCGGACAAGATGGGCGACAATATGTTACATTTTGTGGCCAATCCAACTTCGTTGTGAACATAATGAACAACATTATTTTACGTTTAGTCTTCAGTGAAAATTCTGAGGACAAGATGAGCGATAATGTCTTAAATTTTGTAATCAATCCAACTTTGTTGAGGACGTTTCTTACCTTTTGTCTTCAGTAAAATTTTTGAGGACAAGATGAGCCACAATGTCTTATATTTTGGACTCAATCAAACATTTTTGAGGATAGTATGAGCGACATAGTCGTACCTTTTGTCTTCAGTAAAATTGTTGAGGACAAGATGAGCGACAATGTCTTACATTTCGTACTCAATCAAACTTTGTTAAAGGCAAGATGAGCAACAACGTCTTACGATTTGTCTTTCATTAAATTTATTACGGAAAAGCTAATAAAATCGTTGAACAAATGTCGATTTCATTCACAATTAAGTGAAGCAATTCAATTGATAAAAATTACAATTTCCATACAACACACATATATGTACACACACAAATTAAAATGTCACTGTTGTATAGAAATTGTGATTTTTATCAATTGAGTTGCTTCACTTAATTGTAAATAAAATCGAGATTTGTCCATCGATTTTAAACATTTATGGCTTATTTCATTCCTAATATATCTAGCTTTCTGATAAATGATCAAAATGCAACATTTTTGCTCTCTTAATTTTTTTATGTGTTTTTGAAAACGAAAAAAAAACGATTTAATTTTACAAAAAAAGGAATTTTTCAGTGTTAATTTCTGTATAACTCCGAAAGACTTAGAAATATGAAAAATTATATACAAACCCTAAGGCCTTGAGTTCAAGACTAGTTTCAGGCAAGCCAACAGCATCATGAATTTTTCTGATGTGCGTTGGTGTGTCTTTGTGTTGATTGTTGTTGGACTGCTAAAGTGATTAAGGCATAACATTGATCACTTTAGCAGTACAGGCCGCGATTAATAATAGCATATCCTAATGCACACCATAGCACCATCCTTCGTCGGTATTGTAGCAAAATCGCCATCGAAGTAACAGAACTAATAAATGGCTACACAGCTTAAGCATGTTAATACCTCTACTTGACACCAGAACGGCTGCAACACTGCTCTATAAAATTTAACAACAAAAAATAGCAGAGTTGTAAATAGATTAAACTTTATATCTCTCTATCCCTCTTCTCCACCTGCTGTCTCCGTGTCCCAAAGAAGGTAACACATTAAATAATTATCTGCAAGGCATTAATTGCCTGATTGTGTTACTTCTCTTTAAAAAAAATAATATAAAAACAATAATTTAAAATGGCACGAGTTCAATGCTTAGCAGTGACACTTATTTTTTTATTTTTTTGTATTCAATGAATTCTAAATATTGAAATGTTAAAATTGTTGTTTGTTAGCAAAATCAAGTTTTTTAAAATTACAAGGTCCTAACGACTTATTCTGGTAGAGGGCACCAATAAAACATATATGCACGTGTGTCGGCGTTTCGAAATCTTACATCTGGATTTATTATTTTTTTCTTGCCAATTTTTTACGGGGAACTAAATTTTCCCCCTTTTGCATATATTTCTAGTGACTCAGCATAGAAAATGTTGTAAGCCTCATGTTTAAGGTAAAAGACATATTCAAGACTTATAGGTCAAATACCACGAGGAATATTTTTCTAGAACATGTTAACCGTCTAACTCTTCTCAAGATATGTCTTTTTGTCCTTTTCTTAAATAAGGGGCGAAAAACTCCCCTGCAGCGGTGATATAGCGGGCTAATATGTTCTACATAAATGTTCCTAGTGGTGTTTTACATTAAACTGATGAGCCTATCTTATAACTAAGTCTTACAAGTCTTAGTATGGGGACTACTAATTTTGTATAAGTACGATATTAACCCTTAAACGCATTTTAAATATTGTATGATATCTGGCATTTAAGTTGAATTTGGAATTGTAAGGCAAATATTTTTGCAAAACATTTTAGCTCGCTATATCGCCGCTGAAGGATAGTTGTTTTGCCCATTTTTAAAAACACCCATACAACGAAGAGCTAGAGGGTTAAAATGTTTCACAAAAATTTTGCTCGTGGTGTTTTACATAAAAATGCTGAATATATTTTGTACCTTAGACGTAAGTCTAACAAGATTTCGTATACCGAGTACTAATTGTGAATAAGTACGAAATTAACCCTTAAACACATATTAAGTTTTGAATGATTTTTAGCGTTCAACTTGAGTCTGGAGCTTAGGAGCCTTTTAGAACCTACAATAAAACTTTTTGGTAAATATTATTGTACAACATTTTAGTCCGCTATCGCCGCTGAAGGAATTTTTGACCTTTGTTTAATAAAGAGACAAAAAGGCCCATACAGCGAAGAGTTAAATGGCTAAAATGTTTCAAAAAATGTTTCCCGTCGTTTTTTACATAGAAATGCTGAACACATCTTATTCCTTAAACGTAAGTCTAACAAGATTTCCTTTGCTAAATGCTAATTGTGAATAAGTACGAAATTAACCCTTAAACACATTTTAAATTTTGAATGATTATTTCTGGCGTTCAAGTTGGGTCTAGAGCTTGGAAGTTTTTTAAAGGCTTTTAGCAGAATTTTATGGCAAATATTTTTGTAGAACAAATTAGCCCACTATAGTGCCGCTAAAGGGATGTTTTGTACCCTTATTTTAAGAAAAGGACGAAAAGACCCATACAACGAAGAGTTATAGGTTTAAAATGCTCCACAAAAATGTTTGTCGCTGTGTTCTACATGAAAATGCTAAACACATCTTGTACTTTAAACATTTTTTGGTCTTTTAAAAGAGATACCTTCAACTTATGCATAGTGGGATTTAATTGACCTTTCAAATGGAATAAAACATAAGTTTTTAACAACTATTTATTGCTAGATAATTGATCACAAAGTTTTGTGACGCACGCTACAAAAAGTGGAAGTAACTTCAAAAGTTAAGGTGTATTTTCGTAATTTTTAACGAATTTTGCATAATAAAGCACACAAAATCTAATTCATAAAAGAAAGAGTAATATAAAAGAATTCTAACATACATAAATTATTTGCACGGTACGTGGCGCACGCTACATTTTTTTCTTAATAGCTATAACTTTTTTATTGTACAATATACAACAAAAATGTGTTTAGTGGAGTTGTTGATAATATTATTAGCTAAAAGAAAGGTTGTAGCAAAATTTTAATATTCCTTATAGTTTTCAAGATAATTTAAAATTATAGTCACTCCCTTATTTTCTCCACCACTTCCGACCACAAAAATTCAAACATAAGCTTGCGGTCACACGTATCCTATAGCATCCTATATGAAATGGAATGTTGGGTCTTTTTTCCGCTGTAGGTATATCTCTGCCATTCATAAAAGAATCATCCACAAAATGTGTTCTTTATATATTTTTAAGGCTAAATATATTGCACATTATTCCATCAACATATATAAACAGTTTTAACGACTCTAAAATTCTGCACTTGGTAACCATTTCTGGGATTTGCCCATATTCCATATATTTTTCTTATAGGCTCCAAAAAAAAATTATTTTTGTCGACCAGTGTAATAGAATTTAATGGCAAATATTTTTGTAGAACAATTAAGCCCTCTATACCGACGCTGAAATGAAGTTTTTTGTCGCTATTTGATGAAAGGTATAAAAAGACCTATACAAGGATGTGATAGAGGGTCAAAATGTTCTACAGACATTTTTCTCGTAATTCGTTACATAAAACTTCTGAATATAAGTATCTTACACAGAAAAAACTAGATTTCATTTTCTGTAAAGGAATTCAATGAAATGGTAAATATTTTGTCTAGGAACGGACTTACAAACAAATTTGTAAATACAGACAAAAATATCTCAATAATTTCATTAAAAAAAATTTGTTTTTTTTTCAGTGAACAAATTGTTTAAATCTATAAAACAATTCGTCTATAAATATTTCCAAATTGTAAACAAAAGAATTTACTAAATCAAACAAAAAGATTTACTGGATTTTCTGAAAAATATCAAACAATATTTTTGTTTGAATTTATAAAACAATTAGTCTAAAAATACTAGCATATATTAAACAAAATAGTTTACTAAATCACACAATAATATATACTGGGGTTTTTGTAATACATCAAACTAAATTTTTGTGTGGGTCATCATCATCACCCATTATGCATTTATGAAATTTCACTTTGTTAAATATGTTCAAGTCTGAATGTTTATCTAAAGACTCTAAAAAATGAATGAGAATTAACGCATTAATTCGCTCAAAAATCTTCAGTAAACAAGCTTGGTACAATCGCATTCCTTTTGCTATCATTGTTGTTGTTACTTGTGTGTATGTCGTCATCAGGGTTGTTTTTTTACGACACAAATTTTCTTGTTGTTTTTGGTATTTGCGTCCTAAATAAAAGTCAAACAAACAATTCATTGATTATGTAAAGAACATTTACTGAAAATGAAATTTATTTGTAGACAAAAAACTTTTGTTTGAAAATTTTTCATGATAATTTTTTCTGTGTATATCTCAAACATAAGGCTTAGAAGATTTCATATGCCGAGTAGTAATTTTGAATTAGTATGATATTATTCCTAAACACATTTGAAGTCTTGAATGATTTCTGGCGTTCAAGTGGAGTCTGGAGCTTAGGAAAATTTGAAGACCCCTTGTAGAATTTTATGGTGAATATTTTTCTAAAACATTTTAGCCCGCCTGAGTGCCGCTAAAGGGGATTTTTTAGCTACTTTTTTAAGAAATGGACGAAAAGACCCATACAATGAAGAGCTAGAGAACTAAAATGTTTCACAGAAATGTTTTCTCCTGGTATTTTACATAAAAGTGCTGAATGTGCATACATATATTAGACCTTAAACGTAAGGCTTACAAGATATCCTATAACGATTCACTATGGCATTGAAAAAAAAGAGGGGGCTGCAATTTAATTCCTTCTAAAATTAGTCCTAGATGTAAACTTTCAAAGCGCCGATAAGTGTATTTATTTTTATGGAAAACCAGGAAAACTATTTAAAAATATATTCGAATAATTTGCCTGAGCCGCCAGTCAACAAATATATTTTTCATAATTAATGTAAATTATAGCTCTTTCAAAGATTTCTAATTTCTTATAAATCTACAGTTTAATATATTGAAGGGGGTATTAAACTCATGTATTCACAATAATTTTAATAAAAAAAGATTATAAATTAAAACTTACATTCACATTTGTTCACAAATGCACGTTATATTTCCAAACATTTATTTATTTTCCATCCTCTTTTTTTGTTAATGCAACATTATATGTAATGCACAATACAAATTGCAACAATAAAATTTTTTAAAACAAAAATTTGCAATTAAAACTGGCCAAGATGTTGATGATGCTGCTGCTGATGGAAAAACTTGCTTGTATTTTGATTAAGAAAACACACTGATCAAGAAAACACACTCAACAACAACAAAAAAACTTTCGCTGCAACACGTAAAACCAATAAGACTTTTAGGAAAATAGAAAAATGAAAATCACATTTGCTACACATAAAATGAAATCGTTTAACTGAATATGAAATTCATTCATCAGTCAACAACTTGTTTTTACACATTGGCGAGCTTGCAAAAAGTCGTATCCGCCATATTAATTATGGATGTTTTTTAACTTAGAAAAAATTAACGGGATATTTTTCAATACACAACTTGATGGTTTTATTTTTTAATAAACACTAAAAAAATTACGTTGCATTTGTTAGTTTTACTACACCTTATAATTTTTTGCCAAAGGCAGCACTTCTTTTTTTGTTTGTCAAATTCTTTATAAATCCTATTTAAATTTTATATATGTATATTTAAAAACACTTGTCTTTTTCTGAAATACCTTTCAACCGTTATAACAACCGTTACGCGTCAAGCGCCAAATTGCAACTGAAATGAAAAGTTTTAAGTCATACAGCATCAAATGGTAAACTCACATGCGATTGCAAGACGAAACATGCACATTTAACTGTTATTTTAAATAGGATAGTGCGTGTGTTGAACCACCATTGAACATATTAAAAACAACAATCATCACAACAAAAACATGAAACAAAATCACTGAGGTGAATCAATTTTTATTATATACATACTCATATGATGGTGAGTATAATTCCCGCAAAGAGTAAACAAAAATTATTTACACAAGGTGCGTTTATGAGGTGCTCCATTAATAGAGGGCCTCTTTTTTAGAGTGTAAAGAATTAAATAAAGCGATTTTGTAAAAGACAAGAAACTTTGCAAACAATATTTGGAGTAAAAATAATAAAATACGAAAATTTATTTTTGTTTTCAATATAAATATAAGAAAGAAATTTTCTTATCGACATTGTGGGACAGGCAGTTAGACATTTTTTTAGTGTGTAAAGAAACCCTATTGCTCTAGCTACGATGTCAGCCTGTCTGTCCGTCCGTCTGTCTGTTTTTCTGTCCGTCTGTCTGTCTGTCTATCTGTCACAGGCTGATTTCTCGGGAACCGTAAGACCCGCGGACCTGAAATTTTCACAGAATATGTAAAACTTTGGCCGCTACAACAACAAATATATGACAGCTAAAAATTAAAGGGTGTTCTAAAGCGAACAACGAAACATGCTGAATTACTAATGTAATATACAGACACTTTAAGTTTCCAAAGTTAGTGTTAATTGGTGTACTCTGTAGAACAGACTACACCAATTAACACTGATATTTAAAACAATAAAAACTAAAGGGTGTTCTATCAGTTAATGTAATTTTGACTATACAATTTAGACTATTTGCTGTATCTTGGAAACCGTAAGAGGCAAACTCTTGAAATTAACAACAACACTAAAACTAAAAAATTCCAATATTAAAAAAATTTCAAAACGAAAAATCACCAAAATGAAAAAGCGCTTAAAGGAAGAAAGCACCGAAATTAAAAAAATCGCTAAAACGCAAAAAATCACCAAAACTAAAAAAGTCGCCAAAAAACTAAAGAAACACCAAACCAAAAAAAGTCGTCAAAACGAAAAAAAACATTTACACATAAAAAAACGCTAAAACTAAAAATATCGTCAAAAAACGAACAAAATTGCTAAAAATGGAAAAAATCATTAAAACGAAAAAAGACCCCAAAGCAGAAAAACGCTAAACTAAACAAATTGCACAAAATCGCCAAAACGAAAAAAAGGTAAAAAAAATCGTTAACACTAAATAAAATCACCATAAACCTAAAAAAGTCCCCAAGACCGAAAAAGCGCCAAACTGAAAAAGGCGACAAAACTGCAATAAATCGTCTAAGCTAAAAATATCGTCAAAAAGCGAAAAAACGTTAGAACAAAAAAAACGCCAAAACCAAAAAATCGTCAAAACTAAAAAATCGGCAAAAAACAAAATAAAATGCAAAAAAATTAAAATCGCAAGAAAACGAAAAAATCACCAAAATGAAAAAAGCGCCAAAACAAAAGAAACTCCTAAACCAACAAAACAAAAAACTTAAAATTGCCAAAATGAAAAAGGGCAAAAACAAAAATGGATATATGTGTATTCGTTGCAAGCTATATACTGTTTTGAAAAGAAAAAATCAATGCTTTAAGGGTTAAAAAAATGGTTAATATAAAACAAATATGTGTAATAGAAACGTGAACCAATTTTTCAGGGTTTTCAATGGTGCCGTAGCTTTCCGCGTAAGTGTCGGGGAACTCTTAGGATTTTAGGGATTTTTGGCCCGGTTTTTTTGGGAATCTGCAAACCCAGTTTTTGTCCTTTCTAAATATCTTCTTCTTTTCATCCTGAAGTTCATGTCATTATCTTCTTATTAATTGGTATCATTAACGTAGATGAAACTTGTTTTTAAAAAGTTTTTGGGCGGCAGTTATGACCCCTCCGGAAAATGACTCGGATGTCATGTCATGTCATGTTATTTCATGTCATGTTATGTCATGTCATGTTATGTCATGTCAGGTTATTTCATGTAATGTTATGTAAACATGACATAACATAACATATAGTTTAATTATTTTTGTTTGATAAATAAAACGAAGGGAACTTTGCTGCTACCCGTTGTCCCAGGGCGCCATGTGTTCTTTTTGTATTTATTGTGATTATTTCGAACTAACTTGGTTTTATTAGACTTACGTTTGTAGTATTTTAAATTTAAGGAAATTGACATGAGATCATATTCTAGAGAGCAATTGAAAAACTAAGGCTAATTAATTCCAATCTGCATGGTAGAACATAACAACATTAATTTTTCGGAGGATGCCACAATCTTTTTATCAGTGATGATAAGTATCCGAATTATCTAAGTGGTAATGATTACATATGTACATGCATATAAACTTCAGTCTTACGGTAGTAACGCTCTTTGCGATTCGGTACGTGACGCGACACAGCACAATAAAATAATATTTGTATTAATTCTTATGGAGCATATCGCGCTAAGCAGCAACTGCTCCATAAGAATTAATGGAAATAATATTTTGTAATTCATGCTGTGTCGCGTTGTGTCGTGTCGCACACTGCATTAGTACTTGAATAGTCTCCTCTACCAACATTTTACACTAGCTTCCGCTAATAAGTATCATTAAAGTAACGGTGCTTTCTCTCAACCTCTTACTTTTTCTCTTCTTTCAAAATTCAACTCACCTCGACTGTGAGAGATAGGGAGAAAATAGACTTGCGTGATAGATTTTTATTGTTGCTTTTTTTCCTGTTTAACAAATTTTTCATTGTCAACAATTGTGTTTTTGCTGGCTGATGTTGACAATATTGTTGTTGCGATTGTTGTTAAATCCTTTTGAAGCTTTTAATACTTTGTAGTTAGCATCATGTTGTTGTTGCTGTTGTTAATTTAGTATACATAAAAAAGTATGTTTATATGTGTGTGTGTGTGATTTGTTTTCGGTTTGTTTTTCATCATGTTTATAAGTCAGTGTGTTAATATTCTATGGCTGTAAGTATGGGTATGTTTGTTTTTTGCTATCTATGTTTACACTCTTGTCCTACCACAACTTGACGTGTATTGTGGCAAAAAAAATTTTTGAATTATTGCCGTAAAAACTTTATACAAAATGTCCTTCTCTCTCCCTATCTTTCTTTCTCTCTCCGTGACTCCTTTGAAACTTTATAATATTAAAAAAAAAAATAAGCCTTAACATTAAAGGTATTTAATGTTCATATATGGATAATAAAACAAACTTTCATACAAACTTCTAGTGAATGTTAAGTTTGTTTGTTTTTGTTTAATATTTTGTTGTTTATTTTGCTGCGGGAGCGTTATTGCATGGAGTAGTTTGGTTGTGGTGGTTTCTAACGTGTTTTCTTTCCTTCTTTTTTTCTATTGTATAGATATTTAGATAAAAAGCAACAAAAAGTAAATAAAACTTAAATGAGTGGAGAATAATGCTAGCAAAACAAACTGGGGAACCGGCATTTCTATTGCAAGTTTAGTTTTTTTCTGCCTCTTGGCACAAGAAATAATAGGAAATTTATGTGTTTTTTATACTTTTTGTTCATTTTACAAACAGTTGTTGAAGGTGTGGTATTAAGTTTTAAAAGTTTTTCTAAATTTACCTTGAACATAAACTTCCAACTTTAAGTTATTAGTGGCAATTAGGAAAGTTGTTGGTGGTGTTTGTGGATAATGTTTTCAGTACAATCCGTTAAATAAAATGTGTTTAAATATAATGCAAAAGAAAAATTTTTAAATTAAAGCAATTCTCTTTAAAAAAACTAATTATTAAGAAAAATGCAGCAGAGAGTCTGCACCTTAATATCTAGAATTGATAGCATTTTGTAGCAATCTAAGTAATAGATAAAAATGCTACGTGGCAGAGTATTTCCTTTAGATACACTACTCAGTTATAAGCAGTAGACTTCAAGTAGCATAAATAAAGAAAAAATATATAAAGTAGCCTATAAAAAATCAAAAAAGCTTGTGTATCATTTACATACTTTTGCTACTGCTACCTCCACAGTTTAGTAGCAGTAACTTTAGTAGTAGCATAAAAAATTTTAGTAGTAGCAGTAACTTTAGCTTATAAGTTTCTAAATAGCACTAATAAAGAAAACCCAGAAAATAGTACATACTGCTAGAAAAATTATCGACAGCCG
Source organism: Panzeria rudis (assembly GCA_956483635.1). Classification (NCBI taxonomy): domain Eukaryota; kingdom Metazoa; phylum Arthropoda; class Insecta; order Diptera; family Tachinidae; genus Panzeria; species Panzeria rudis. Next base: position 87,615,746 of record OY101451.1, read on the forward strand.
GTGTCATTCATATGCTATTATTTTAATAGTTGCTTTAATAGAAGCTTATAAAAAAAGTACCAAAGTTCATAATTTATTATTGCTAGTGTTACCTTTAAGCTGTAGTAGCATTAAATATATGTAGTATTATATCTTAGTTTTATTGCACTCTGCCATAGTAGTAGCAGAAAACGACATTTATAAAAAGTAGCAATAGCATTACAGTTGGGGTGTAACTAATATAACATTGGTTAACTAAATTAGAAAAGTTGCAGTCAGTTAAAAAAGTTATCGTAGTGATTGCTAATTTGTATCTATGTATATATTTTTTATGAAATAGAGTGCTAGTAGAGGTAGTAAGAAAAGAACACAAAATAAACTAGCTGAAATTGGAAAAAAGCTTGGTATCAGTGATTTAGTATTGCTACAGCTAACTTCACAGTTTAAAGAAAGTTTTAAAAGAAAATAGATTTAAAGCAGCGTGGTACACAAATGTCTATTGCTACTGCTACTTTTACATCTTGCTAGCATTCTTTCTTTTACAATTTTAATTGCTACCCAAAGTAGTAGATATCAAACATGACCTTTGATTTGAATAACTCTGACTATCTCAATAATATATGTATGTATAACTAGCAGTAAGTTAAAAATATATATGGTTGTTCTACCAATATACTTTAATTATCAATAGCAAAAAAATACTCTTGCTAGAAAATTAAATAACTCGATGTCATTCATTTGCTATTGCTACTGCTATCCTCAAGGCTCCGTAGCGCTTGTTTTAACAGTAGATCAAGCAAAAAAAGTAGCAAAATTTATATTTTTAACTTTTCTGCGACCCACTTTAATAGTAAAAGTAGATGATAATGATGATTTATAAAGTAGAAATAAAACTATAACTGAGGTAGCAACAGAATAAAAGTCTGGAAGCAATGCAATATCTTAGTGCCTATTCTACTGCATATGGAGCTTTAGTTTTCATTACTATTTTAAGCATTTAGGCCCAAAAAAACAGTAGGGTAAGCAATAAAATTAGTACAAAAATAACATCATCTGCAAAATAAAGAGATTAACAGCGGAAAGGTGTGTGTAATGTAATTGTTTTCTACTGCTACATAAATTTTACTTATACTGCTACGTCGTGCTGTTCTACTGCTACTCAACTGATATTTCTCTTAGTGCCAAACATTGAAGTTAGCAGTAGTAATTTTAATGTAAACACCAGTAGCAATAATGCTATCAAACAATGCAATAGAGAGATATGTTTTTATTTGTTTTGCATCATTCTAGTTGTTATTGCTACTGATCTATTTAAAGATTTCTATTATTGCGTATAGTTAAAAAAAGTGATGCTACAAAATTCGGCAGATGATTATGTTTCCACTAAAAACTATTGCTTGAAATGTCAATAGTAAAATATTTTATTAACGTAGCTTTTTATATACTACTGCTTCCTCAATATTTGTCTGTTGCTATTATTAGAATATTAGCTCATCATATTGAAAGTAGCAGTAGCAATGGACATTGTAACTACAAATACAGCAGTATGTATCAATAAAACTAGAGCAGTAGTTAGCTATATTAATATTTGTTACAGCCTCTACTTTGCTATTGATCTGATTGAAGTGTGTAGCACTCTTTTCTTACCTCAGCTTTACTTCCACTGCTACTTGGATAATATTCTATTGCTACTCATCTGCTACCAGAAATTTTAAGTAGTAATGAAAATATATATAAATAGGCCACACGATTTTTTGTCGTACACTTTTAAGTATCTTGTTGTCCACCAATATTGATCAAAAGTATATGGTTTAAAATTTATTTTTCTCTAGATATGCACAATATATTTTTTTTGCCTAAACAACCGGTTACAAAACCGGTTCCAAAAACCGGTTACAAACAAACCCTGTTACGGATAACGTGGTCGAATTTCGACCACTGGGCGGGATACTAGTGAAAACTAAAACTTCTAATGCAACAATAGAAATAACACATAAGCTTAAAACATAGCAATAAAGAACTATTTTGTTATTTTTCATTGCATTATTTTTTTATTTTTTACTATTAATCTATTTAAAGTAACGTAATTTCAAAAAAGTAATACTGCGTAACATGATAGATGACTATGCGTCGCTACTTACATTTTCTTCAAATAACTGTAGTAACAAATATTCGTTTTAACATGGTTTCTTATACACTACCGCTACTTCAATATTATCCTATTTCTATTTAGTATGCTACTTCATCTGCAAATTTTGTTGCAGCTAAATGTTGAATGTAGCAGTAGCATTGAAAAATTAAGCTCAAATTGCTAATGAATATTGAAAGTAGGAGTAGCAAGGAGAATTTAAGCTACAAATACTACAGTAGCAATTATATATAAGCTTCAAACAGAGCAATAGAATATATTTGTCATTACTATTGCTTAATTTTTTCCACTGCCGTATCTCAAGTGTGTTGTTTTCTACATAAATGCTATTCTATTGCTACTCATCTGATACTTCTTTTTAAACTCCAAATACAGCACTATGAATGAAACAGAAGTAATGGAGAGCTATATTGTTATTTGTTATTGCACTAATATATTTCATTTGTTTGCTACTGCTCTATTTAAAGTTTTTAATTTTTGCATATAGTTTTAAAAAGTAATGCTACGCAACATGCCACTACATACAATTTCTGAAAATAAAATTTTCTTTTAACGTGTTTTTTTCTATTGCTACTTAGCATCTCACATGCTGCCTCAATTGCTAATAAACATTATAACGGAAGCTAAAACTTTAAATACAGCTGTAGCAACTAAACATAAGCTTCAGTTAGAGCAAAAGAGACCTATTTTGTTTATTGCATCTTAGTTTTCTTTATTTGATTTTTTAACTCCACCTCTCTATTTTAAGTAGTTGTTTTCCACTGCTACCTTAATGATATTCTATTGCTACTCATATGCTGCTTCCGTTTGTAAAATATATTGAAAATAGTAGTGATAATGCAAATTTTGGCTAAAACTACGGCAGTAGCAATAAGACACAAACTTTCAACTATGCAATACAGATATTTTATTATAAGATATTTTATATTTTTGATTTTTATTGATATTGCTTCAAGTTTTAGTGTAGCAGTAGTTTTAAAAGATAATACCACATTATAGAAATTTGCTACTGCTATATAAAATATGTCTGAATTGCGGTTTTGGCTATTGTATGAAAATTTAAAGTTAAAGTAGTAACATACACTCTGGTTTAAGCCTCCTACACTGTTCTAATTTGCAATACTCATCTGCTACTTTTGTTGATATGCAGTAGCAATAAGAAAAAACTCCAAACAAGGCAATAAAGAGATATTTTATTACTTATTTTGCTGGTAATACTCTAAGTTTTAGTGTAGCAGTAGTTTTAGAAGATAATACCACATTACATAAATTTGCTACTGCTATATAAAATATGTCTGAATAGCGGTTTTGGCTATTGTATGAAAATTTAAAGTTAAAGTAGTAGCATACACTCTGTTTTAAGCCTCCTACTCTGCTCTAATTTGCAATACTCATCTGCTACTTTTGTTGATATGCAGTAGCAATAAGAAAAAACTCCAAACAAGGCCATAGGGAGATATTTTATTACTTATTTGGCTGGTAGGTTTTAGTGTAGCAATAGTTTTAAAAATATAATGCAAAGTAATGAATAGTAGATTTGGCAATAGTAGAAAAATTGAGAGTTAAAGTAGTGTTATACAATCCGACTTAAGTCTGCCACTCTGCTCTAATTTTCAATATAAGATGAGCAATATTTATTTTTTTTTTTACTTTTACATTTTGAATGTAGTGTTTTCTTGTTTAAAGTTGTTTCTGTTGCTTTCTGCTCCTACTTCAGTGATATGTCATTGAAGCAACTCATCTGCTACTTCTGTTGCTAAGATATATTGAAAGTAGTAGTAGTAGTAATGCAAAGTAAGGCTAAAAGTACAGCAGTAGTAATAAGAAACAAACTTAAACAAGAGTAATGGAGAGATATTTCACTATATTTTTTAAATTGTTGATGCTATTACTTTAAGTTTTACTGTAACAGTAATTTTAAAAAAAGTAATGTCACACAATATGACTTTGCTACTGCTGTATAAAATATTACAGAATATCAGTTTTGGCAATAGTCGAAAAATTTAGTGCTAAGGTAGTATCATATTTAAGTCTACTACTGTGTTCTAACTTTGTACTAGAATTTGAGCATCATCTATTATTTCATTTGAAACATTTTAACATTTTTAATTTTGTGTTTTCTTGCTTGATTTTTTTTACCTTTTGTCCCATCAATTTTAAATCATATTGAACGTGTAGAGGTAGTTTTCATGGTATTTCAGACTTTGCAAAAATGTTGCTTGCATGTTGCCAAATGCATTTTATATGTTTCGCAACATTTCACTTGATATATTAAATAAAATACTAAATTGTAACTGAAAATTATTTTTTGTCTGTTAATGTATTGAATTTTTAGGATAACTGTCATGTTTTTTCAGTAGTTTCATTTCTTTTTTTAATAATATTAAAAGAAAATTATTAAAAATAAAGGATTTTCTTCAAAATAATGAAAAGAAATCATCTTAATAATATGACAGATGCTTAAAAAAACTCAAACTTAAACTAAAACTGCAAATAAATAGCATTTTCATTCCACATTATCATTACCATTTTGCCAATAAATTATAAACAACTGTCGTTTAGTCCAAGTTTTTTTTTTTTGCAATCTCGTTACAGGCATGTCTCTACATTTTGTAGCATATGAAGTAATTTTTTCCAGTGAAATCAATTGCTTTTCTTAATGTCATTTGTAATCGTATGTCAGTTGGATGGATGGACCATTGATATACTCGCGCTTGTTCACTCACACACAATTCAGAGCAACAGCAAAAAAAAAACTTTTCATTGTCAAATGTTGTTCCACAAAAAAAAGCCAAGGGAAATTCAAGAAAAAACCAGTTATCAAATTGAAAGATGAGTCTGAGGAAAAATGCAACAAAAAAAACACAACAAACAAGATAGATAGCCAACAAAAAAGATGCTGGTCAATGGGCTGATTGAATGCAATGTACGATTTTGTATGGCATCTCATGGCAACGATGCAAGAAAAATGAAAGTTTTATGCTTTTTGGCCAGTTTTTCTTGAATTCTTTTATTTCTTTTTTTTGCATCTGGTGGATATTGTTGCTGTAATTCTCTGTGGAGATTATATGGTGAATGTGATGCACAAATAAATAACTACTTAAATGCATGAAGTCAAGTGCTGCACTGAAAACACAGCAACATTTTTATTTTTGATTTAAAAAAAAATTTATAAGTCAAGTCTCTTTAAAGCCAAAAAGTAGGAAAAAAACTAAACAATTATTGAGAAAATTTCTGAAAAATTTTATTTAGTTTAATTGTTTATTTACTTTAATTTAATTTAATTTTCTTTACTAAAAATTTTGCTGGGTATTTATTATCTTGACTTTTTATTACTTTTAATATACAAGTAAAAAGCTCGGCTACTGATTGTATATGTATTTACTTAATAAATCCTGTTATGACTTGTGTTTTCTTTTTGAAATTGAAAAACAAAAATATTTAACTCTCTTCTTTGGCCACAAAAGTTACCTTAGACCACAATATACTACAGACTTGAGTGAAAATTGAAAATAATATAACATATACAGTCATAATAATAAAAATGTATAAAACTAAGACGTGATACAGCTGGGAAGGATTCCAGCAAAAAAAAAATCATATTTCTGGAAGCAGTAAAAATTTTTCGAGCCTTCTACATGCGATGTTTTGAAGCACTCCTGAAGATGTTCAAAAAGAAGGCAGAGATCTCTCAGTGTTTATATTGTTTAAATTACGAACCCAGCAAAAACTACTGCTTTGCGCGAAGCAGGCTTGTAAGCAAGAGAAACTGTGAAGCATGCTCTCTTTCTATATTTCTCACTTATTGCATGCAGGAGAGAGAGAGAGAGATTTATAATAAAACATGATTTATTATGTCTGTAGTTTAACAATGATATAAATAGATCACTTAATAAGATGAAGAGACATGATTTTAGAGCAATTTTGGTGCTTCGAAAGAAGCGCTGTTTAATGTCAAAAATAAGAACTCCCGAAAAGGGGAGGGCTTTCTGCAGCAGGATAAACACCAACAACCAGCTTCTCTCGCTTACAAACCTGCTTCGGGCGAAGCAGTAGCTCTTGCTGGGTTTATTTAACACGCGATTGTCTCACGTATTGTTTCAAATAAACACTAACAAATTTAAGAACTCAAAGCATGCTTTCTACTACATTTCTCACTTATGGCATATAGGATAGAGAGAGAGAGAGAGAGTGATTTATAATAAAACACAATTTCTTTTGTCTGTAGTTTAAAATGATGATAAAATTGGATGACGCAATAAAACTAAGAGACATGATTTTAGAGCATTTTTGATGCTTTGAAAGAAGCGCTGTTTAATGTCAAAAATAAGAGCTCCCAAGTGGGACATGGCGAACAAAAATCATGCTTGTTTAAATGCTTTTCGAAGATTTAAGAACTCAAAAAAAATTTAAAACGTGCTCTTTTTCTACACTTCTCACTTATTGCACGGAGAAGAGAGATTTATAATAAAACACGGATTTGTTTTGTATGTAGTTTAACGATGATACAATTGGATCACGAAATAAAACGAAGAGACGTGATCATAGAGCATTTTTTAGGCTTTCAGAGGAAAATTATTTTATGTAAAAAACAAGAGCTTCCAAATAGGCCATCACGAACAAAAATCATGCCTGTTTAAAGGGCATTTCGTAACAATAGAAACACCAACAACCAGGTTCTCTCGCTTAAAAGCAGTAGCTTTTGCTGGGTAATAGCAAATTTTTTTAATATTAATAATACAAATAAATACAACAAAAGAAAAACAAGGTTCTAACGACTTAAGTTATAATAGAGCACAGAAATATTACGAAATAGAGAAGAAATAACGAGACAAAAAAACCCATTTTTAAAATTCAAAGCCAAATATCTTTAAAAATATTAAAGATATCTTAATGAAATAAAATGTATTTTCTTTATCTATTCATATACTTTACAAGAAGTTTAAGTTCAATAAAATCTAATAATATTTGTAAAATATATGATTCCAACAAAGTTTTTCATTCCTCAGGAGTCAACTTTGCCAACGTATAGCCCACCGTGCGTGTGTGTGTTTCAACAGGGTGGTCCTAAATTCAAAATTCTGAAAGCTTATGTCCCCCTCTTTCATTTTTGCATACATTATTTTATAATCCGACCGCAAATTTCACAGATACAAATCTATTAATCATTTTTCCTATTGGAACCACTGTGCAATATTGGCATTTGTAATGGTTTACGCTCACTAAAAACGCCACAAAACACTTTAACAAAGTTACCAATTAAAATTTAGAGATTAAGCAAAGCATAAAATTTAATTGGCCACAAAATTGAAAACTCAAAAAAAACGTATCATGATGCAGTTTTATACAAAACCAAATGCAACATTTTAAAAGAAACAAAAAAAAATTAAAAAATAGAAAAAAGATATATAAAATATTTCTAAGTAGAGCATAGAAAATTGGTTTAAAAGCCTACAGCCTACAGCCTACAAGTAGACTATAAAAATGTTATTTTAGATTGTTGTACATATCTCCGCTTTCATATCTAAACTCTCAAGGTGAATCAAAGTTTATCAAGAGTTTTTAAAATTAAAAATAGTGTTAGTTTTTTCCAATTTTTCTTTCTACTCTTGTTGTCATTGTTGAACATATTTCAATGGGACTTTGATTTGATAGTGTGAGCTTAATTCTAAGTGTGGTAGGAAAAAAATCTGAAAAAATCTTGTTACAAATCGTATGTGTAGTAGAGAATTGTATATGCTATTGAAAAAACACTTAAAGTGTCAACATTTAGCTTTTCATAGACACTTTTATCTGGGCTCTTCACAATACAGTGGGTGGAAAGAGATTAAACTGATAACTGATTTTTTATGTGTGTTCCCTCAAAATTCCACCATTTATAAAACGATTTCAGTTTTTTTCTCTATTTGAAAGGATGTACTTCCAGACGGGTTTTGTTGAAAAGTGGGCAGGCTCACGCCCATACTAAGTATAATCACATTAATTTTCTACTACTTTTACTTAATCGATTCTTATGACATGTATTAGGCTTTCGTTTCAATACTACATCATAGTTAAAAAGTGGGCTGTGCCACGCCCATGAAAGTAAATATTCTTTTTAACAACTTCTATCAAACCGTTTCTAATGATACTTCGTCTACATATTTAGTTATCGTAACGATACACTATTATGATCAAAAAAGTGGGCAGTGCCATGCCCAAACATAGTAAATATTCTTCCAAAACTAAAAATGTACTTCTATAACTGATTCTTAAGAAATTTTCCTTATATATTAAGTTCCCAGTGCAATGCAACATTATGATTTAAAAATGGGCTGTGCCACGCCCCTTTAAAGAAAAGATTCCTTTCAACTACTTCTACCAAACCGATTCTTATGAAACATTGCATACGCATTAATTAGTTCTCGTGAAATGTTTCATCAATCAATCATCGTTTGTATCCAAAAAAATGTATTGAGTGTTATCCATATATTTTTTAATATAATTGAAAGTTTTTAGTGAATAACTAAGGAGTTTATGTTTAAATACATCGAAGATTATACATCTGAATTGTATTGAGTTCAAAATAAATTGTGTGTTCTGAAAAATATATTGAACTCGTAAAAAAATGTATTGAGCGTTACGTAAAAAAATTTTTTTTTATATAATTTATCTATGATTTTTAAACTTTTTCTTATCCTTTTGTTATTTATCAGTAACAAATTTATTAGCTTTAGGTCTTTTTTTATAAAAATTAAAAATTTTTGTATATTTGACTCAAGGGTAGAAAGGACATAACGAACATTATCTGTTTACAAATTTCTGGTTTTCTTTGAAAAAATTTAACTTTCTTCACATGTGGGTCGCTATCTTTTTAAACAATGTATTAGTTAGGTTGTATTTTGCTACAAAAACAAATTTATTAATATTTACATAACTTTCAATATTGTTTGTCGATTTTATTAAAGTTGGTCTTATTTGAAAGAAGAGGTAGGCTACTTTTTCCTTATGTATAAATGCTTGTAAAGAATTATTTTAAAACAAAAAAATTTTTTTTCTAAATAAAATATACTATTTTTCCATGCTTCTTTTAGAAACTCTATAGAAATTTACTAGTTGGGGGGTAATATCCCCTTTCCCCATTGTATCCGCACCTGAATATATATTTTAGTTACATTGTTAAAAAACACACACACACAAAATATACGTACATATTTTTTTATATGAAGGCGTATGATTAATATTAATTCCTGGGCAATTCTAGTAAATTCCCTATAACTTGAGCAATTTCAAACCGATTTCCTAAACTAAAACTGTTTATTAAAGCTAAGAAGTTGTGCTATTATTGGGTAAAACTTTAATTAATATTTTCTCAATAATCATCTTAAAATTTTTGCTATATTAAAAAACTGAAAAAATATATATATATTACAAAACTGTACATAAAGTTTACTGTACAACAAAATCAACAAACAAGTTTCTAAGGGCTGATTCAGGTAGAGAAAATAAAAAACATATAAATGTGTTTTAGCGTTTTGAAAGTTTACATATGGGAATCATTTTAGGGGGATTGTGAATTTTCCCTTTACATTTAAGGTGTAATAAATGTTCAGCGTTTTTATATAAAACACTACGAGGAACATTTTTGAGAAACATTTTCATCCTCTAAGTCATCGTTGTATGGGTCGCTTTGTCCCTTTCTTAAAAAAGACGCAAAAACTCCCTTTCAGCGGCGCTATAGTGGGCTGAAATATTTTACAAAAATATTTGCCATAAAATTATACTATGAGTTTCAAAGACGCCTAAGCTTCTGACTTAGCTTGAATGCCAGAAATCATTTAAATCTCAAAATTAGTAATCGGCATTGAAAATCTGGTAAGCCTTAAACCGAGTGTCCACTGGCAAGTTTTCTTGCGGAAGTTGCTTTCAGAAGTGACTTCCAGAAGTTGTTGTGGTGTACACACGTATTAGAAGTCGACTTGCAGAATTCACGGATTACAGAATTTACTTGCAGCAATTATTTGGAAACATGTGTTTCCTGAACTGTAAGGGTTTTGAAGACTTGCACAAGAAGTCGGGTATACGTCGGGTAAACGGTTTGTGGTATTCTCTTCTGTTTTCTGTTTTGTTTTGTGTTGTTTTGAGTTATTTCCAAATTTATGAAAATAAACAACAATACAATGGTTTTGGGGCTTTTTCATTTTGGTGATTTTTTTTGCGATTTTTCGTTTTTGCAATTTTTTTTTTGTTTTTTGACGATATTTTTAGTTTTAGCGATTTATTTTAGTTTTGGCGCTTTTTTCAGTTTGGCGCTTTTTTGAGTTTGGCGCTTTTTTCGGTTTTTGGTGATTTTTTTAGTTTAAGCGATTCTGTTTTTGGTTCTGATACTTTTTTTTCGTTTTGGCGATTTTTTCGTTTTTGGCGTTTTTTTTTGTTTTAGCGCTTTTTTACGTTTTTGTGATTTTTTTTTAATTTTTTTGCAAATTTTTGGTTTTTGCAATTTTATGTGTTTTTTTTTATTTTTGCGGATTTAAAGTTTTGGCGATTTTTTCGTTTTGGCGTTTTTGTTTTAACGCTTATTTTTCGCTTTTTGACGATATTTTTAGTTTTAGCGATTTATTTTAGCTTTGGCGCTTTTTGTAGTCTGACGCTTTTTTCGGTTTTGGCGATTTTTTCAGTTTTGGTGATTTTTTTAAACTTAGCGATTTTTTTTACACTTTTTTTCGTTTTTGCAATTTTTCGGTTTTTTGCGCTTTTTGTTTTGTTTTAGCGCTTTTTCACTTTTTGGTGATTTTTTTTAATTATTTTGGATTTTTCTTTTTTTAATTTTTTTTTCTGTTTTTTGCCGATTTTTTAGTTTTGGCGATTTTTCGGTTTTGGATTTTTTTTAAACGTTTATTTTTCGCTTTTTGTCGATATTTTTAGTTTAAGCGGTTTATTTTAGTTTTGGCGCATTTTTCAGTGTGGCGCTTTTTTCGGTTTTGGAGATTTTTTTTCGGTTTTGGGTGATTTTTTTAGTTTTAGCGATTCCTTTTTTTATTGGTTTTGATACTTTTTTTCGTTTTGGCGATTTTTTCATTTGTTGTGTTTTTTTTTTCTTTTTTGTTTTAGCGCTTTTTTACGTTTTGGTGATATTTTTTTCAATTGTTTGCGATTTTTCATTTTTTGCAATTTTTTTTGTTTTTTTTGCCGTTTTTTTTTTGGTTTTGGGTTTTTTTTGTTTTAACGTTAATTTTTCGCTTTTTGACGATATTATTAGTTTTAGCGGTTTATTTTAGTGTATGGCGCTTTTTTCAGTTTTGCGGTTTTGGGGTTTTTTTTTGTTTTAACGTTAATTTTTCGCTTTTTGACGATATTATTAGTTTTAGCGGTTTTTTTTAGTTAAGGCGCTTTTTTCAGTTTTGCGCTTTTTTCGGTTTTGGGGATTTTTTCGGTTTTTGGTGTATTTTTAGTTTTAAAGATTTTTTTTGTTTTGACACTTTTTTCGTTTTGGCGATTTTTTTCGATTTTTGGCTTTTTTTTTTGTTTTTGCGCTTTTTGCGTTTTTGTGATTTTTTTCTTTGATTTTTTGCGATTTTTTCGTTTTTGACGATATTTTTAGTTTTAGCGTTGTTTTAGGTTTTAGTGTTTTTTTTTTTTGTTTTTACGACTTTTTTCGGTTTTTGGCGTTTTTTAGCGCTTGTAAAAGTGAATATTGTTTATTAAAACTAAGAAATTAAGCTTTTTGGACTTTATTAGGTTAAACTCAAGTTACTAAATTTTTTTTTGGTAAATTTTAATATGCAATAAAAAAACCCCAATATATTCATGATTTTACTAATTTTCATTAAAATTTTAATTAAATTTCAATTAAAATCATATTTGTAATTTTGTGCCACAGTTTTTCTCTTTTATTTTTTATTTTTCTTTTGCGATCTTCATCACCTACAATTTGATTTCAGCCAGCATTTCTTTTTCTGCACCTTTACTGATGTGGTCTCCTAAATGAATGAATGAACGAATTTTAAATATGACAAAAAAAGAACATAAAAGCAAAAATTTTCTTTTACTATTTTTCTTCAATTCTATACTTAATACAACTTGACACATCTCTAGCCAGCCAGCCAGCCATCTAGCATATCAATGGTGAAGGAGAAAAGAAATCCTACTGATGTCGTCCCAAAGACAAACAAATAGTCAAAGGGGACTAAAGAAGGGTGATTAGAAAAGTGGTTAGCAAAAGATTTCCTTTTAAAAGCAGAAATCTTTTTTTAGCTTTTGGTAAGGACAATAAATACAACACATCTTTTGTTGTTGTTGTTGTTGCTGTTGTTGTTGTGAAATTTCATCGTCCTGTTAAATCTAATGATTGTATGCCATGGAAATGTTCTTTTTTCTCTATATATTTTAAATGCATTTTTGTCTTGTTTCATTGGAATTTATTTTAAATTCCTAAAAGGTTTTTCCTACTTGTATTATTGTCCTAAGTGTAATAAACATTTACAAAAACAAATAATGTTAATTCCTACATGTTGTTTTTTCGTTTGGTTGCTTCTTCTGTAACAGAAGATTTAGTTGTGTTTTTAAAAGGCCAGACATTTTAAGGAAAGAAAAAGCTAAATGTGCGAGGTTTGTATGTGCATGTGTGTGAATTAGTGTTCAAGTAATTTTACTGCCTCCTTTAGAAAAACATTTGTCTAAATGTATTCCTCTCTGGATTTATCACTTAATTCTTTGGTTTCATTTAAATGTTCTATTTTTCATTATTCTAGTCATTCTTTTCTATAGTTTTTTTGAGCAGTTTATATTTTACAGCCTATTTGTTTCAAAATACAAGTGTAAGAACATTTGTTGTAGTGTGAGTAATAGTTCTTTTTTTATTTACTTTCCGAAGCATATTTTTAGGAGCAAATTACTTCTTTTAAGCTGAATTATGTGGGTTGCAAAGCTTTGGAGGGTTTTTTTTTGCTATTTTTAATGTTTGATGAGAATTTGGGAAGGAATTATCTATCCGTTTGGGCATTGAAAGAAATGTTTACAGAAAACTTAAGTACATACTTGAACTTTAATACTAATAGCTTATGTACTTATTACAAATAGAATTACAAATTTTAATAATTGAGCTATGAATTTTTTAGTCGAACTGTATGGTTTTTATCCAAAGTTATTTAATTAGTTTGGCTTAAGTTCGTTTTCAATTTAATCTTTCGATCATATTATTATTTTTTTTTATTTAAGAAAGAAATTCTAATGCATATAAATATTGAACATTCAAAGAAAAATTTAGATGTACGGAAGGTTGAACTGACATCAGATGTTTCGAGACCACCACAGTCTTCTCATCAGAGCACTTTACCTACACTGCCAGCTATGGCAGCAACAGCATTCTAGCGAAAATCTTACTTATTTTAGTAAGTTCAATTAACAGATTTTGTCGCCACCTCGCGGCAAGTCGTACGTATTATTAATGAACTTTTTCTAAATGTTCGGAACTTCACTAAATTGAAAACGAACTTAAGCCAAACTAATAAAAATAACTTTGGTTAAAAATTTTAGCTACATGGCGTATGACTAATTTTTAGTCACTGGTCATTTCAGTAAAATAGCCAACCAACTATGTACAGATTTTAAAAACACTGTACAACAAAATCAATAATTTTTTCCAAAATTACAGGGCTCTAACGACTGATTCTAATAAAGGGCACCAAATATATATGTGCATGTTTCGGCGTTTTGAAAGTTTACCTCTGGAACTCGTTTTAAGAGGGCGTTAAATTTACCACCGTTTTGTACCCAGTTTATAGTGACTCGACATAGAAAATCTGGTAAGCCTTTCATTTAAGGTATTAAATATGCTCACTATTTTTATCTAAAATATTACAAGCAACATTTTTCTGGAACATTTTAACCCTCTAACTCTATGCAGTATAAGTCTTTTTTTACCTTCTTTAAAAAAGAGGAAAAAAGGTCTCCTTTAGCGGCGATACAATAGACATAAATATATTAGAAAAATGTTTTGTGTTCTGTTTTACGTAAAATACTTAAACACACCTTATACCTTGAACGTAAGGCTTACAAGATTCCTATGCCGAGTATTAATTGTGAAAAAGTACGAAATTAACCCATAAACACATTTTAAGTTTTAAGTGATTTCTGGCATTAAAGTTGAGCTTAAAACTTTAGTGTCTTTACAGACCCATAGTAGAATTTGATGAGAAATATTTTTGTGAAACAACTCAGGCCGCTTTATCGCCCTCAAAGGGCAGTTTTTTACCCCTTTTTAAAAAGAGCACATAATGCCCCATGCAAAGAAGAGTTAGCGGGTTAAAATGTTCCACAAAAATTATTCTAGTGGTATTTTGCATAAAAGAGCTGAACATAGCTTATAGCTTAAACGTAAGACTTAAAAGAATTCTTAAGCCGAGTACTAATTGCGAATAAATATGAAATTAACCCTTAAATGCATTTTAAGTTTTGAATGATTTCTGGCATTCAAGTTGAGCGTGGAGCCTAAGTGTCTTTGAAGACTTATAGTAAAATTTTATGGCGAATGTAATTGTAGAACATTTTAGCCCGCAATATCGCCCCTCAAAGGGAGTTTTCTTACCATTCTTTAAAAAAGTCACAAAAAGACCCATACAACTAAAAGCTAGAGGGTTAAATTGTTCCACAAAAATATTGCTCATGGTATTTTCCATAAAAATTTCAATTACTTCTTATAGCTTCGATGTAAGCTTTACAAGATTTCTTATGACGAGTACTAATAGTGAATAAGTATGAAATTAACCCTTAAACCCATTTAAAGTTTTAAAGATTTCTTGGCGACCAAGTTAACATTAAAACTTTGGTAACTTTGCAAATCTGTTGCTAAAATTTTTTTGCAAATATTTTAGTAAAACATTTCAGTTCAATTTTTAATAAAGGGCAGAAAAGACCCTTACAGCGAAGAGTTAGAGGGTTAAAATGTTCCACAAAAATTTTTATTGTGGTGTTTTACAAAAAAAAAAGGTAAGCATATCTTTTACCTTACGCATAAGACTTTCAAAATTGCCTATGCCGAGTACTAATTGTGAATAACTACAAAATTAAGTTTAGAACGTTGGTGTCTTTAAAGACCTGTAGTAGAATTTTATGGCAAGTATTATTGTACAATATTTTAGCCCGCTATTTCGCCGGTAAAGGGATTTTTTGTCCCTTTTTTAAGAAAGCGACAAAAAGACCCTTAAAACGAAGAGTTATAGGGTTAAAATGTTTCACAAAAATATTTCTCGTGGTATTGTACATTAAAGTTCTAAGCACATCTTACACCTTTGAGGTAACACTTACACGATTTCCTATGCCGAGTCACTACAAACTATGGCCAAAAGGGGGAACTTTAACTCTACCTAAAATGAGTCCCACATGCGAACTTTCAAAAGGCCGATACACGTATAACCTTTTTAATTCCCCTTTACCTGAATCAGTCGTTAAAGCCGTGTTATTTTTTTCGCGTATGTCATTTTGGAAAAAAAATCATTTTGCTGTACAGTGTTATTTCAGTAAAGTAGCCAGAACTAAATTAAATAGACACTAATTTTAAAAATTAAAATTGCCAACGAGAGCTTATATGAGAGCTTATTTGATGTCTTATGGCCCTCTAACTATAAAAACAGTGGATATAAAAAATTCTCTAAGCACAGCCCCATATAGGAGGCCCTCCCCCCTCTGAATTACTTATTTCATTTTTAGTTATTTCAAGTGATATAACCTTTACTCCAAATTCTTTTGTATTTTTTTTCATATTATAAAAAAATATATTTAATAAATTGTAATTCTTACCATTAATAAAACATACATACATACTTTCTATAGCACTTGTGATTTCTGTTACACTTGTCATCAAATTTTTTTTTTTTAAATAATACACTATTACTTTTGTTTTTTGTCTTTCGAAACCTTTTTCGTTGTCCCCTTAGCAGCCATTTTACTACGACAGCACAACAGTTTGCACAATATCACCAGCATAGCCACAACAGCCAATAAAACAGCCACTAGGAAAGCTATAACATCTACTGAATACAATTGCCACCAAGGCATAAATATAGCTGGCGATTGCATATGTTTGGCACCCTTGTGTCTTATAACATATTCCACCCAGTAGCGTACCATTTGCCGTGGTGTCATTGGTCTATCGCGATATAATTTCGAGAATTTTTGTACTTTTTCTGTGTAAGATGCATTATTCAGGACCTCTGTAACGGCCGTTCTAAAAGCCTCTTCACTAAAGCGGGCATAGTCTAAGCCTAAGCCAAAACCAGATTTCTCCACGGCCGCTATATTTGAATGTTGATCACCAAAGAAGGGTATACCCACCATGGGTACACCATGATATTGTGATTCCACTACACTGCCCATGCCGCCATGTGTTATGAAAAGTTTAACTTTAGGATGGGCCAAAAGATCATCCTGAGGCAACCAAGATCTGTAAATCATATTTGCTGAATGGCCTGGAAAATCTGAATCACCCCATTTCAATAGAACGGTATAGGGTAATTTCGATAGGACATTAAAAATCATTTTGGCCTTATCCTCTGCCAGATTGGAGCCTTGTACATTGGTGCCCAAACTGAAGAAGATGGCACCTTTGTTCGATGCTTCAACAATATCGGCCAAGTCTTGGGGTAAAGGATCGGGTTTTTCTTTGATTTGTATGCCACCAATTTCAATAAGAGCCGGTACATTGGGTCTTATGGGACCCTGGCTAAAGTGATGATTTGTCAAAACTAAAGAGATATTTTTGTAGACCTCTTCCAGAGGTGGATATCGGTCAGCGGGAAAGTTGTATCTAAAAGGGTTAACAAAAAAAAAAAGAATTCATTAACTTTATCAAAAAGAAAACCAAATATATATTTTTGTGTTCGAATATTTTATACTAAAATTGCATATATTTTAAAATTAAATAAACTGTAACGTGATTTGTTAAAAATAAAGAATTGTAAACTACTGTAATTAAATATTTTTTTCTTTAATTTTTCGGACTTTTTCTACAATTTTGTCTACAACTTTTTATATAATAAGTTTACCACTTTGGGGCTAAGTAGCCTCGGTAGACATGAAAGTGAAAATTTTATATTGCCCTTTTTTAAGAAATAGCGATTTTAATTTTGAAAATTCTGCTGATTTTTCTAATGTTTGTGTATAACTTTGGTAATAACAGTTTTACCACTTTTGTCCTGAGTAGTCTATATATAGACATGAAAATAAACAAAAACATATACTTTTTAGAAAATGTAGAAATTCACTTTATTTAAGAAATGTGGATTTTAATTAAGAAAGCTCTGTTAATTTTTTTATTTTGCATCTATATCTTTGGATATCTATAGGAAAAATGTAACGTTACTTTGACAAAATTTTCATATAGCATGTATAATTTATTTTAGGGCGGTCAAATATAAAATGTATTGAACGTTACTTTTAGAAAAATTCTTATATATAATATTGATTTAAGTTTAATAATGTTAAAAAGACTGTAGCATCAGCGGTAAATCTGAGACTACATTCAGTATATATGTAGAGATATGTATGTTGAAATGTATTGAACGTTACTTTAACAAAAGTCTTCAAAATGATTTTGCTTCGAAACTAAGGATGTTAAAGAAATAACATTAACGGAATAGCGAAATTGCTATGGAGAAATATAAACTGTATTGATCGTTACTTTGGCTAGTTTATGAAATATGATTTAGTTTGGATGTTTGGGATGATAAGAATGAGTTAAAATCAGCGAAAAAACTGAAACGATGTAGCGAATATGTAAAATGTATTGAACGTTACTTTTACAAAATTTTTTATGTATATGATTTTCTGTCGATTTCTAGGATATTTACAAAAAGAAAAGCTGAAACTATATATATGGAGATATGTTTAATGTATTGAACGTTACTTAAAAAAATACAAAATATGATTTGGCATCGAGTTTCAGGCTTATAAAAGGAAGTCAACATCAGCCAACAAGCAGAAGCTATGCGAAAATATGTATAGAATGTATTAAACGTTAATATGACTAAACTCTTATGTATGAAATTGAATCTAGCTTTAAGATGTTCAAAAATTGTTAAAATCAGCGGAAAAGCGGAGACTATGTAGAGATATGCATATTGCATGCATTGAACGTTACTTTTACCAAAAGTTCTTCAATATGATTTTATTTCGAAAAACTGAAATTACATATGTGGAGATATGTCATATGTATTGAATGTTACTTTGTTCAAATTTTAAAATATGATTTGGTTTCAAGTTTCGGAATGTTTAAAAAAAGTAATATTAGCAAAAACCCAGAAACAATATCGATATATATATTAAATGTATTGAACGTTAGGCAGAAGTGCTCGTCAGAGGAAAATGGCAAACGATATTTAAATATATAAAATATGTGGAATGTTACCTCGACAAAATTTTTAAATATAACTATGTTTCGAGTGTTCGAATATTAAAAGGAAAGGAACATTAGCAATGAAAAGAAAATGATATGCGGGTAGCAGTTTAAAAATTAGCCTATTTCAATTTCTCGATCAATAGTAGGACGGTTGCAAAATTTCAAAAAGATCGGTCTTGAATTTTCGCTTCCAATAGGGTAGAAACAAATAAACAAGCAAACATACAAACACAGATTAATTTTTATATGTATACATACATACATGCATACATATACATACATACATACATGCATATAGATATAGAATTAAAATTACACACATATATAAATTTTTCAACCAAACCACCACGTTAAACTTACTAAAAATATATTGTATGTAAATATTTTTATTAAGCATCACTCAACACAAAAGGTTGCTATAATTTATATGTATCTCATATGCTGAGTCATTCAGACTTCGAGATGCACAATAAAGATTTTAGTTTTTTATTCTATCAGCTTTAATTATGATGATAAAATGTGTCAAAATGATGACAGTGACAAATAACTTTTCGCCAACATCCAAACACAATACACGCCACATAACCACACTAAATAAGTAACTTAGTAAATAAAACAAGACTATATTCGAGCAGGAATATTATTTATATCCAAAAATTCAATCAGAGTACTTTTTTTTAGTTTCGAACTTAAATTCGAAAATTCGAACATATAGAAAACAAAGTTTTTCTTATTTATGTATATAATTAATATATTAAAATCACTACCGTACTCACGGATTTGTAAAATTTTTTTAATTTCGAAATTTCGAGCATTGCTAAAAACAATTCATTTTGCATCAAAAATAATCCCATCTAAAATAAAATTACTCAAAATAACTTAATTTAAATAAAAAAAAACGTTTAAATGCTTTAAATTTAGGATGTGCTTTAAATTTCGAATATTCGAAATAACATTAAAAAAGTTATTAGTTTATAAACACCAAGATTTAAAAATGTATAATTTAAATAAATAAAATTTCGTCATATTTTCTAGCTCGCCAGTTCGAAATTATTTAAAAATCCAAATTCGAAAATCATTTTGAGATTGTGAAAATTTGTTCAAAATTTGGAACACTCATATGAAATATTTAAAAAAGAATAACACAAAGAAGTAAAACTATATTTAGTTAGAATGACATCGTATTCATGACATGCCGCAACTATTTTGCATTTTATTAAATTCACAAACACGCAAAAAGGTTTGTGAGCGACACCCATCAGGTAGCAGTTAATAATAAACAATTGTTTTTGTTTTCAATTAATTTAAATTCATAAAAGCCAATTAGCCGACATCAATATTAATCAAACAAAACTCTTGATATGAGTGTTTGCATTAAGTCTCATACTCAAACAGTTTCTCACAGTCTCTAGCAGAGCTGCCCAGTATTAAGAATTCGTTTGCAGAAGTTGGGAGTTTTTATTTTCTTAATAAAAAAGCTTGTATGTAAATATTATGCTTTTATTCTTATCACAAAATTTTACTAAGGGGATTTTGCAGGGGAATTTTTACGGGGGATATTGGCAAAATGGTACTTGGCAGCCCCACTATCAACTAAAATAAATAATAAATAGGTTAGGATGGACCTTTAACAATTGTTGTATCATAATGCACAAAAAATGGATCGATCCCGTTACCCCCTAGATTTGACAATTACTTTATCTTTTTTTCCACCCAAGCGGAAATTTTTATGTGTTAAGCGAGTTTTCCCAATTTTAGTTTTTTGCGTTTGGCACTATTTCAAGATCACGCTTTTTCGATCATAAAAAAGAAAAAATTTTAATGAAATCTAAGTCGCTAAAGAAAAAGAAGAAATCTCCAAAATCCAATAATATATCGGTGGTATGTCATATTGTCCAGTGATTTAATGTCCATGGACATTATAAATAATATAATAAAATTATCAATAAAAATTTAATCTATAGCAAAATATAGACAGAAAAATGTTTCTATAGAAAAATGTTCTATAAAAATTATCGATATTTATCGATATCGAATTCTTTCTATTGATATCAAAATTTTGAATAGTAAAATTATCGATACCAAAATTTTTTTAAGAAAATATTTCGATAGCAAAATGTTTCTATAGAAAACTGCACTTCTTGGTACCAAAATCTTTCAGTAGAAAAATTAACGATATCAAAATTTTTCTTTAGAAAAATCATCGGTATCAAAATTTGCTACAGAAAATTAATCGATATCAAATTTTTTCTTGACAAATCTTTTTGATCTTAAGATCTTTCTATAGAAAAATTATCGATATCAAAACTTGTCTATAGAAAAATTATTGATATGAAAAATTGTCTATAGAAATATTATCGATATCAAAAATTTTCTATATATATATAAAATTTTCTATAGAAAAATTATCGATAACACAAATTTTCTTTACAAAAATTATCGATATCAAAATTTTTCTATAAAAAAATCGATATCAAAAATTGTCTACACAAAAATTACCGATATTAAAAATTTTCTGTAGAAAAACTACCTATATCAAACATTTCTATAGAAAAATTATCGATATCATAAATTTTCTTGAGAAAATAATCGATATCAAAAATTTTCTTTAGAAAAATTATCGATATAAAAGCTTGCTATAGAAAAATAATCAATATTAAAAATTTTCTACATAAAAATTATTAGTATCAAAATTAGTCTATAGAAAAAATATCGGTATCAAAATTTTTCTATAGAAAACTTATCGATATAAAAATGATTCTAATAAAAAATTAACGATATCACAATTGTTCTTTAGAAAAATTATTGATATCAAAATTTTTCTGTTGAACATTTTACTATAGAAAAGTTATCGATATCAAAATTATTCTATGGAACAAATATCGATATAAAATTATCGATATCAAAATATTTATACATCTTGATATCAAAATCTTTCTACAAAAAAATTATCGACTTCAAAAGTTTTCTTTAGAAAAATGATCGACATCAACATTTTCTACTGAAAATTTATCGATATCAAAATTTTTCTCTACGAGTAGTAAACTTCCTGAAATATTATCAAAATCAAAATTTTTCTTTAGAAAAATTATCGACATCAAAATTTTCTACAGAAAATTTATCCATATCAAAATGTTTCAAAATCCATATCAAAATTTTTTATTGAAAAATTGTGAATATTAAAATTATTTTACTCAAAATGTATTGATATAAAACTTTTTTATAGAAATATAATCGATATCGAAATTTTTCTTTGGAAAATTTATCGATATCAAAATTTTTCTATAGAAAATTTATCGATTTAAAAATTTTTCTGCAGAAAACTTATCGATATCGAAGTTCTTCTATCGAAAATTTATCAATGTGAAAATTTTAAATGGAAAAATCATCGATATCAATTTGTTTCTATAGAGCAAATGTCAGTAGCAAAATTTTTCTGTAAAAATTATTTCGTTATCAAAATCTTTATATCGAAATTATATTAAAATTTTCTATAGAAAACTTTTTGATATTCAAATTTTTCTAAATAAAAGATGTAAAATTTTTTTCTTCAGAAAAATTATCGATGATAAAAATACTTCTATAAAATAGTATTCTTTATTTTTCTTTAGAAAAATTATCGACATCAACATTTTTACTGAAAAGCTATCGATATCAAAATTTTTTCCAATAAACTTCTTGAAATCAAAATCTTTGTATAGAAAAATTGTCAAAATCAAAATTTTTCTTTTGAAAAATTATCGACATGAAAATTTTCTACAAAAAATTTATCGATATCAAAATTTATTTACTCAAAAATTATTGATATAAAATTTGATTATAGAAATATAATCGATATCGAAATTTTTCTTTGAAAAATTTATCGATATCAAAATTTTTCGACAAAAAATTTATCGATATCAAAATTTTTCTATAGAAAATTTATCGATCTAAAATTTTTCTTGCGGAAAAATTATCGATATCAAAATTCTTCTATCGAAAAATTATCAATGTGAAAATTTTTAATGGAAAAATTATCGATATCAATAAGTTTCTATAGAACAAATGTCGATATCAAAATTTTTCTATAAAAAACATATGATATCAAAATAGTTATATCGAAATTGTATTAAAATTTTCTATAGAAAACATTTTGATATTAAAATTTTTCTATATAAAAGTTTCGATGTAAAATTTTTTTCTTCACAAATATTATCGATTATAAAAATACTTCTATAAAATATTATTCTCTAGAAAATATTAAGCGAAAAACTTTTCTTAGAAATCGCCAAAGAAAAATCAATGGCCTTAAAGCTTTTCTATAAAAAGCTTATCAGTGACCAACATTTTTATAGAAAAATTATCGATGATAAGATTTTTCAATATAAAACGATCTGAGTTGATCTTCAGAAAAATTATTAATAACAAAAACTTCTATAGAAAAATTATGGATAAAAAAATTTTCTCTTGAAGATAACAAAATTTTTTTAAAGTGAAAAATTTGGTCTACACACATTTTTATTTAAAGAATCGAACAAAATATTTTTTTGTAGACCAGTGAAATTTGGAGTGTATTTGCGGGACATAAGTTTCTTTTAATAATGTTCTTTACACTTACCTATAAAACTTGTCCATTTTCCACTGCATCAAATTGGTCAAAATTATTTGTTCAAGACCATGTGCCATCAAGTTTTGAACTCTATTCCAAAAATTGAAAGGCTGTCTCAGACCACTATATAAAGTAGGCACATATGCAACCTCCAAGGGATTTCCCAACATTTGATTTAAAGGATATAAAGGTTGTATTACAAATGACAAAATTATGGGACACTGAAAATGGGCGCCCAAGCCCAATATAAAATCGTCGAAGCAATAACCAATTAGGATGACATCAAAATCACCAGCTTTACGAGTGCGTAGAAAGTCCAACATTTGATTGTGATTTAAAGTGTCATTGGCCACTTTAAGAATATGTGAAATGGCACCATTAAGTTCACGATAAATATGTGATGGCTTCTGGAGCATTTTTTGGGCAAAAGTGTTAAGGTACAGATTACCATCCATTTGAATATATGTGTAATTGGCTTTAGGGTATATATTAGGTTGTGTGGCAATTACAGTGACTTTATGGCCCTCAGTCGATAAGGCATCTGCAACCGCACAGTGTACTAATAGATGCGATTTTGATGGTGCAAGAAATACACTAAGAATACGAGCAGCCTGTACGTGCTCATAAAACAGACACATAAAGGCTATTAACAGAAAAGTAAAATGTTTGAACATGACTCAGATTTTTTTATAATGTTATTCTTTACGACACAATTTCGAACATATTTTAATTATCAAATGCGATTAACAACTAACTGGTTGTGAATGGCGTCTACTCATTTTTATTTAAATTCAGAAAAGGAAAAGTATTCAGCCCGATTACATTATTTACCACTACAGCGGTATTATTTTTTGGGTTTTGTGTTTATCAGTTTGTAATCAAAAGTTAAGATAAATTTTACATGAATGGTGAACCTGTTAACAGTCTGTGTAAGCCCCATCTTTCGACAACATATCGACCCCTTTGCGTGAAATGATCGTAAGCGACTCTTTGTAAAAAACAATTTATTTATTGAAATCAAAATTTTATGAGCATAACCATAGTTTTAAAGCGTCAAAATATTAAAACTGTTGATAACTTTTGAAATACAGGCTGTAACTTTTGATCGTAAGCGACACTTTATGAATATAAATCATGTTTAAATACAACAAAAAACCCTTCTCCTGAAAAATTTAGTTTTTGTCGCTTACGATCATTGGCGCTAAGGGGTCGATATGTTTTATATAAGAAACTTTTTTATATTCAAATGTAGCTGGACATAATTGATCACAACATTTTTGATGATATATAATCGATTAAGGGCCATTATTACAACTTGGCAATAGTTAAAGGCAGCATTTTGTCGGACGGATAAACAGTTTATCATTATTACAAATTTACTTTAACCTATCAGGTAGGATGAACTTGCCTTTAACTAATCGCTCACTACCAATTAAACTCAAGTTGTAATAAAAAGATAAAGCGTTTATCCGTCCGACAAAATCCTGTCTTTAACTATTGCCAAGTTGTAATAATGGCCCTAAATAATTGTTTATTTATCAGAAGTTATCGATAACAAAACTATTTTTTTTTGCACAGAAACATTACCGATAAAAAAATCTGTATATAGAAGACTCAGTGATGAAAAAATTATCGATAAAAAATTATCGTAGGCAAACTTTTTCTAGCAAAAATATTCGATAGAAAAATTAACGATAAAAAATATTTTCCTTGAAAAAACTATCGATAAAATAAATTGATAGGAAATTTTTATATGGAGAATTATGGTACCGAAAACGGCACACAAAGTTGTTAATGCTAAATAGTCGATGACTTATTTTTCTATAAAAAGTTATCGATAACTTTCGAGATGAAAAATTATCGATTACAAAATTTTTCGATTGAAAAATAATCGATGAACACAAATTTTTATAGACAATTTTTATATATTAAAAAAATCAATTAATGATTCTATGAAAAAGTTATCGCTAATAAAAATTTCCTGCAGACAAATTATCGCTAGCACAGTTTTTGTATAAAAACTTATCGATAACAAAATTATTTTGAAGAAAATTTTTCGATAATAGACCAATTGTCGATGACAAAGTTTTTGTATTAAGAATTTATCGATGACAAAATTATTTCATAAACAAATTTTCGATGCTAGTTTTTTGCAGCATATTATCGACTAGAAAATTTGTCGATAGATAAAATATCGTCAAAACAATTTTTATATCAGATAATAAAATCGATTACAATTTTGATATGCAAAATTATTTCAAAAAATAAAATCTTTCATAAAACGTTTACAGAAAAGAAATCGAATACTTAATGTTTCTGTTAAAACTTTATCGATAACAAAAGTTTCTGTGGAAAAATTACATATTACAGAATTTTTCGTAAAAAAAATATCAATATCAACATTATTATAAAAGTTTTCGATAGCTAAGTTATCGATGAAAAAGATTTAGAAAAATTTTTCATATATGAATAACAAAATCTATAACATCATTTTTCTTCGCACAACTTATCGATTACAAACTAATCGAAGATCATACGGCATTGTGTCAAGACTTTTTCGATTAAAAAATTATCGATGGAAAATTTTTTTATTAAAAATGTTTACATAGCTGGAAAATACAACAAAAAATATTTAATAAAAAATAAACGTTGAATTATTTCTTTTGTTTATATAAGAGTTGTTGATAACTAAAAATTTTACAGAAAACTTATCGGTGACAAAATTTTTTTATATAAAAACTACATACGACAAAATTTTTCTGTAGAAAACTTATCGAAGGCAAAATTTTTTTATAGGAAAATTATCGATAAAAAAATTGGTAGAAAAATTGTTGATGAAAAAAATTGTTGATTGAAAATGTTTATAAGGAATATAATAGCTGACAAAATCGATCACAGCATTTTTAATGATATCTAATAGATAAAATATTTCTGTTCTATCTTGAAAGCTATCGATAACAAAATTATTGCTCAGAAACAATTGTTTTGTGAAAAAATTATCGATGAAAATTTTTTCTTGAGAAAAATTATCGATTACAAAATTTTTCGATCAAAAAACTATGGATGATAAAACTTTTTCAATAAAAAATTATCGAATGAAATAGTTTTCTATAGTTAAGTTATCGATTGTATAGATAATTACAAAAAACAAATCGATAACAATATTTTTCTACAGAAATTTTATCGATGGCAAAATTTCTCTACAGAAATCTTATAATTCACCCAATATTCTCAAAAAAAAAACCTGGACGGCAAAATATTTTATTAAAAATGTTATCGATTACAAAGTGTTTCGATATAAAAGTTATTGATGACAAAAATTTTCTTCTGCAAAAAGTTTAAATAGAGAATTGCTGACAAAATCGATAACGAAATAGTTAATAAAAAATAATAGATGATTAAATTTTTCTTTATATATAAGAGTCATCGATGACAAATAATTTAACAGAAAAATTATCGATAACAAAATTTTTCTGCAGAAAATTGTTTTATAGAAAAACTATCGATCTCAAAATTTTTTATAGGAAAATTATCGATTACAAAATATTTCCATGGGACCATTATCAGTGAAAATATGTTTATGGAACTATTTTATATCTAGCGAATCGTAGATGACAATATAGATAAAATTTTTGATAACAAATAATTGATGACTTACTTTTATACAAAAAAATTATCGATAAAAAAATTGTTATGTATATAATTTCTACGCAAAAATATATTGGCTTTTTGTTGAACGATATCGGGCATACCGTTCTTGAAAACGGATTTGAATTTGTATATTCCACATATTTTTATTTAAAGGCGATTTTTTCTGCTTGCCACTGTACTTTACACTTTTGAAGTATCTTTTTTCTGATGTTAACTTTTTCCATATTTTGAAAATGTGTTTGCCAGCTGGAAAAGGTTTTCCATATAAAATTAAATAGTCAATTTTAAAGTTGAATATTTGTTTTTAACAGAGTGATAAGACCTTTTTTTCTTCTCTTTGTTGATTGATAAAGAAAATATGTTTATTATACGCATATCTTCAAGGTATAAAATCTTATCATTTTCAAGTTTATATATTTTTACAACTTTATTAATTTCGTATTATCAATTGTATTTGGCAAACTTTGCTCATATCTAAATAAACAAATATATGTTTAAAAATTTGTTTAATCTATTTTTAAAAGCAAAACCTTATCAGTCTTTAAAAGCAAAACATTATCATTTTCTTACCAAAAGCAGTGTCGAGCAAAAAAAGGAGATAATACTCTTTAAAAAAAAATAAATTGCACTGTGCAACAATATCAAGTTTTTAAAAATAACAAGGTTCTAATGCTTGATTCTGCTAGAGGGCATCAAAAAAATATACACCTGTATCGGCATTTTGAAAGTTTACATCTGGGGCTCTTTCTAGGGGGAGTTAGAAGATAGTAATTTAAAAAAATACATTTTGTTGTACAGTGTTAATGAGCACAAAATTTTTACAACCCTCTTGGCCTCTTTTTTACCCACTTACCTATACATATCTCTCAATTTCCCGTTTATCAAAGGTTCCATTACATTGTGCTCCACAAAATTATATACATAATTTTTCACTCTGTCACCAAAAGCCAGAGGCAATTTAAAATTACCAAATACTGTGGGCACATATGAAGGTTGCTCTGGATTGCTCACTATAGTATTTATAGTGAAAATGGGACGCACCATAAACGACAAGATAATGGGACATTGAAAGTGAGCGCCCAATCCCAGCATGAAATCGTTGTTATAATAACCTAAAATCAAAACATCAAAATCTCCAGGCTTATGAGAATTCAAAAATTCTTTCATTTTGGGATGTTGCATGCTTTCATTGGCACTCGCCATGGCAACACCAATCAAGCTGTAGAATTTTTTATGTACAAATTCTAAACTCTCCATAGAATTTTGCACAAAGCTTGTCTCCAATTTTTTGCCCTCTATGTGTATATAATTGTATTTGGCGTGAGGTAAGGGGTTAGGAAATGAACCAATAACCGTCAGATTATGGCCAGCTGCTGCCAAAGCCTCGGCCACAGAGCAGTGTATGAGTAGATGAGACTTAATAGGTGAGGTAAAGATGCCCATAATGTGTGCTGTCTGTGTAACAGTTAAAAAGCTCAGAAAGCTTATAATTTTGGTTAAGAATAATATATTCATTTTGTATTTAATTTTATTTATTTATTTTTTTGGCCACTTAGAGGGCTATTTCTTTGTTCTCGTATTGTCTGCTTTGATTTGAATTAAACAATGATAAATGCGAGTGAATGGTATTTTGTTGGGAATGCATTTTATATTTTATAACAATTACTGATAATAAAGAAAACTTTCATACAGTCTGATAAGAAGCTACAAATTTAAATTACACTGGTTTGCAAAAAAGATGTCCATTAAATAAAAATATGTGGAATATAAAAAGTTTAATGCGCTTAAAATTTGTTTTCAGCTTTTTTGCTATCCTGTACATTTTTTTAATGGGCAAGAAAGTATTTTGATTCGATCAACGCTTTTGGCAATATTCACAAAATAGTATGGAAAAATGTTTCTTTTACATGCAAAATTAAATTTTTTTTCTTTTTAAACTACAACAATTTTACATTTTAATTGTTTTTCTTAGAGGCAAAGCTCTTACGAATAAAATAAGCCATATATCATGAAAATCGATTGAAAATTATTGATTTAATCAACAATTAAGTGAATACACCCAGAAACTTAAAGGGCATTTGTTTTATTTTTGGTTTGAAAAAAGAAAGATTTTGACTAAAAACCTTTATCGCATGTAAAATTGAATTGATAAATGTTGTTTTTATCTAAAATATTATATTTTAAGTATGTTCGAATTTTCGAACTTATGTTCGAAAATTTTCGAATTTTCTTAATGTAAAGAAAAAGTAATTCTAATAACTAATTGACATAAAAACTAATGTTTTGATACAAAATTGCTAGGTATTACTTAGTTTAAGCATGTTCGAACTTAATATAAAGAAAATTTGTAAGTTATTTTTAGGCAAAATTCAATATTTTTTTGTTCAAACTTATAAAAATGCTAAGAAAAATTATCTACTTTCACTTACTTACCCATACATTTGTTCGAATTTCCTTTGCATTAAGTTGCCCAAAATCAGCTGTTCAAAGCCATTGGCCAAAAAGTTTTTAATTCTGCTGGCAAAATCCATGGGTTGCTTGTAGCCGCTATACAAACTGGGTACGTATGAGAGCTCCAAAGGATTACCCATCATTTTATTAACAGGAAATATGGGCTGCACCATAAAAGATAGTATAATAGGGCACTGAAAATATGCTCCAATGCCCAACATAAAATCATTAAAAAAATAACCCAATATAACAACATCAAAGTCACCCGCTTTATGAGTTTGCAAAAAATTCAACATTTTCGGTTGATTGTATGTACTGTTGGCCATATCAATGACATGAGAAATAATGCTATTGAATTTTCGATAAATGGAAGCTGGCTTATTTAACATTTCCTGGGCGAAATTACTATCGAACATGTCGCCTGGTATATGAATAAAATTATATTTGGCTCGTTTCAACATATTGGGTACGCTCGCAATAACTGTCACGTCATGGCCCCCCTCCGCTAAGGCATCTGCTACTGCACAATGAATTAAGACATGAGATTTTGAAGGTGAAGAAAACACTCCTAGAATACGAGCTGCCTGTGCTGTTATAACCAGGCAACAGGTTAAGCTTATTATCAACGCGATGCAGCTTGTTTTCATAATTATACGTTTAGTTAATATTAATCGTCAATTAATTTTATTTATTCCAGTATGTTTTCTGTTGTGCGGACAACAATGTTTATTAAAGCACCGCACCGAAACTGCTACTGATCTTTAATAAACTTATTGTAAATCTATCGCAAGCAAAATTAAATAAATAAAAATTCATTCAAATAACTCTTTTATTTCTCTTCGATTGTTATATCTCTTTTTTTCTCTTTTGTAAACAAAATAAAACTACTTATGTTCTCCTTTTGTTATCTCTGATTTTTATGGTCTGTGTGCAGAGCTGTAAAGTTCGGTATTATTGTAGTTTTAAGAAATTACACAACGTATAACTCTTATAAGAGCCGTTTAAGTAACAGTAGTTGAAAATTAACATTTACTTTGTATGGGCGTGGTACTGCCCACTTTTCCAACCAGTTAATTGCATTGTCGTTAGAGCTCAATGTGTGCACAAAGTCTGATGAGAATCTGTTAAGTAGATTAAGTCGAAAAGTAACATTTAATTAGTAAGGGTGTGGCACTGCCCACTTTTCCAACCCTTAAATTGTATTAACAGGAGAACTCAATGTATGCACACAGTTTCATAATATTCGTAAATGAAGAAGTAGTTAAAAAATTTAAATTTATGTGCTCAGTTCCATAAGGATCGCTTAAGTAGAAGTAGAAAAAACTAATATATCCTTAGTATGAGCATGGCACTGCCCATTTTTATAATCAGATTATTGTATTGCCAAAAGAACTCGTTTTTTAAACTAAGTTTCATACGAAACGTTGTGGTGGAAGTTATTTAAAAAGCAAAATAAAATTTGGCAGAAGCAATAGTTACTTTTATATATTGCATTTCAATTCCATTTGTTCCTCTCTTTTAATTATCCCACCAGCAAGAGATTGCATAAATTTTGTTTTATAACCAAAAGTGTGCAAGCTAATTTAGTATCAAATATAAAGTTTTCAAAAAAGTGTTTCAATTTCATTTATTTCTTATTACCATATTTTCTTTGAAATTTATTTTGAAATAGTTTGGATATTTTTAAGATAATGCCACAATACTCTTGAGCATAATTGTTGTTAAATATTTTCAGCAGACTAATTATATTTCAATTTCACTTGTTTCTTTAGAAATATTAATGGTATAAATAAGGTACATTAAAGGTAAAGTGCTAGACAAGGCTTTCTTTAGTAATTTTTTTAATAAATATATAATATATTTAAGGAAAGAGAACTAAGTGTGTTTCAATTCCATTTGTTCCTTGCTTTTGACTAGTGTTACATAACTTTTACTAAGCAATAATTTTGTTTCTATTGAATAAATCTTGTCTGTAGCCGAAGTTTTAAAAAATGTTTCAATTCCATTTGTTTCTGTTTACCGATCTTTTATTCAAATTTATTTTCATATATCATAATTTTTTCTGCAAAATTTTAGAACAATATATGTGTTTTATGTATTTATAAGAGGAATTTAATTTCACTTCCATTCGTTTCTTAAGAAAAATCATTGCTAGACACACATACATAGATAATGTGCTAGACAAAGTTTTTAAGCAGTTTTCTTAACAAATGTATGATATACAACAGAAGAAAGGCATATGTATGTACTCCAATTCAATTTGTTCCTTGCTTTAAATTTTTTTTACATGACGTACGTTAGCAATAAGTTTGTTTCACATCCCCACTAGTAACAGATTGAATAAATATTGTGTGAAGCTTTGCGTATGTATTATCATATATTAAAAGTGTTTCAATTCCGTTTGCTTCTTTTTACCACATTTTCTTTAAAATTTGTTTTAAAATAATTTGATTTTTTATTAAGATCACGCTTATAACACCTATAAAGTTTTTTAAAAAATTATTTCAATTCCACTTGTTTCTCTCTACTAAATTTTCCTTAAAACTATTTTTCAACTGATTTAACTTTTTTAAAGATCATGCTGCAAAACTTTGGAACACTATTATTGTTTGATATTCTCAGAAGAAAATTTTAGGTTCATTTTCATTCGTTTCTTTACAAAATTAATATAACAAATAGGGCAGTTTCTTTAACAAATATCTTTATACATAATATATAAATATATAATTTACAAAAAAAGAAAACCATATGGTTTTCAATACCATTTATTCCTTGCTTTTAATTTCTATTACATGACGTACGTTAAGCAATAATTTTGTCGCACACTCGCACCAATAACAGATTAAATAAATATTGTTTGTAACGGGAAGTGTGCATGGTATTAATTATCATATACATACACATAAAGTTTTTCAAAAAAGTGTTTCTATTCCGCTTGTTTCATTTAAAATTTTTTTTTTATTTGTGTTAAAATAACTAAAATTTTTCTTAAGATCACACTAAGAAACTTTGGATCAACAGTATATTTCATATGCTCAGATAAGTAATTTAGTTTCATTTTCATTCGTTTCTCTAGAAAAATTAATGTTACATGCTAGACGCACAAAGTTTTTTATGAATTCCTTTAACGATTATATGATTTATAGAAAGAGAATATTATCTGTGTTTCGATTCCATTTGTTCTTTGACTTGAATTTTCCTTATATGACATTTGTTACATAAAAAGTTTGTGAATTTCGTAAAAATATTGTAGAATGCAAAAAAAAGTCATATTGTTTCAATGCCATTTGTTCCCTCTGTATAATTTCTGAAAAGAGCACTACAAACTTAATTTTATGATGCTCCATGTTAAAAATCAAATTTTTGTACTTTGTTCCAATTCCATTGGTTTCTTATTTTTTATTTCCGCTATAAATTCATCTAAAAAACTATTTTTTCTAGATGAAAATAATGGCAGGTATAATTATAACGAAAAATTATAAGTTTATTAATGAAGGAAGTTTTGTTTCAATGCCATATGTTCCTATGAAAAGATTTTAGCTTGTGAATATTGTTCGCTACTTAATGCAGCTTATATATGATAATGAATATGTAGTATATTATAAAGTATATTATGATATAAATTTTTTTAGTTCCATTTTTTTCAAACAACTATTTAAAACATAATAAAACTCCTTCGTCTGAATTTTCTGTAATTTTTATCATCATAGTCTTGCCATTTTTTCTTAAACGGATATATTTAATTAAAAAATTATTCTGTTTAATCATTTTTATTTTGTTTCCATGTTTGCTGAGGTCACTTTTTCCCAATTTCATGTTAAATTTATGGCTTTGTTTTAGTTGTCGTTAAAAAAAGACACATACTCGTATGTTGGCAGACAATAAATATTGGCAATATTGATACTCTCGCTGTTACATCGAGCCAATATAGTTGTTGTATTAATCCTTATAAATATTGGACATGAACATGTACCCGTAGTCAACTAAATTAAGCCGTCACAAGTGTTGTGAAGGAAATTAAATTTAAAGTATTACAGTTTTTGTCATTTTATATGTGGAAGGTAAATGTGTAGCGGCACTGTGGGTTGATAGGAATAAAAATTACATGACATGCTTTTTATTTACAGGGAAACAAGTTTTTTATATACTTTTTTAGCCCACTGTCTTTTTTAATACAAGAAAAAAAACTTATTTTATATTACAATATATTTGTTTGAAAAAAAAAACCCAAATACATTTTTATGGTTCCCCAAAGAATATTGTTGCATATTGACCAGCTTATGAGCCACCTACATCGCTATATAACACGCACTGTTGGTTCAAATATGTTGCCAAAAGGTTACAAACAATATATTGAATATAAAAAAACGCGTTTGGTTTTCCAATAAAACATTTATATGTCCCTCGTCACAGGACACAAGCTGACAACAAATGCAACAACATGGAATAAAAATATATAAAGAGAAGGCTACAAGAAGAATGTTTAAAATTCCAATATAATTTTGATGATACAATAAATTGAATTTCGGCAAAAAAAAAACTGAAACAAAAATAGTATTGCATTAAATTAAAAAGAATTAAACAAGTAAACTAAAGCTGAGAAAATAAATTAGTGCATCAAATATTGTTCAATTTAAAGTAAAATTCGTTACAGCAGGCGTATGATTAATATTAATTATGAGGTTATGTATATGCATTTGTTTATAGCATCAACAGTTGCAAACAGATTTTTCAAATTTTAAACTAAATTTAAAGCCAATGCATTAAGCTTATAACTCTATCAGAAGGCATTATTGTTTTATTTTAGCTTTCCTGATTCTTAATGCCAAAAAGAACTCTTGTCTTATAATATGCCGGATATTTTGTAATAATAAAGAAGAGTTAAAATTGCAAACACACTATAAATTTTTTAAGTTTACCTGGCTATCCTTTGCTCTGGCAACCTGGCAATGAAAATATTGTAATACTAGCATGCTTCCCCTCTCATGAAAGGTGCTGATGGTGAAATTAAGCAATATATTTAAAGAAAACAGATATTTGTTTGCTATATTGTTGCTGTATTTAAAAGTTCATAAATTTTTTAAAAGAATATCAAGAAAAAAGAAGAACGGAAAAAGGAAAGGGATGTCAAACAGCAAGAGTGTGTATTTTTAGTTTAATATATTTTCCTTGAAAACAAATGTACTTGTTTTTCATTTAGCAGGTGTTGATGTAATTTATATATGTATATACTTACGTACATACATACATATATGAACTCTAATGGCCATATCTACATTGCTAAGCGATACTCCATAGTAGACACTGGCCAACTTTGCCAAGTATTGCTATTGCAAATTGTAACTTGTAAAGCAAAACAAAAGATCACCTTTAACTTTTCTATTTTTCTCTTGGCTAGAATTATCCTGACATTGTAACTATTAATTCGGTCTGTGCTTCTTTGACTCAAGTGTTCCAGCCTTCCATTTTTTGTTGAAGATTTTTTGTTTGCTGCCAATTGTCTGCTGGAATTTGTGTTTTTGCTAAATTTTTCTTTATAGGTTTTTTAACATATCGGCATTTTGTCAGGCAGAATTTGTTGAACTTTTAACAATGTTTAAATAACCACAAAATTTTAAAGCATATTTTAAGTCATTTATATTAAGGGAAAGTATCAATGAATATTGTTACGAAATGAAAATGCAGATTCAAATGTAACGACACAAACTGACAACCCGATCATTATCTGCTTTATACCCCTAAATCACTGTAATAAAATCAAAACCTGGCAACCAAGTACCACAATTAAACTTGGCATCACTCGACAACTGCCAATAGAATTCAAAATAACGGAAAATGGAAGTTTCCGGAATCTTCAGGAAACGGTAGCTAGAACTTTCAAGATTATTCGAGACTGCTTAATCGCAATTACAAACAGTGACATTAAACTTAAACTGCAAGAGATGTAGACTTGATGACAGCGTAATTTGTTAAGTTGCAAGCATTAGAGTATGTGTGTGTGCGAAGATAAACAAACAGAAGAATAATCTCATGCATCTACACACGCACATACATTGCACCATAGCAAGACCAAAATGATCATGCCGTACACTTAAAGATGAAAAGAGACCTGAATTACAGTACAGTTAAAGATAAAGAGAGACGGCTGTATTCCAGAAAGTTAGCGAAGTTACCAGAAGGTTTTATAATTGACTATATAAGGGGAGGCTGCCAGACGACAAGAAAGAAGTGTGTTTTTAAACTTAGACGAGTAAACATCGCCAAGAATAGTTAGTGTGTACATCGCGTTTAGTTGTACGTGTTTTTAAAGTAATAAATAAAGTGTTACTGAGAATTTATTTGTAAAACAAATATCCGTGTTTTATTTTATTGCAATTCAACGAATCCTGTGAAAATAATAAAACCGTTTTTATGTAAAGGACTAAAAACGTAACAATTGGTGTCAGAAGTGGGATTGCAAAATAAAATAAAAAGGACATTATTAATTAATAAAAAGGACATTAATAATAATAAAAAGGACATTAATAAAAAAAAAAACATTAGTAATTAAAATAAAAATTACAAAAGGACATTAAAAAATAGAAGCCATGAAGTTTGAAGAGCTAAAAGTTGAGCAGCTAAAAAAAGAGCTGAGTAAGCTGGAACTGCCAACAACAGGCAATAAAGTGGAACTTCAGAAGAGGCTGATAGATGAGTTCAAGCAGCGTGGCATCGACATCGGGACATACGAATTTGAGGATAAAGAGGAAATAGAGGTATGTACTCGTGCCACGACAAGCAACATGGATTTAAGCACAATGTTCGCCGCTATGATGGAAAAATTTCAAGAAGTTAAAGAAACATCTAGAGGTAACAATGAGAGAATGCTGGCTGAAGTTCAAGAAACATCTAGAGCTAACAATGAGAGAATGCTGGCTGAAGTCAAGGCCGAAGTTCAAGAAACATCTAAGGCCACAAATGAGAAACTTCAAGAAACATCTAAGGCCACAAATGAGAAACTTCAAGAAATTTCTGAGGCCATAAATAGAAGAGTAGATGGCATTGAAGTACAAGTCAGCAAATTTGACGAGAAACTCTCAGAACTAGAGAACAAACTCCATAGCCTAGAAATTGGCGGCGTCGAAGTGCATGTAAAAGATGTGGACGAGAAATTACATGAACTGGAAGCAAAAATTGTTAATCTTCAGTGTCAAGGAGGGCCAGTGAGAGTTATTCCAGAGGCTTCCAGCAGAGTAAAGACGCCTTGTTTCGATGGCAGCGCACCTTTGAACATCTTCAAGTTCCAGTTCGAAACAGTTGCCAGCAAAAATGGTTGGAACAGTGAAGAAAAGGCCATAGAGCTGATTTTGGCCTTAAAAGGAGCCGCAGCAGAAGTACTTGAAACCGTACCAGGGAGCTGCAGAAATAATTTTGATGACATAATGGCGGCACTGCAGCGGAAATATGGTGGCGAACATAAGCGAGATATATACCGCATGGAATTGCGATGTAGAGGACAAAAGCCCAATGAGTCTCTACAAGATTTCGCAATGGAAATTGAGCGGTTAGTGCAGCTTACGTATCCAGGTGAAAACCACCCATTCCTGGATCATGTCAAAACAGAGGCGTTTGTTAATGGCATCCGTGATCCTGACATCAAGCTTGCAGTGTGTGCTACACAAAAGGCTACATTCGCAGAAATGGTTTCATTTGCACTAGCTCAGGAGACTGCTAGGGTGATTTGGAAGCCACAGGTGTGCAAGGTGCGGAACGTGGAGGTCATTGCCGAAAATGAGAGTGATCTAGTCTCTAGCATCAAGGAGGCAGTGAGACAAGCATTGGCGGAGAAGGACGGCAAAGTAAAAGCTAAGTGTTATAACTGCAGCAAAATTGGCCACTTCCAGCGCAACTGCAAGGCGCCAAGAAAAAGAGCCAGATCTGTTTCGCCACCAAGGCATAGTAAACGGGTGAACCAACAAACAACACAAGAGTCCCCGTTAAACTAAAACGAGCTAGCACTAAGGGGCAAGAGCTAGCTCCCACAAACGACGGCCCCACAATCTCCATATCAGTAATGCAGCAGAAAAATAGCAACCTTACTGCATGTGGATACATCAACGGCGAAAAGCACATCTTCACCATAGACACAGGAGCGTCGCAGTCAATAATCAGGCCTGATATAGTGAAGGGGAAGTGTGAACCTTTAAGGAATATAAGACTACGTACAGCTACTGGGGAGCCTGCCACTGTCTACGGTAAGACTGAAGCGAAGGTGACTATAGCCAATATAAGCGTAAAACATGTGTTTATCGTTGCCGATATTGTTGACGAGGTTATTATTGGAGCCGATTTTATGATAAACCATGGCATAAACCTGCATATGGGGCAAAAGGTGATGATTTGGCGTAATGTTGAAATACCGCTTGATGTTGGATATGACAATCAAACGCACGTAAGGAAACTAGTTGCTATTGAAAACCAGACTATACCACCGCAGTCTGAATCAGTAATATGGGCACGCATGGAGGGAGATTGTGAGGACAATCGGTTGTGGGTAGTAGAACCAACAGAAATTAAGAGCGAGCTATTAACAGCAAAAGCCCTCGTAAAAACTTGCAAAGGAGGAAAGATCCCTATAAGAGTACTTAATTTATCAGGCAACGAAAAAGTCGTCAGCGGAAATTCTGCTATGGGCCAATGTACTCCACCAGAGGCAATAATAAACTGCGAGCGAAAGCCAGAACCAGCCAATATGTCCGCAAAAGAACGTGAACAATTTGAAGAGCATGTGGGGAAGTGGGTAGCAGGATTAGCAGCTCCTGATAGAAATAAAGCTAAACAGCTGCTAAAAAGGCACACCAGCGTCTTCGCCTTGAAAGATCAAAGCCAAGGGAGAACGGCAATAGTGAAACATGAAATAAATACAGGCGAAGCGAGGCCGATCAAACAGCCACCCAGAAGTGTACCCCTAGCAAAACGGAATGAGGTAAAAGACCTTGTTCATGAAATGGAGCGGAGTGGTGTAATCGAGCCATCTTCAAGTCCTTGGAGCTCGCCCGTTGTCTTAGTCAAAAAGAAGGATGGCAGTACGAGATTCTGCGTTGACTACAGAAAGCTCAATGACGTTACTAAGAAGGACAGTTATCCACTACCAAGAATTGACGACACCTTAGACACGCTGGCTGGAACGAAATGGTTCTCCACGTTAGACCTACAAAGCGGATATTGGCAGGTGGAGATTGCAGAGAAAGATAAGGAGAAAACTGCTTTTAGCGCGAGCGATGGATTATGGCAGTTTAAAGTTATGCCATTCGGGCTCTGCAATGCTCCAGCTACTTTTGAACGCCTAATGGAACGAGTGCTGAAAGGACTTCACTGGAAGACTTGCTTGGTGTACCTTGATGACATCGTCGTGATGGGAAAGACTTTTGATGAGCACCTCAAAAATTTGGCAGAGGTTCTTCAACGCATATCATCAGCTGGTTTAAAACTTAGCGTCAAGAAATGTGCATTGTTCCAGAGAGAAGTAAAGTATTTGGGCCATCGAGTTACAGCAGACGGAATCTCAACGGATGAAGATAAAATACGAGCAGTAAAGGACTGGCCTCGTCCGAAAAATCTTCATGAACTGCGCAGCTTTCTGGGCCTTTGTACCTACTACAGACGCTTTGTACCAAATTTTGCCAACGTCGCTGCAAGCTTGCATGAGCTAACCAAGAAGTCGAGGCCGTATCACTGGGGCGAACAGCAGGAGAATGCGTTCCAGACACTAAAGGATTTACTGATTACGTCACCAGTACTAGCCTACCCCATAGCTGGAGAAAAATTTTTGCTTGATACCGATGCGAGCGGCTATGGCATAGGAGGTGTGTTGTCGCAAGTTGTCAATGGCACAGAAAAAGTGATAGGCTATTATAGCCGTATACTCTCAAAGCCTGAAAGAAACTACTGTGTGACACGACGTGAGCTTTTGGCAGTGTTGGAGTGCATAAAACACTACCATAAGTACCTGTATGGCCAACACTTTACGCTGAGGACCGACCATTCTGCATTGAGATGGCTGTTGCAGTTTAAAAATCCTGAAGGGCAGCTAGCGCGCTGGATTGAACGTCTTCAAAGCTACGACTTCAGCATCGAGCATAGAAGGGGCGTAAAGCATAACAATGCAGATGCTTTATCACGACGGCCCTGCAGCTTGGAGTGCAGACATTGTGTTAAGGCCGAAAAGAAGGAATGCGTTATTGATGTTCGGCTAACGCACATCGATTCCGATGAGGACTGGTCAGCGGCACAGAGAAACGACACCATATTGGCGACAATTATAGCAGCCAAAGAGGAAAATAGAAGACCTGCTCGCAATGTAATATCAGCTGAAAGCCCACTTGTGAAATCTTATTGGGCTCAGTGGAATAGCCTGAAGCTGATAAACGGGTGCTTGTA
Source organism: Panzeria rudis (assembly GCA_956483635.1). Classification (NCBI taxonomy): domain Eukaryota; kingdom Metazoa; phylum Arthropoda; class Insecta; order Diptera; family Tachinidae; genus Panzeria; species Panzeria rudis. The sequence goes on from OY101451.1 coordinate 87,655,355, forward strand.
CCGCGTATGGGAAAGTGCAGATGGTAAAATGGCTTCCAACCTAATAGTTGTGCCATCCTCCAAGGTGAATAAGGTTTTGCACGAGTTCCACAATGGTCCTAGTGGCGGTCATCTGGGAGTGACAAAAACGCTGGAGAAGCTAAAACAGCGTTTTTATTGGGTTGGGTGTCAACAAGCCGTAGCCGACTGGATAGCAAACTGCCCACAGTGCATCGCAGCAAAAGGACCAGCAAGAAAAAGTCGAGGACAGCTGCAACAGTACAACTCAGGTGCACCATTTGAGCGGATAGCAATGGATATAGCAGGTCCTTTTCCCGTCAGCGACGCCGGGAATCGCTATGTTCTTGTGGTGATGGACTATTTTAGTAAATGGCCAGAAGTATATGCCATACCCAATCAAGAAGCAAGGACAGTTGTGAATGTATTTGTCAACAACTGGGTATGTCGCTATGGTGTTCCAATAGAATTACATTCTGACCAAGGTAGAAACTTCGAGTCTGCTATATTCCGGGAAATGTGCGAATTATATGGGATAAAGAAAACAAGAACGACGCCGCTGCACCCACAGTCCGATGGCATGGTAGAAAGATTTAATCGCACTCTAGAGGAGTACCTGCGAAAAGTGGTAAGCGCGCATCAAAGGGACTGGGACGAGCACATTCCCAAATTTTTGTTGGCATATAGGTCAGCTGTACATGACTCGACATCACGAACACCTGCTAAAATTGTCTTCGGGACGGAATTAAAATTGCCTGGTGATTTGGAATTTGGCGTTAAGCCTACACCAACAAGTGAAGAAGGCACCAGCTTTTCCCAAGAGCAAGAAAATTTAAATGAGCTACATGAATTTGTACGCAACCGAATTAGAATGGCCAGTGACAAGATGAAGGCTAGATATGACCGAGCTGCAAATTCTGAGGGATTCAATGAGGGTCAATTGGTTCTACTTTACAACCCACAACGAAAGAAGGGATTGTCTCCAAAATTGCAGACTCATTGGGATGGACCGTATAAGGTTATTAAAAGGTTGAACGATGTCGTCTATAGGATACAGAAGTACAACAGCCCAAGGTCCAAAATGAAAATCGTACACCTGGAACGACTGGCGCACTATGGAAAAGGTGATTGTGTGCCTATTCGGGACGAACAGGCTTAAGTGGGCGGCAGTGTTACGAAATGAAAATGCAGATTCAAATGTAATGACACAAACTGACAACCCGATCATTATCTGCTTTATACCCCTAAATCACTGTAATAAAATCAAAACCTGGCAACCAAGTACCACAATTAAACTTGGCATCACTCGACAACTGCCAATAGAATTCAAAATAACGGAAAATGGAAGTTTCCGGAATCTTCAGGAAACGGTAGCTAGAACTTTCAAGATTATTCGAGACTGCTTAATCGCAATTACAAACAGTGACATTAAACTTAAACTGCAAGAGATGTAGACTTGATGACAGCGTAATTTGTTAAGTTGCAAGCATTAGAGTATGTGTGTGTGCGAAGATAAACAAACAGAAGAATAATCTCATGCATCTACACACGCACATACATTGCACCATAGCAAGACCAAAATGATCATGCCGTACACTTAAAGATGAAAAGAGACCTGAATTACAGTACAGTTAAAGATAAAGAGAGACGGCTGTATTCCAGAAAGTTAGCGAAGTTACCAGAAGGTTTTATAATTGACTATATAAGGGGAGGCTGCCAGACGACAAGAAAGAAGTGTGTTTTTAAACTTAGACGAGTAAACATCGCCAAGAATAGTTAGTGTGTACATCGCGTTTAGTTGTACGTGTTTTTAAAGTAATAAATAAAGTGTTACTGAGAATTTATTTGTAAAACAAATATCCGTGTTTTATTTTATTGCAATTCAACGAATCCTGTGAAAATAATAAAACCGTTTTTATGTAAAGGACTAAAAACGTAACAATATATATATGTATATGTATATATTCCTCAAGAGTTATATATGACTAAAAATATGGGCAATGCCACGCCCAGATAAAATAAAGATCTTATTTTTGCCTGAATCTACTAATTCGATTCGGTACCGATGCAACATTGTGATTATAAATGTAGGCAGTGCCACGCCCATAAATGACTATTTTCCTACTAATTCAGCTAAGTTGGATCTTATTAAATCTTGGACACATATAAAATTCCCGTAATAACACAATATTGCAATTGAAACAGTGCGAAGTGCCACGCCTATACAAGTTAAATATTATTTTTTAGCTATTCATAACAAAACAATTCTTATGAAACTTTGCACACACATTCAGATCTCTTGAAATTTTTTTTATACATTCAGCTGTATAATGAAAAAGTTTTTGTTTCAATTCCATTTGTTTTATATAAAAAAATTATTAGTTTCTTTTTATTCTACAAAAATTTAATTTAGTAAATAACAGTTATAATTGCATCCCCATTTCTTTTTAATAAATAAATGTACAAATTCTTTGTGCAATTTATGCATTGGAAGTTGGTATTTCAATTTCACTTGTTCCGTTGAATCATTTCGCTTATCTTGTTACAGTTGTTTAAACAGGCGCAGAAAGGTAAATGGCAAATTGTCAAAAACTTTTGTTATGGAAAATATTCTTGTTTCAATTCATTTTGTTTCACTTTGAAAATTTTCATGACTATTAAGAAATTATGGACTTTCTAAAGAACCTTTTAAAGAAAACTAAAAAGTTTTCAAGAATTTTGTTTAGACTTTATTGCTGTAGTTAGTTTTGTTTCAATTTCACTTGCTCCATTTCGATAACGTTTTATATACTATAAAGACTTGAGCAATTTTGTATACAATTATTGAAATCTTAAAACCTGTAAAATTTTTTGTTTCAATTCCATTTGTTTTATATGAAAATTTTCGAGGAGTTTCAGTTTATTTTGCAGGAAATTAATTTTTTTAATTAAATTGTTGAAGAAATTAACAAATTTTTCAAACAAAATCCTGTTTGGCCGAAACCGGTCTGTTTTTCAATCATATTTGACTTGGAATGACGGAAAATTTTTCTAAATTCTGTGAAATATTATGCAATTTGTGGCATTTAGATAGTTATGTTTTACTAACATTTTTGTATAGATAATTAAAAGAAAATATTCGTTTTTATGTAGTAAAATTCGAAAATAATAATAGGTATGCAATTTTTTTTGTTTCATTACCACTTGTTTCATTTGGAAAATTTTCGGATATCATAATTGTACTTTTTGACGATTTTAAGGTAATGTTGAGTCAATATTACTTTTGATATTTAAAGAACTTAAAGCTCTTCAATGAAATTGTTTCCATTTCACACATTCCCCTTGCCGACTGTGACTCGTTCAGGTTCGCTCAAATAATCAAAATATATTGAAAAATTTTTAAATATGTAATGTTTAAAGTAAAAGATCGGAGCTAATCAATTTTATGTTTCAATTCCATCTGTTCCATTTAGATAATATCTGTAGGCTTTCCATTTGTTTTATTTTCATATATATTTTTCTTGTAATGTTTTTTGGTTGTTTGACTTCTTAATTAATATCGTTTCAATTCCAGTTGTTTCTGCATGAGCGATGACTATTTTCTTTTGTGAAATTTTTCTATAAAATGTATTTATTATTAATAATGTTTTATCTGATGTTTTACAAATATTTTAATTTAAAAAACATTAGCTTATATAAACTTTGTTTCAATTCCACTTGTTCCATTTAAAGAAAATGTCATAAATTTAAGTAAAATATTCTAAATTTTATCTTTGACAGTAGAATTATTACAAAAAACATCATCGTTATATATTTAGTTCAATTCCACTTATATAATTTTATATACAAAAATAGCTCAACATATAATTTTTCGCTAAAACTGTAGGCCAGTCACAAACTTCAGGCGTGTAACTACCACATATTTATTTTATTACTATTTCCTCTAAATTTTATAGTTGCATTTTAAATCCATTACTACTTCTCTTTACAATATTTATGCACATAAACATTTGTTGAAAACATATATTTCCATGACCTTAAACTTTTGAATTGATGTGTGCGGTACGATTTTGTAGATATTTAAGTTGAACAAATTGTAAAATATGTTACCTTTCAGAAAACCCAAAGAATTTGAAGCAAAAAAACCCGTAATAAAATCTAAAAATGTTAAGGCTTAAATCCCTTTGCCTGCTAACGTTTTGTGGCACATATTTTGGCTGCCCCACGAATTACCATAAATAACCAAAAAAAATATGGTAATGCTGCTGTTGCAAATTGCACATGAATGTGTGTGAGAAGGCATATTATCGTGAGGTGCTTTTTCTTGGGCAACAAAAAAGTATTAAGCAGACATTTAAAAGACTTAAAGTTCTTTGATGTGAAAAAATATGTAAAATATCACACAACAATATATGATCAAGCCATTGAAGTAATATATCAGTTGATGCAATAGCTAAAATTGTTCGACAAAAAATACATAAATGTTTCTAATGATGTGTAGTAATGCTAGATCTTTATAAAATTAATACCTTTACATTTGCTTTAATAAAGTTTGTAGCTTTACTTTACCTTTATGACATTACTAGACCAGCAATATTATTTATATAAATTCTACCAATAATAATAATAATAATATTTATATGAGGGATTTATTTCCATAAATTTGTTAGAGCACAAAATTTTTGTGATATTTCAAAGCCACATTCGTAATAAATACTTAATTTTAAAATGTTAGGAGAAATCTGCAGGAATTCGTAGCTAAAATAGCATGTGAAATATTTTAGAATTGTGACGCAAACTATTAGCAAATAATAAAATAAATTATGATTTGCATTAGGCGAAGCTTTAACACAAGAAAAAAAATCATGGAACTTTTCTAAAATATTTAAATTTGCAGAGAGTTTCAAACGTTTAAAAGGATTGTTTGTGGGTTATAAAAACTGGCCCTCAAAAGTAATAAATCATAAAATGTTTCAATTTTATTTTTTTCTTTACTTTATTTTTGTTTAATTAGACCCCTAAAAAACTTAACATGATAAAATTTAATAATAGTTGAAAAAATGTGTTTCATTTCCATATGTTCCGTTTTTATTTTTTCTAAGTCGATATAAAATTTCTAGCAACTGAAGCGTTTGTAATAAAATTTAATATCACCATAAATTTTCTAAATCGCTCTTCGAAAGCTCGTGTTTCATTTCCATCGTTCCTTTAAATTTTTTTACTAATAACTTTAGTGTGAAAATGATTTATTTCATTAAATTTTATGAAACGAATTAAAATAAAGATTCCAATTTTTTTCTTAATTTTACTTGTATTTCGATTTCATTTGTTCCTTAATATACTTCCATTATTTATTTTTTCATTAGTAAATATTAAAATTTGTATAAAGAATTCTTGAAAATCCTAACTTTTTCTATAGAATTTTCCAAGCTTTTCGGGCTATATAATTCTCTAAGTTGTTGTTAATCATAAATTGTTTCAACTTCTATTTGTTCCCCTATTATATTTTCAATGATACAAGGCACCTAAGGCATATAATTTTTTTTTACAAAAATCTCTGGGAAATTTTAATTCCATTTGGTCGTTGTCATAATTATGTGCCTTAGAATGAAATCAAATAGCACCAATGCGTTAGAAGAAATATTTTACTGCAAAGTAAAAACTTAAAAAAAATTTTCGTTTCAATTCCGTTTGTTCCATGACTAACTTTTGCTCTAAATTTATTAGAAAGTTGTTTTAAAATGTAATTTCTTACTTATTCACAATTAGTATTCGGCATAGGAAATCTTGTAAGCGTTACGTTTAAGGTATAAGATATGTTTAGCACTTTTATGTAAAATACCACGATAAACATTCGTTGTATGAGTCTTTTTGTACCTTTCTTAAAAAATTTACAAAAAACTTCACCTTAGCGGCGATATAGCGGGCTAAAATATTCTACAAAAATATTTACCATAAAATTCTACTATAGATCTTCGAAGAGACCTAAGCTCTATAATAAACTAGAACCCTAGAAATCACTAAAAACTTAAAATAAGTTTAAGGGCTAATTTCGTACTTATTCACAATTGATATTCCGCAGAGGAAATCTTGTAAGTGTTACGTTTAAGGTATAAGATATGTTCAGCGCTTTTATGTAAAACAACCCCAGAATAATTATTGTGGAACATTTTAACCCTCTAACTCTTCGTTGCGTGGGTCCCCTTCAGCAACAATATAGCAAAATAAAATGCTCTAAAAAAATGTTCCTCGTAATGTTTTACATAAATGTGCTGAGCACACCTTGCATAACGTAAGGTTTGCCAGATTTCGTTTGCCGAGTACAAATTGAGCATAAGTACAAAATTAACCCTTAAACACATTTTAAGTTTTGAATGATTTCTTTAATGACATATAGTAGAAGTATGACAAAGATTTCTGTATAACATTTCAGGCTGCCATATCGCCGCTGAAAGAGAGTTTTTGCCCCTTTTCTCAGTAAAGAACCAAAAGCCCATACGAAAAAGAATTAAAGGGTTAAAATATTTCACAAAATTGTTCCTGGTGGTGTTTTACATAAAAGTGCTAAACACATATGATACCTTAAAAGTAAGTCTTACAAGATTTCCTAAATAAGTACGACATTAACCATTCGTTAGAATCATATTATTCTATCTGAGTTGGCCATTGTAATTAAACTTTTACAACTCAAATAAATTTTTGCATATTATTCTTTCTAGTTGTCTGTACAGCACAGTACAGCACAGTACAGCACAGTACAGTGCAGTACAGTACAGTACAGTAGAGTACAGTACAGTACAGTACAGTACACTACAATACAGTACAGTACAGTACCGGTACCAGTACTGATGACTGATGAACTGATGCCTGATAAACGAAATGACTGAAAAACGAAATGACTGATAAGCGAAATGACTGATAAACGAAATGACTGATAAACGAAATGACTGATAAACGAAATGACTGATAAAGAAATGACTGATAAGCGAAATGACTGATAAACGAAATAACTGAAAAACGAAATGACTGATAAACGAAATGACTGATAAACGAGATGACTGATAAACGAAATGACTGATAAACGAAATGACTGATAAGCGAAATGACTGATAAACGAAATGACTGATAAACGAAATGACTGATAAACGAAATGACTGATAAACGAAATGACTGATAAACGAAATGACTGATAAACAAAATGATCGATAAACGAAATGACTGATAATCGAAATGACTGATAAACGAAATGACTGATAAACGAAATGACTGATAAACAAAATGACTGATAAACAAAATGACTGATAAACGAAATGACTGATAAACAAAATGACTGATAAACGAAATGACTGATAAACGAAATGACTGATAAACGAAATGACTGATAAACGAAATGACTGATAAACGAAATGACTGATAAATGAAATGACTGATAAACGAAATGACTGATAAACGAAATGACTGATAAACGAAATGACTGATAAACGAAATGACTGATAAACGAAATGACTTATAAACGAAATGACTGATAAACGAAATGACTGATAAACAAAATGACTGATAAACGAAATGACTGATAAACGAAATGACTGATAAACGAAATGACTGATAAACGAAATGACTGATAAACGAAATGACTGATAAGCGAAATGACTGATAAACAAAATGACTGATAAACGAAATGACTGACAAACGAAATGACTGATAAACGAAATGACTGATAAACGAAATGACTGATAAACAAAATGACTGACAAACGAAATGACTGATTAAAGAAATGACTGATAAAAGAAATGACTGATAAAAGAAATGACTGATAAACGAAATGACTGATAAACGAAATGACTGATAAACGTAATGACTGATAAACGAAATGACTGATAAACGAAATGACTGATAAACGAAATGACTGATAAACGAAATGACTGATAAACGAAATGTCTGATAAACGAAATGACTGATAAGCGAAATGACTGATAAACGAAATGACTGATAAACGAAATGACTGATAAACGAAATGACTGACAAACGAAATGACTGACAAACGAAATGACTGAAAAACGAAATAAAGTTTATTAAAAAAGAAAAATTATGTTTCAATTCCATTCGTTCCACTTAATGAAATTTATGTTGGTTTATCTTTGAAATTAGGCGTTTCAATAATTTGGGCAAAAAAAAATGCCATGGGATTTTACTATTAGAATTTAGTTATTAAAAACTATCTTTTTAAACGCTGAAGAGGAGTTATTGGCTTATTTTTTAAGAAATGCACTAAAAGACCCATACAGCGAAGGGTTAGAGGGTTAAAATGTTTCACAAAAATGTTACTTGTGGTGTTTTACATAAAAGTGCTGCGCACGTCATATACTTTAAACGAAATGCATGCAAATTTTCTATGTCGAGTACTAATTGTGAATAAGTATGAAATTAACCCTTAAGCACTTTTTAAGTTTTAAATTATTTCTGGCATTCCAGCTCAGCTTGGAACTTTAATGTCTTTAAAAACTTATGGTTCAATTTTATGGGAAATATATTTGTAGAACATGTCAGCCCGCTATATAGTATCTGAAGGGAGTTTTGTGCCCTTTTTTTAAAAAAGAGGAAAATCCCCCATTCAGCAAAGAATTAGAGGGTTCAAATGCTCTACGAAAATGTTTTCGTTGGTATTTTACATAAAACTGCTGAACACATTCTACATCTTAAACGTAAAGATACGGTTGCACTTGGCGAATATTTTCCCAAAAAACGTTACCACTACTTTTGCTCAGGATTAGTGTGATTTAATTTGGTTTTTATATCACAATAATAATAAAGTTAATTATGCTGCAAAAAGTTAATTTTATATTATTTTTAATAAATGAGTAATTCCATTTAGCCGGGTGTGGCCACTTTACACATATTTTTTGTTATAAATAATGAATATAAAATTTTTTACTTAAAAAAAGGTTGCGACTCGCAAGGCCATTAAGCTTAAAGTCGTTGAATAGCGGGTAGACACTGAAAGAACACGATTCCTATTTAAATGGTCCTCAGAAAGCTGCGACGGGTGTGACCTTAGAAATCTTAGTTTTAAAGAATTATGACTTTCAGCATAAATTCTGTAAAATTTTTACTATAACGTACACAATAATATTGGTATAGCTGTCTGTTCAAAGTATTAGCAAAGTATTAGTATTAGCTGTATTACGTATTTATTGTTTGACAAAAACCAGGTTTCTTAACAAAAAACTATTTTTAAAATGTGACGGGTGTGACCGACGGGTGTGACCTAATACGAAAATTTAAAAAATTCGAAGAAATAAAACTTGTTATTGCTTTCATTAATATAAATAATATAAAAATAAATCATAAGAAAATAGTAACACATTAAATTATTTGCTTTCCGTTCTATTATAGCTGCTAGCTGAGTATTTTTTTAAATTCAATAAAAAGCAAAAAAAGTATATTCTTTTCAAAGATATTGGTTTTTATTAATAATGAGAAAGGGAAGAATAGAAAATCTGAAATATATATTAAACATACAAAGAGGGAGAGCAAAATGATTCATGGATGATCATTTAAGAGTGCCTCAAATTGCTTAAAAAATACTAAATAATTTATGCTCTAAAAAACATTAATTAAGAGATTTTTATTGAAAATATCAAAATTATTTTTTCCTTGCATAGGGCCGTTTTTCGTGGAATCACTCAAATGCGAATCCATATTTAAAAAATATTGGAATTAAAGGAAATACAATCTTAGCTTGTCTGTTGGTCACGTTTTTTCGGCAAATATTTGCCAAGTGTGACCGTACCTATTTTTACAATATCACTTTCGTACACATTGGACATTTCTTTTGTTGTCATTTTGTGATGTCATATTTCAAATTAACAACTCAATACGATAAAATGACAACATGCTGCCATTTTGTTTTTGTGACTGCAATATTGTCGCATTATTGTGACAACTGTAGACATTAGACGCGCAACAGTTTGCCGGAAGTGGCAAACGTTGCCGCTAGTGCACACTATCATGTTGGCTTGCGATGTCATAAAATGGCATATTGTGTACGTAGTAGGCTCAAATTCACAGCATTTAGTTAGCTAACGATGGTGGCTTAACCAATGATATTTATATGGAAAATCGTTAGTTAAACCAAATGCAGACTATAAATTTGACCCTTAATATGTCAAATGTTTAATCAATTGTGATGTTAATATCATACTATTAAGCATATTCTTTATAGAAATTTTCACACATGAAGCTTTAGTTTTTTCTCTATATCTAGTAGCAAAAATTTAGATTTTTCTTTCAAATCCAGCCCTACATATACATTGAACTTTACTGTGAGTTCACGCCAGCTTTTATTTTCTGTTTACCAATATTGATTTAATTGCATTCAACTTTTAAATTTTCATTAAATTTTCTTTTCTGCCAATATATATGTCATTTAAAACTTTCTACCTGCCACAAAATTCAATTGTTTTTCTTTGACATTTTTTTTCTAAAAATCTCATTTACACCTGACAATATTGAAAAGAATTTTAAAAGAAAAGTAACAACAAAACCAATAAAAAGTTAAATCGAACTATGTGTGTACGTACGTACATATTGCAGCAAACAGAAAATAACAAACATTCTTTAGTTTACACCTAGAAAATCATTTCATTACATTTTCCACTTTAGAAGTGTTGGCACATTTGGTGCCAATGTGGTTTATCTGATTTTAATTTGCCATTAATTACAGCATTTTTATTAATGATACAAAACCAACAGATGAAGGAAGCTGTTCGAAATGACACTGAAAGAGATGACTATAAAAGAGCTGAAACTGAAAGAGATGATGAAACTAAAAGAGCTGAAACTGAAGGAGATGAAGCTGAAGATGAAAAATGAATGTATGTAGTTGGGATGGTATAAATAACTTCCAGGACTCCTTTTTTTAATGGCAGGAGACTAGAAACAAAAATTGCTTAAAGCTGTAAAACAAACTATTTGCCAATTTTACTAATGAGCCTTAAAACATTTCAGGACTTTTATTTCTTTTTCTATTAAGGCTTAAGACAAATACATTTTATATATTGTTACTTTGTTTTTGGGGTGTGCTATGGACAATAGTTAGCAATTGCTTAAGTCAGATGTGTGTTTAACTGTTTCCTTTTCTAATTATATCCTTAAGCCCTTTTGATGGGCACTTAATTTCTTAATTGCAAAAAGTTGTCTATAAATTGCTATAAGACTTAATTAAAAATATAGACACATTAATGTCTTTTTTATTAGTGCTGGTAATTTCTGCTACATTTAATTACTTAATACCACTCAATACTTTTCATTCGGGTACTCAATACTTACTGGATACTTTTATCGCTTAGAAAAAGCTACACTTTTAAACAGAGTTGTATTTTGGCCTCAATTTCTTCATTCAATTTAGTGATACAAATAATACCTAGAAAGTATCGAGTAACTACTTTTGAGTATTGAGTACCCTAAAAAAATAGCAAATACTAGATACTCGGTATCCACTACTCAATAATTTGCAAGCACTATTTTTTATTTATTTAAATATCATTTAGTTTACTTTATCGTTCAAGTAAAATAAAATTTTGCAAAGTGGTAAATTAAATTGAAAAAATATTAAACTAAATATTTTGCCAGAGAGACGGACAAAAGTATAGACAGACAGATGGATATCAAATCCAATACACTGAACAAATTATTTTACATAATTTCAATGAATAACATTCATTGACCTAGACTTTTGATTTTTTTTTTTTTTGGCAAAAATACGTTTTTTCAATTAAAATACTCATTGGAGTTCAATATTAAACGGTTCATTGAAAGCATTCGTTTTTGTTATTCCTTAACAAAATTAATGAACCAGTTCATTGCTGTAACGTACTAGTACATCAGGTCTTGGATTTTCAGGTCAGGATTTGGATTTTAATTTTATGGTGGTAAGAAGAAAGTTCACAACATCGGAAGAGCAGAAACGCTATGGAGATAAGTAATATATGTATTGAATGTTACTGTGACAGAGCTTTCATACATAATTTGGTTTCGAGTTTTACGATGTTAAAAAAGGAGTTACCATTGGTGGTAAAGCAAAAACGTTAAAGGAAATGTATTGAACGTTACTTTGACAGAGCAGAAATAATATGTAGATAAGTAAAATGTATTTCAAGTTAGTTTCACAAAAAAAAAGTTGGCATAGGAGAGACCCTAGAAACGATAAGGAGATATGTTAAATGTATTGAACGTTACTTTAAAAAAATTACTTATTATAATATCACAACGGGAAAATCAGAAGCAATATTGATATATGTAAAATGTATTGAACGTTACTTTGACAAAACTATTATATTTGATTTGGTTTTAGTATGTTAAAAAAAGTTCACATGGTGGAATCCCAGAAACGACAAGGACAAGTATACTTATTGAACGTTACTTTGGCAAAATTCTTAAATGTAATTAGTCTAAAGGTATTTGTCTTAAAAGCTACTTTTTCTTAAAAGGTAATTTTTCCCAAAAGGTTTTTTTTCTTAAGTCTTAAAAAGTTACTTTTTCTTAAAATGTACTTTTTCTTAAAAGGTACATTTCTTAAAAGGTACTTTTTCTTAATAGGTACTTTTTCTTAAAAGGTACTTTTTCTTAAAAGGTACTTTTTCTTAAAAGGTACTTTTTCTTAAAAGGTACTTTTTCTTAAAAGGTACTTTTTCTTAAAAGGTACTTCTTCTTAAAAGGTACTTTTTCTTAAAAGGAACTTTTTCTTAAAAGGTACTTTTTCTTAAAATGTACTTTTTCTTTAAAGGTACTTTTTCTTAAAAGGTACTTTTTGTTAAAAGGTACTTTTTCTTAAAAGGTACTTTTTCTTAAAAGGTACTTTTTCTTAAAAGGTACTTTTTCTTAAAAGGTACTTTTTCTTAAAAGGTACTTTTTCTTAAAATGTACTTTTTCTTAAAAGGTACTTTTTCTTAAAAGGTACTCCTTCTTAAATGGTACTTTATCTTAAAAGTACTTTTTGAACCATTTGTTCATATTAAACGTATGATTAATATTATCACGAACATCTGTTAAAAAATTCGCCATTACTCAGGCAATTCTAAATAAAATTTAAATGTACTAACATAAAGTTAAAGATAAAACGCATATTATTTGCTAGAGCAATAAACTTATAACAGAAATCAAATCTACTCAAAAAAAATTTAAATTAATCAAAGGTCGTTTAAAAATCATAAGCAATTCTAGTAACAAAATGTTTATATAAAACTTGTTCTTTTATTTAACTCGTTTTATACTCTCTTGCAATAAGTCTTAATAACTACATATTCATACGACTCTACTCAACAGCTGTTGTCAATTTTCTAGCTGAATAGTTTATTAAAAATGTTTACGGGCTTTAACTACATTTTTTTTTATTTTACAAGCTCATCTAATCTAAAATGGCTTTTCGTTGTAGTTTGCCATAAAATCGAATTGATGTAGTAAAAAATCAGTGAATTTTTCTTGCAACATATCACAAACTGTGTATTTTAATTTTCTCTATGGTTTTTTTTTCTAACTCTAAGGGTTGTTAAATAATATTGGCTTCACTAACCCATCAACACTGTCAGTATTCTAATAGAGTTATTTACACCACATGGCAGCTGCCAAAATATTAAAATAAAACTGTAGAACACACTGGATCCTTCAACACAATTTTTAAGTGTTTAATACCGTATCGAAAAGTAAGAATTAAAATAAAAAATAAAGTAGAATATAAATCTATAGCAAGTGTTTTGCCAAAATAGAATTTTAATCTTTTTTCTCTCTCACTCTCCCTGTGTTTTTTTTTTGTTCCTCCTCCTTGTATGCTTCATAAATCTCTGGAGTATGTACAGGTAAATGGATGAAGTGTATTTGTATATGTTCTTAACATGCATTCAAGCGCTCAAAAGTATGCAACTTGTCCAGCCATCAAATTCTTGTGCATATACACATGCATGCATTCATATTTATGTTTCCTACCTAAATGCTTTGTTCGTAAATTTCATATGTATATTGAATGTGTAAAGTTTTGCAGGAGATGCGTTATGCCTGAATGCATACAAAAAATTTACTCAACCGTATAATTTTATAACGAAAAATTCTGTTTTTATTCTTAATATTTTTCTGTTTTTTTAGTGAAATACTACTAACAAAATTTTTGTAGATCTAAAAAAAGGGGAATGATTTTACCTGGAGGTTAAAAGGTTGCTTGCAAAAATGTGATTAGCATTTGCAATAAGATTCTGCTAAGTCTACTCTGTTTGACCAATAGTTCTATTATATTTCATTAATAGCTCAGTTGTGGTGAAGTTTGTTTTAAATTTAGTTCAAATTTGCCATAATAAAGTCGGTTAAGTTTATTTTTAAAACTTTTATTATTGCCCAATAAGTTGACAACCCCTTTTGCTTAGCACACTGGGGGACATCTATTACACTGTACAACAAAATCAAATTATTTTTTTTAATAACAAGGTTCTAAAGACTGATTCTGGTAAAGTGTATCAAAAAAAAACATATACGTGTATCGAAGTTTTTAAATTTTATATCTGGGACTGATTTGAGGGGGAGTTTTTAGGAACCAACTTGTTTTCTCTACGCTATCCTTCCGCTTGTCTATCTGTAACAGGATTCTATCTTGAGAACGGTAAGAGGTACGGACCTGAAATATGTGTAACTATGGCCGCTATAGCAACAAATATGACCCTTACAGTTTAAAGGGTGTTCTAAAGCGAGCAATGAAACATGTTGAAAACCTGATGTAATACACAGATACTTGACATTTTCAAAGTAAGTGTATTATTATACAGACTACAATAATAAATGCTGAAATTTAAACAAATTGAAGATTAGAGGGTATTCAATTAATGTAATTTTCACAATTATCTTCACAACTACTGCAGCATTTTAGAGGCGAATAATAAACAACAAACGAACTAAAATTTAAAGGGTATTCTATCAGGCTATGTATTTTGAAATTAAGCTGTAGCTTCTGAACCATAATAATTGAACACTCGAAAGAAACAAAATGAATAAGCATTATATTCTAACTTTCTCATTAATTATAATTAATGGGTAAATTATTAAGTAAGGCAAGGAAAAAGCCGAAAAACGAAAAAAAATTTCCAAAATTAAAAATCCGCCCAAAAAACTAACAAAATTGCTATAATTAACAAATCCCAAAAAAAGGAAAAAAAAATCGCCAAAATTAAAATAAAACTAAAAAATCCAAAAATTAAAAAATGACAATACGAAGAAATCACCAAAATGACAAAGAGCTTAAAAGCAAAAAAGGCACCAAAAATAAAAACATCACCAACACGCAAATAGTCGGCAGAAAAAAAACCGCTAAAGACCAAAAAAAATCGCCAAAACGAAAAAAATCGCTAAGACTATAAAATAGCAAAAAAAATAATCAAAAAATTCCCAAAACGAAAAACGAAAAAAATCGCTCAAATTAAAAATAAACCTAAAAAACGACAAAGTTCGCAAAACAAAACAAACGCTAAAACTAAAAAAAATCCCAAAAATTAAAAAAAAAACGAAAAAATCACCGAAATGAAAAAAGCGCCAAAAATAAAAATCCCCAAAACGCTTAAAATCTCCAAAACCAAAAAAAAAATCGCTAAAACGAAAAAAATCACCAAAACTACAAAAATCGCCAAAAGAAACCTAAAAAATCGCCAAAACTAAAAAATCGCATATAACTAAAAAAATCGCTCAAATCAAAAACATCGCCAAAAAACGAAAAAAATCGCCAAAACGAACAAAATTCGCCAAAACTAAAAAATATCCCCAAAAACCCAAAAAGTAGCTAAAACAAAGAAAAAACCTAAAAAGTAAAAAAAAATTGCAAATTAAATGAAAAAGCAAAACGAAAAAAATTGCCAAAATAAAAAAATGGAAACAGCAAATATAGCACCAAAACGAAAAAGGTCACAAAAAACTAAATATTTCGTCCGAACAAAAAACCCCTAAACGAAAAACTAAAAAATCCTCAAAAACAAAAAAAATCAACAAAACCCCAATATATGTGCACATATAGTATTCTTACGAAACCCTTCGTTTACAAGTCAAACTTGCACTTTACCCAGACCCTTCCGAATTCGACCTATTTTGCAGCAAAGTTTTAATATTAACCCATATGTTCTAAAATTCCAAAGCAAAAACAAATATCACTTGCAGAAACTCTTATGTGTATCCATATATTTGTCAAAACATTTTATGGAACTTGGTCCAAATGTGGACTTTATGGGCAAAACCATAAACTAATTCTATTTTTGGGATATTTTAGAATTTTCTTAGGAATTCTGAGATTGTCAGTTACCTCCCCCCCCCCCCAAAAACTCAAACTGGATCCGCACCTGCTAGAAAACCTTTTCTTAAGGTTATGACTAAAAGTAGAAAATTTGTAAGCTACAGTAATTTATGAATTCATAGAACTTTTATTAATTTGTTATAATTTTAACTAACTTAAGGCCTAAACTTGGCTTTATAAAGCAATTTCCATCATTACAGGTATATTTAAGTTTCACTTTAACTTGAATTCTCTTACCATTTCAAAATCAATTCAATTTAAAATTAAATCTCTTTAAAAATTAAAACATCTTTCTTGTACATGCTATTAATTATTTAAATTTGTATTTTAAGACAAATCCTTATAAAAACATCTGAACTAAACTTAAAAACTCTCAAGTGAAATTTACCTTAATGTTTATTTTATTTTAGTTCATTTTTTTGTGTACTCTCCTGTCTTAAAATATCTTGACATAGAAGTTCAGTTTAAGTTGTTGCTTGCTTTTACTTTTTTTTCTTTGTTCTTATGTTGCAGTTGTTGTTCTCATTCCACTGGACTGTTGTTGCTGTTGTTGTTTTTTTTTCGGATACTATTCTGTTGTTTATTTTACAAGTTTCTTAACCTACTTTAATTTGTGAGTAAATCTTATTTAAGTAACTTTTTTTTTTATTTATTTCTCTTATAACACTTAAGTGCTATTCTACACAAATTTGTAGAGAAACTATATTTTTTGTAACATTTACATCAACTAGTGGCGACGCGGCGCTGGTACTACTTCGGTGCTTGGAATATATTCATATAAAAATTCTTTAAGGGTTATACTCGTAACTAAGTATGTACGAGATACTAACTACTTGTAATACTTATTTTTGGCTTTTCTAAGTACTTAAAAGAATAAATTAAAGAAGAGGACCAACAACAAAAAAAGCTAAATTTTCATTGTTATTTTGATGTATGAAAAATAAAAGATATTTTTAAAATGTTAGAGAATTTGTACGCTTTTGAAAATCTGAAAGCAGATAAGAAGATTTGTTGGAATTTTCTAGATATTCAGTTTCACTTTTAATTAGCTATAGTTTGGGTTCTTTAACGTTAAACGATTTTTTTTTCAATTAACTCTAGAATATATGTATTTTCTTTAATTCATAAAATACATAAAACGTTTAAGGGTTAATATAGCATATAAACAGATTTTGCTATACAATACTTATAATTAATATTGATTATGACGACATAACATATTTTGCCAATAACTTTGGCAATTTTAAAGAAAGGAAAAATTGCTTAAAGGACAAAAAGCAGCAAAAAGCATAAAAATCGCTAAAATGCAAAAAATTGCCAAAAAACCCAAAAATCTAATAAAAACCAAAAATATCGTAAAAAACGAAGAAAAAGATCGCCGAAAACCAAAAAATCGCCAAAACCAAAATATCACTAAAACTAAAGAAAACCTAACAAGAAATCGCCAAAACTATATATATCGTCAAACCACGAAAAATTCGCCAAAACGAAAAAAAAATCGTCATAACTAAAATATCGCCAAAATTCCCCAAAACTAAAAATATTGTAAAAAAAAATGAAAAAAGTCGCCAAACTGAAAAAATTGCCAAAACGAAAAAAGTGCCAAATTTAAATAAATTAACTAGGGTGCGACTTTGGCTCGCACACGAAGGTTTCCGTACGAATACACATATGTATATCTCTTTTCGTTTTTGCTCCTTTTTTCATTTTGGCAATTTTTTCGTGTGCTTTTTTTGTTTAATTTTAGTTTTTTTATTTTTTAAGTATTTTTTGTTGCTTTTGGCGATTTTTTGGTTTTGGCGCTTTTTTAATTTTCGTGATGGTCTTGTTTTTTCTGCCGACTATTAGTTTTTTGAAAATTTTTTTTTGTTTTTTGCCGGTATTTTTAGTTTTTGGCGATTTTTTGTTTTTGGCATATTTTTAACGTTTTTTTTTTCACTCTTTGATATTTTTAGTTTTAGCGATTATTTTAGTTGTTGCGATTTTTTCGAGTTTTGGCGTTTTTTCGGTTTTTGGGACTTTTTTTCTATTTTTGGTGATTTTTTTAGTTTTAGCGATTTTTTTTGGTTATGACACTTTTTCGTTCTGTCGATTTTTTTTCATTTTTTGCGATTTTTGGTTTTGGCGTTTTTTTACGCTTTTTTCGCTTTTTGGCGTTATTTTTATTTTTAGCGACTTATTTTAGTTTTGGCGATTTTTTAAGTTTTGGCGCTTTTTTCAGTTTCGGAGACTTTTTTCGGTTTTTTGGGTTTTTTAGTTTTAGCGATTCTTTTTGGGCACTTTTTCGTTTTTGGCGATTTTTTTGGTTATTCGCGATTTTTTTAGTTTTGGCGCTTTTTTTTTTTGTCGCTGTTTTCATTTTGGTGTTTTTTTCATTTATGGCAAATTTTTCATTTTGTTATGATATTTTTAGTTCTAGCGATTTTTTTATGTTGCAGTGCTTTTTTCGTTTTGACTACTTTTTCGGTTTTTGGCGTTTTTTTTAGTTTTTTGACGTTTTTTTAGTTTTGGTGATATTTTGCGTTTTAGCGATTTTTTTTAATTTTGGTGCTTTTTTCCTTTAAGCTCTTTTTTCATTTTGGTGATTTTTCGTTTTGACATTTTTTTAATATGGAATTTTTTAGTTTTAGCGATTTCTAAAATTTCAAGAGTTTTCATCTTGCGGTTTCCAAGATACAGCATACATATTATCTAAATCACATAGTCAAAATTACATTAACTGATAGAGCACCCTTTAATTTTCATTGTTTTAAGTATCAGTGTTAATTGCTGTAGTCTATTCTACAGACTACACCAATTAACACTAACTTTGAAATTTTTAAATGTCCATATATACATAAGTGTCTGTATATTACATTAGTATTTCAACATTTTTCGTTGCACGCTTAGAACATCCTTTAATTTTTAAGTGTCATATATTTGTTGTTGTAGCGGCTAAAGTTTTACATGTTCTGTGAAAATTTCAGGTCCGTAGCTCTTATAGTTCTCGAGAAAACAGCCTGTGACAGAGGGACAGACAGACAGACAGACAGACGGACAGCGTAGCGAAAACAATAGGGTTTCTTTACACTTTTGGAACCCTAAAAATAGATTTTGTTTTATAGTGTAATTAGGTAGAAGAAACATATTGAGGAGACCCTTCCTAGCTAAAATTGACCTTACAACTTTATATTCTAGATTTTGAGCGAGGAGAATCTTATTTACGTTATCTAGCCAAGGTTCTTGGATTAAGGTCACGCATACATATGTCCTTCCCCTCCATGAAACGTAACAGTTCATCCTATGCTGTTTCGGAATGATGCCTATTAATTTGCAGCATCCTCATTCAGTTCTAAAAAAATTCTACTTCGTATGCAAAGTTTTTTAACTTTTTAGCTCACTTCTCGTTCGTTGGCCATCGTTTGCAACCCATTTAAATCTTGTTTTATTATTTTTATTATCCTTATAGTAGAGAGCTCGTTAGTTTTCATTATATTTTAAGGCTAATTTAAGATGATTGTTTTCCTTTTTTTTTGCTTCTCTTGGATTAAAAATATTACATTAGAAAAGAAATAAATTTTATAAAATGTAAATTAGTCAAGAGTTTGCTAGAATGTTTTATGGACATTAAAGAAAATGGCCTTGAACAAATGAAAGCAACTACATACATACTTAAGAAAATAGTTTATGTTAATATCAAGTTTTTTTCCAGATACTTAAAATTCACTTTTTAATACTTAATGAAGCATAATAAGAAAAGAGTTCTTAAAATAAAAAGACATGAACTTATTTAATAAGTTGTGAATATTTTTTAGGTTAAGGTTGTACATAAAATATAATAGCCCAGCAAAAACTTGATAATGTCTTGGAAATACAAAGCGATATTGTGTTCAAAACAAACTGCATATTATCTGCATTACTTTACAGTCAATTACTTACTTAAATCAATTACTTAACTACTAGTAAATAAACAAGCCATTTATTGCCTGATTGGCTCTGTAATAGTACGTGCGCTTATCATGCAGGTAATCAGCAGTTCAACCCCTGGCGAAGCAAAGTGGATTTTTTTCGGGTGCAAGTTTTAAGCCCGTAACAAAATAGTATTGGAAAAGGCCAGTGAGTAAAATACTTGACTTTAAACACAACCATAACACTGTACAACAAACTCAAATTCAATATATGTATACGTGTATCGATATTTTGAAAGTTTACATCTGAGTGATTCCACGTAAAATGACCCTATGCAAGGAAAAAATAATTTTCTCATTTTTAATAAAAATCTCTCAATTGATATTTTTTAGAGAATGACAATTATAGAACAAATAAAAAAATACATTATTTAATATTTTTTAAGCAATTTGAGGCACTTTTAAATGATCATCCAAGAAATATTTTGCTTTCCCTCTTTATATGTTTAATATTTATTTCAGATGTTCTTTTCTTCCCTTTCTCATTACTAATAAAAACCCTCATCTCTGAAAAGAATATATTTTTTCTAGAGTATTCTGCTGTCTACAATAGAATGTTTTTATGTTCTTATGATTTATTTTTATATTATTTATATTAATGAAATCAATCACAAGTTCTATTTCTTCGAAGTTTTTAAATTTTTGGTATTAGGTCACACCCGTCGGTCACACCCGTCACATTTTGAAAATAGTTTTTGCTAAGAAAACACATTTTTCATCAAACAGTAAATATGTAATACAGCTAAAAACAGTTTGAACAGACAGAAAATTTTAATGCAACATTGTAGGTTATGCATGTAAGTTATTTTCACTGCTAACATTTTAGTAGCGTTTTTATTGAACTATATTATTACATTTTTAATAAAAAAAAATATTTGTATAATAAAGATTGATTTTCTAGCAACTTTCTTTTTGGCAACACTGTTTTTGGCAGCTCAGCTGCTTTCGTGTAACATGTTGCTGTTAAACATGTTCAGTTTGGTCTATAATTTAAGAAATGAAGCCACACGACCTACCACAACGGCTAACTTTTTTTTAGGTGAATAGGCGCTGTCAAAGTTGGATGAAGATCTACTTTTTTATACAAAAATTGTGTTCAGCGACGAAGCCCATTTCTGGTTGAATGGATACGTGAACGTTCTGGTAGGTCGTGTGGCTTCATTCCTTAACTTATAGACCAAACTGAACATGTTTAACAGCAACATGTTACACGAAAACAGCTGAGCTGCCAAAAACAGTGTTGCCAAAAAAAAAAAAGTTGCAAAAAAATTACCCTTTATATGTAGTTCAATAGATATGAGCGAATCAAAATGGCTTTATAAAATTTGCCACTTCCAGTTATCTTGGGAACAAAAGAAGTTAGCTCGGTTTACCTTCTCTTGTCACTACTGCAAAATGGCAGTTGAGAACCTATTCTTTTAAGCTACCTAAAAAATCCACCAATGATGCTAACCAATGGCTGAACACACTTAAAATTATAAAAAAAAAATATAAATAAAATGTTTAATAAAAATTTTTGTTTTTAAAAAATTAATAAAAAATAGAAACAGAACAAACTTCCTTTCTTTTATTATAAACATTTAGGTAAATATGTTCCAAACAAAATGAGCCATATTTTATTAAAATCGACTCACAATCCTTCATTTTATTTACAATTAAGTGAGAAAGAAAGAAAACTCAAATGTTAAAAAAACCCGATTTTCATAAATTTTTGAGCAAAAGGTATCCATGCTCCGATTCGGACAATATATTATTGTCTCAGTATTATGGATGTTATAAGTAGCATATGGACATTTCCATGTCAGCGTACGTGACATTTGTACGCCTACAAAATGGAATAGATTTTGCAAAACTAGGAGTAACTGAAAAAAATTTTGTCGTTATATTTCATTCAGAGGATACTATGTGTGAAAAAATAGTTATGACATTTGGAACCCTGTTGTTCAAAATATCGAGGGAAATAAGGGCATAGCGTACGTGACATAAAACGGAAGTGATGCTAAAGTTCATGTAAAAATATGCGAAAATCTGCGAATTGTGAAGTTTTTTTTTTACTCGACTGCGCGACGCAAAGAAGGGTATTGTGTTTATCAGTCTATGTATGTATGTATGTATGTATGTTTCTTTGCGGCACTATATAAACCAAACGCGTAGGCCGATTTTGATGATTCTTACGTCAATCGATTTGTCTTAATCCCAGGAGTGCCACTAAAGATATGACAGTAGTCAAAAAAAATAAAAAGTCGGCGAACAATATCAAAATGGGTATCATTCGACAGGTATTTGAAAATTATCTTTATGTTTCTCTTGTGATTTTTAATTTCGAATGACCATTTAGAATCTGTGACGGTTTAAAGTTGTTTTCTTTAATTTTTTTTACGCAGTCGGATTTTTTGGAATTTTTAAATTTTTGTCTTGTTTTAATTTCTTAAACGAAGCCAACTATTTTTTCTTTATTATCCGTAAATTTGAAATAAAAAAAACTTTTGGATGATTATATAATGAACAAAATTTAATAGCGTACGTGACATAGCGTACGTGACATATTTTTCTCTTATAGTATTCTTAAATAATGAAATATATGTTTTATAAATATGCGTAAACAAAAACTTAAAATCAAATAAAAAATATATGTACTTGGTGATAATAGCAAGATTCAAATTCATTTCATACTGCATACTATGTACTTGTACGCTGTGCTTACGGCGCCAGCTTAGCCTACTATAGAGTAGTACATACTAATTAACAGGGCTGGGACTTTCATGCAACTAAAAATTGATTTTAAGCGCCTAACACATTCACCTAAAAATCAAAAAAAAATGCGCAAAAATATGCATTTACCAACGAAAAAAGTATAAAAACTAAAGTAAGATTAAAATTTTTTTAATTTTTTATCATTATTAGAGGAAAAACAGAATCAGTCGTTAGAACAAAATGTTCGCTGGTAGATTTCAACAAATTTCTTTAATATAAAATTAAATCCGTTTTTAAGAGTATATTTTTCATTGTACTGCTTTACATAATAACACAAATAATTCAATTTTTATAAATATCACAAGAGTATCTTATTCACAACTCTGTTGCGCTTCCATTCCAGCTTTATTACAAGTATGAAAAATATAAGAATATATAAAAAAGAAATTTTTAAGTTCCTATATATTGTTTGCTAATGTGAAATTCTGAGACACATGTTCTATAGCATTTCTTTGGATTTTGCTCCACACATGCCACAATAGTGCATATGACAGATATTTGGATTAAAAGTATTTTCCTTTCAATATTTTATTTTTTCTGAAACCAATGATTGGATACGAAAGAATATGGATAACGAACGGGGTTTTTATTCTCTTTTTGTTCTCATGTTCTTATAAAAATCAATTGTTGAATAATATTCTCTAGATAGTTAACATGTACAAATATTTGTTCAAATGTCTGCTGCTCCAAAGTACAGAGAAGAAAAATATACATATTATATTTCAACATAAAAAATTGTATTAGTTCAGAAAAACTTAAAAATTCTTCTGGTAAGACCCAGCGATATGTTTTAAATAGATTTTAAAAAAATTTATAATCTATACAACAAAAATAATATGAAAGATGGCCTGCAAGGTCAACCGTCATTGCAGGGCATCCCTAGAACTTTACACTCACACACACACACATACATGCACCAATACGGACATCATCGTAAAAATAGTCGGAATATCTACCTGGGACCTCGAAACGTCGAGATCTGATGAAAACTAAATTTTCGAAAAACGGCGTAAAATCAATATTACTTTGATCGAGGGAGTTAAATATTACTTTTAATAATTCGAACATATTTTTTAGTATCGAAATGAAGAAAAATCTTTTTTTTTCGTTTTTGTTGAATGCAATTTAGGTGCTGTTTACATATTACGTAACGCCAATTTCGCCAATATGATCCTTCGCAACGCTTCTTAACAAATTTTCAGTATAAATTATCAACTCCGTAACTTTAAATCTTTAATGGATTTTGGGTGTTCGAACATAAAAAAAATTAAAAATCTCTTTAATTGCATCAAATGTTATGGAACATAAAATAAAAACTAGTTTCACTCCTACATTCGAAAGTTCGAATTTATTTTCGAACATTCGACTTAAGCCTTTCGAAAATACAATATGCAAAAGAAAATACATAATAAAAATTTCCTTAATTTGCGTCAATTATAGAACATAAAGGTCAAAACACGAATTTTGGTTGTAAATTCGAAAATATATGGAATATACTTAGATGAATTTTGGGTTTTCGAACATGCAATTTGGAAAGACAAATTTTAAAATTTCCTAAATTTCAATCAATTACAGAATATAGAGATCAAAACTAGTTTCGGTTGTATATTCGAATATTGGAATTTATTTTCGAGCATTAGATTTTGATTTCGAATATACAAATAGCAAAGAAAACATTAATAGTTTTAAAATTTTTATCAATTATAGAACATATATGTTAAAACTATTTCCGGTTGTATATTCGAAAATTAGAATTTTTCGAACATTCGGCTTAGGGTCTTCGCAGCACACAGCTCGCAAAAAAAATATTTTTATTTAAATTTAGGTCTATTACATAAATTTAGGTCAAAACACGAATTTTGGTTGTATATTCGAAAGTATATGGAACATATTTATATGAATTTTAAGTTTTCGAACTTACAATATGCAAAGAAAAAAACAAAATTTTTTTCAATTCAAAGAACGTAAAAGTCAAAACTAGTTTCAATTGTATATTCCAATACTAGAACTTATTTTCGAACATTCAATTTCGGGCTTTCGAATAAACAATTTGCAAAGAAAAAATGTTTTTAAATTTGTGCCAGTTATAGAACATAAAGGTAAAACTACTAATTTGAGATTTATATTCGAATAAAAACAGAATACATATGCATATTTAAATGAATTTTAGGTTTTCTAACATACAATAGGCAAAGAAAAAAGAAAATTTCTTGAATTTGCATCGGTTGTAAAACAAAAAGGTTTAAACCGCTTCCGTTTGTATATACGAAAATCGAACTTATTTTCGAACATTCGATTTTGGGTTTTCGAAAAAAAATTTAATTTACATTGATTATAGAATATAAAGACAAAAACAATATAAGTTTTAGTTATATATTCGAAAATTCGAATTTAGTTTCGAACTTTCCATTTTCAATAAAAACAAAATAATTCGGAAATACAAATTGCTAGCAGATATTATTTTAATTATTTATTTTTCTTTTTCAAATCCAAATCAATTATTTTTTGTTGCAAAGTTAGCTGCACACACACATCCTGGTAACATTTTCGTCTGCTGGAATATTATTGAAAATTCAACATCAGGCAGTGTTCGAAAAAAAAGCTAAAGTTTTTCCTTATAAGTGTAAAGGACAATCAATTGAATTTAATATAATTGAAATGTAATTTGATGAAAATAATCATGGTATTATGTATGAATGAATGTACATATATATGTACGAGTATGTATGTGGGCATAATATAATGTATACACAGACCGTGTTTGTCATAGCATACTTCAAGGAGGAGTTAAATATTTGGAAACTGTGAAGTATACTTAAGAGATGTGAAATGTAAATATACTTTCAGAACAAAAATACAATATTTATATAGGAAATTAAGCAAAAAAAAACGAAATGTCAAAATGCAAATGATATTGGACAGGAAATATTATAATAAAAAGACAGGTCATGGTTTGTTGGAATAAGAGATGGCAAGGAATAAAACAAATGACGTAAACTAGATTTAAATTTGTTTGTTTTTCTTTATTTTAGCATCACTTAAACCAAAAATACACGTACCACTTGATTCGTTGTCACAACAATACTCTAGTGATTAACCAAACTGTTAACTGTAGAAAAAGAAATCTCCTAAAAGCATACTTTATGTTTGTCATATAATCATTCCCAAGAATGCTGTGCTAGTCTTTACCTTAAACTGTTGTATTGTATCAGTATTCAACTGCCAACTGTGATCAAAAACTAAACTAATCATAAAACTCACGTACATCTCATTAGTAAAAGTTTTTGCGTTGAGACAAGTGCCAAAAATTTGGCATGAAATTAATATCAACACCAAAATAAAGCTGAGGGCCATAAAATGAAATTGATATTTCTATTTTTTATAGCGAAAAAAGAATTTGGAACATATTGTTTGAATATTTTGTAATTGTGCTCTAGCAATTTTTTAATTATTAGTTTCAAAAAATATTTCTCAATTTTTCGTTATAGTTTTGCAGTTTTACGCTGTAATTTTTTATTTTTTTTTTACACTTGTCACCACTAATTAAATTCCACAAACAACGTTTGGATACGACATGCAATTTTTTTAATTTCTTGTTTTTACAGTTAACTTTTCAGTTTTATTTTGTAAAACAAAAATATTTTTATAGTTGCATACAGGGTGGCCAGCCAGTTTTAGTTGAGTTCTTGAGATTGTCGCAAAATTTACGCACATAAAATTTTAGGGGTAAAGTGTGGATCTCACTCGTAACTAATGGCACGGAACAGCATAACTAATTTTATTTCAAATCAACAAGGCTCACACGACTGATCCTGGTAGAGGAGAGCAAAAATAAATATACGTGTATCAGTATCTAGAAAAATTACGTCTGGCCTTTATTTTAGTAAGAGCTTTAATTGCACGATTTTTATTTTACAGTAAGTTTATCGATATATATATCAAACACTAAAAGTTTTGCAGGAAATTTTTCGATAACCAAAATCTTTTCAGCGATTGCTTAAAATTTAAGTAAAATATTTGTCGAGAAAAGAAAACTTCTACGAAAAATTTATCGATAACTATCGATAGAAAATATATCGAAAATTTAGCTTTAATTTTTGCAGAAAAACTATCGAATACTGAAATCTTTGAAGCTATAACTGAAATTTTAAATAAGAAAATTATCGATAACTAAAATTTTCTGGGCAAAACTTGTTCGATAAGTAAAATTGTGTGTCGGAAAGAAACATTTTTTTATTTCATTCTCTATTGGCCACCTTCTTTTTCATTTTTCGCCGCTATTTTTCGAAAAATTTATCGATAACTTTTAATATGAAATATATCATAATCTAAAGTAAAATGTTTGCAGAAAAAATATCGATAATAGAAATCTTGTAAACTATAACTGAAAATTTAAGATGGAAAATTATCGATAAAAAATTCCTCGCGAAAAATTTATCGATAAATAATTTTTTTTTTGCTGACAAGCAGTTGCAGTTGAAATATTTATGTTTCTTTTATTACTTGCCAGTTACTTTTTAATTTTTGTTCGCATTTTTACAAACAAATTTATTGATAAGCACTGATAAAAAATCTATCGACATTAAACTGAAATGTTTGCAGAAAAAATATTGATAATTCAAATCTTCTAAGCTATAACGACAAATTTGCTTAGGAAAATTATCGATAACTAAACAATTGTGCGGAAACTTTTATCGATAAATAAAATGTTCATCTGTAAACTTGTTTTTCGATAACTATCGTTAAAAATACATCGACAATAAGCCAAAATTGTTGCAGAAAATCTATGGATAATTGAAATCTCTTAAACTATAACTAAAAATTTAAATCGGAAAGTTATCGATAACTAAAAATTTCAGACAAAAAATAAAACTTTATTTATTATCTGTCGAAAAGTTATGGCAAACTAAATTTTTTTATATCGTTCTTTCTAATTTTTGGTCACTAACTATCGATAAAAATACATCGACAATAACCTAATCGTTTTGCAAGAAAAAAAACTATGGATAATTAGAATATTTTAAATCTAAATTGATTATTAGGCTAAGGTTCGTAACGTTATATGCAGAAAGAATTGGGTATGATTAATATTCCAAGGAACAAGGGAAAAATTAACATCAACTCAATTTTTCAACGTACACAGCAGAACAGAGTAGACCCACTTTCGGAAGCCGCTACACTTCCATCGTCAGTGCTCACGTGTTATTTGCTATCACCACTTGTCAGGTGGCTCTGTTGAATGTGATTTTAATTCTTATATACATATACAACTTTTTCGTGAAAATTGAATACGAGAATTAAATGACTCTCAAACTGATATTAACTGCAGTTTACCAGCGTTGCCATCGGCTTATTTTTCTTCGTTCCCATTTTGCTGATTTTTGTTCTACTCAAGACAAATTTTTTTGGTTTGATTTTATACTTAAGTATATATGAACATGTAAACATGTAAAAAGCTCAAGCCAGTAGCTAATTGTTTATTAATATGATTATTTCGAACGTATTTGCTTTGTGAGTCTAAATTGATTATTAGGCTAAGGTTCGTAACGTTATATTCAGAAAGAATTGGGTATGATTAATATTCCAAGGAACAAGGGAAAAATTAACATCAACTTAATATTTCAACGTATACAGCAGAACAGAGTTATAACTAATAATATGTAAATTATCGATAGCTAAAAATTTCTGTCGATAAACTTATCGATAAGTAAAATTTTTTGCTAAATCGGGTACTTAACTAAAATCTTTGCAAGAAAAGTATCAATAATATAAGTCTTTTAAGCTATAACTGAAAATTTTAACAGGAAAAATATCGATAACTAAAATTTACTGGCCAAAAATTTATCGATAAGTATAAAATTTTGCTGAAAAGTGATTTCAAACGAAATTGTTATATTTTCTTCTCTACCGACCACCATCTTTTTCATATTCGGTCGCTTTGTCTATGAAAAATTTATCGATAACTATCGAAAAAAAAAATTATCGATAACTATCGATAAATTTTTTGCTGAAAAGCATTAATAGCTAAAATCTTTTAAGCTATAACTGAAAATTTTAATGGCAAAAATATCGATAAGTAAAATTTTCTACCGAAAAGTTATTGCAAAGAAAATTTTTCTATTTCATTCTCTACTGGCCACCTTGCTTTTAAATGTTCCTCCATTTTTTACGAAAAATTTATCGATAACTATCGATATAAAAAAATATATCGGAGACTTAAATATTTGCAGAAAAATGTCGATAACGGAAACCTCTTAAGATATAACTGAAAATTTGCTAAAGGAAAATTATCGATAACTAAATGTTTCTGCCGAAAGTCTTGTCGATAACTAATATTTTCTGCCAAAAGTTTATTGTCAAAGCAAATTTTTCTATATCATTCTCTACTGACCACCTTCTTTAAGCAAACAAGTTATCGATAACTATCGAAAAAATATATATCGAACAAGAAACTAAAATATTTGCAGAATAACTAACAATAACAGAAATCTCTTAAATAATAGCTTAAAGTTTATAAAAGAAAATTATCGATAACTTGAAATATTCTGCGGAAAAATGCTGGCAAATGAAATTTTTCTATTTCATACTCTACTGGCGACCCTGTTTTTTTATTTTTGCCCGCATTCACATGCATGTTGATTTTTTGCTGTTGCCCTGCATAATCAAAGAAAACTTTTGGTCAATTTGCATTAGTGTTAGCATGTTTGTTTGTGCTTTTATAAGTAATCTCTTTCATAAACGTTGAATGCCAGACAATATGTCTCTTGCAACAAAAACACATATATGGTTGCCGCTGTTTTTCTAGTTATTTCAAAGTTTTATTCTTTTTTTTTTTGTAAAATATTGTTATTGTTTTCATGCATACAAATTTCCCTGTTTGCTCCCACACCCTCACACACACATATTCAATGCGAAACTTTTTCAATTGTTTTGTGTGTATGTGTGTGTGTGTTAGCTTTTTATTTGTTTTTGTTTACTAATGCCATTGTCCTCAATTTTGGTTAAAGGATTGAGGTTGGGTTTTGTTTTTTTTTTTTGTTGTTTCTTTCTCTCATTTTAATTTTACTGTTGATGCCAGTAAAATCTCAAATGTGGTTGACAACTACCACTGTAGGACATCTACAAACATTTATAAATGCCAGAGCATACATATACATGCATATGTATATGTATTCATGTGTGTGTGTGTGTTTGAATATAAGTGTCAACATCATGTTGGTAGGTGTAAATGTTGTTACTTTTGTTTATAAGTACGAATGTGTTGTACGTATGCACAGATGATTACACCGCATGGAAAAGCCTGTAAACACATCCATCCACAAGTGTATGTGTATGGGTGTGTGTGTATGTTGCAATTATTGCTGTGTTTTGAACATGTTGCGGGCTTTTTTGCATTAAAACAACAACAACAAGAATAAAGCAACTGCATCTAAAAAACGAAAATTTGAACTTTAAATTTGATTAAAATACAAGTTTGAAGCAAATTTGTTTATTTTCTTGTTTTACATCCGTTTTTTGTCAGTATTTTTTTTACCAAAAAAAAAATCATTTTGATTACATATTTTATGTAGTTTTTTTTTCTGTTTCTGATATTTATGTGTTTGTATGTGTTTCCTTCAACTAAGCGTGTGTAACTGACAGTTTTAATTAAACCAGCATTAAAATTATTTTTTGGAGAATTGCCTGACAAACAAATTTAAGGGAAGATAAAGTATGGAAATATTTTGTAACCAGAAGTTAATTAAATTTAAATTTATATAATTTTTAAAGTGAAAATTTTCTCTTTTAAAGAAAGCAAAAAAACTGTAAAATTGCCGTATTAAAAGGTTTTTTGATTTGGTCAATGCTTTTGGAGTTATTCACAAATCAGTATCGAAAAAAAATGATTTTTAATGCAAATCAAAAATTTTTTTCTCTCTAAATGCTCATAAAAACTTTAAAACTGTACAAAACTTTACTTTTAAGTATTGTTTTTAAAGACAAATGCCTTACGAACAAAATAAGCCCTATATGATGAAACTGAATGGATAAATGTAGATTTTATAAGCAATTAAGTAAATTCACCCCTCAGACACTTAAAAGGTACTTTCACTAATAAATTTATTTATACATTTATCCATCGATTTTTATGATATATGGCTTATTTTGTTCGTAAAACCCTTAGTTCTTAAGAACAATAGCTAAAAGGTAAAGGTTTTGCAGTTTATAATTGCTTATGAGTTTTTACAAAGAAACAATTTTCTTAATTTTGCAGGAAAAATAACTTTTCTCAATACCAATTTGTGAACAACTGCGAAAGCGTTGATCGAATCAAAAAACTATATAAAGAAAGTTTGATGATAATTTTGTCAAGCATATTTTGGTTTTTTGCTGATCCAAATGGGAAAACCCGTTCTCGATTTATGATAGCGTGACACCTTTAGTGCACTATCTATTACACTATACAACAAAATCTATTTTTTTTTAAATAACAAGGTTCCAACAACTGATTCTGTTAGAGGGCACCAAAAAAGTATATACGTGTAGCGGCATTTTGAAAGTTTACATGTGGGATTCATTTCAGGGGTAGTTAGATACGTAGTCCACCTCTTCCTCATTTTTGCACATAGTTGTAGTGACTCGCCATAATAAATCGTATATGCCTAGCGTTTAAAGTATAAAAAATGTTTAGCACTTTTATGTAAAATACTACGGAAAACATTTTTGTGGAACATTTTGACCCTCCACCTCCTCGCTGTAAGGAACTTTTTGTCTCTTTCTCAAAGCAAAGGGCAAACAACTTCTCTTTAGCAGCGATATAGCGGACTAAAATGTCTCACAAAATTGATTCATGTGGTATTTTACATAAAAATATAAAGACAAATTGAAAATATTGAATACACCTAATAGCTCAGACGTAAGTATTACAAGATTTCCTATGCCGAACACTAATTGTGCATAATTACGAAATTAACCCTTAAAATCATTTTAAGTTTTCAATGATTTCTGACGTTTAAGTTAAGTCTGGAGTTAGGGTGTCTTTGAAAACCTTTAGCAAAATTTAATGACAAATATTTTTGTAGAACATTTTAGCCCACTATATTGTCGCTGAAGGGGAGACTTTGCCTCCTTTTTTAATTAAGGGACAAAAAGAGCCATATAACGAACAGTTAGAGGGTTAAAATGTTCAACAAAAATGTTCCTCGTGGTATTTTACATAAAAATTCTGAACTTATCTTATACCTTAAACGTAAGGCTTACAAGATTTCCTACGCCAACTCACTATATCTATGTGCAAAAGGGAAGGGGGGCTTTAACTAAACGACAGCTGTAAACTTTTAAAACGCCGATACACATTTAAATATTTATGATTCCCTCTGTCAGAATCAATCGTTAGAACCATGTTATTCTTTTTTTGTGTTATGTTCAGCGACAGCGATACCATTTTTTGCCATCTTTTACGATATGACAAAAAACGATATGGCATACTGTGTTGTCATATCGTAAGTTTTTTACGATATGACAACACTGCGATATGAAAACACCGTGTATGGCTATGTTAGTGTTGTCATATCGTAAAATACTTACGATATGACAACACAGTATATCATATCGTTTTTTGTCATATCGTAAAAGATGGCTAGAAATGGCATCGCTAGCTATGTTCAGCGATGCTATTTTTAGCCATTTTTTACGATATGACAAAAAACGATATGGCATACTGTGTTGTCATATCGTAAGTTTTTTACGATATGACAACACTGCGATATGAAAACACCATGTATGGCTATCTTAGTGTTGTCATATCGTAAAAGACTTACGATATGACAACACAGTATGTCATATCGTTTTTTGTCATATCGTAAAAAATTTGCAAAAAACTACATCGCTGGTTATGTTGTACATTGTTATCTGATAAGAAATTTTAAATCAAAGCCAGAAAGTCTGCTTTATTTCTTAGATATATTTGATAGCAATCATTTGATTGTAATTGCAATTTCACTATTGTCACTGTGTCTTTTCAAATCCTTTAATTCCTTCCACTGGCAATTTTTCACAATTCCATTTTGTGGCCATCAAGTTGGTTTTATATCAAATTATCTAATAAATTTTATTTTATCTGCCACTTAACTTTAAGCTTTAACATTATTAACAATAAGCGATATAACAAAGAATAGAACTTTTCTCAAGCATTGAAATAAGTTTAAAAAAATATTAAAGCATATAAATAGAGAGAGAGAGAGAGAGAGAGAGAGAGAGAGAGAGAAAATAAAACATAAATAAAACGGAAATCTATCAAAAAAAACTCTCGCTTCCTGCAGTTTATCTACTTAAAGCTGAAACTTAACCGCGTACCGCGTCCTGTAATCATCAATTTTCATTTCCTTTTTTTTTGCGGGCTATTTTATTTTCTTCACTTTCCACGTAACATCGCGTTTTTATAATGATATTTTATGTAAGAAAAACTATTCTTAAACCTCAGCAACTTGCGGTTTTTTATATTTGTATTTTTTGTTGCGAGTCTTAGTGAGAACTTTTGTGTCCTTTCTTCGTTATGCCTGCATGTTTGTGAATGGACAACATTGTAACATGCAGCCTGTTACACAAAGTGTAAATACTCTTGGGGCGGACTAGATTCTTGCGGAAGAAAGTAAGTAACTTTAAAGAAAATAAAGTTTTCTTTTCATTCATTCATCGAACGGATGAGTTTCATTTTTCTCCAAAGTTTTTATTTTTCTTGTGATTCTTTTAAGGGAATTAACAGTTCGATGGAATTACGAGTTCCATTAAAATACAATATATAAATGAAATCCATTAAAATGACATCAAACAAAAAGTACAGTTTCAAAAAACTGCAGCAAAATTTATTTGTTAAGGCTAAAGAACATAATATATAGAGCATTTGATGCAACAACATGATAACTAAAAATATCTGCTTTTACAGAAAACAAGTTTAAAGTTTTTAATTTACACACAACTTAATCGAATAATTCTTGCAAAAAAAAACCGAGTATAAAATAGGCGTGGCACTGCCACCATATTTTATCATCCTGTAATTTTACGAAAAATAATTGTGTGTGCGAAGTTCCATAAGAATCGGTTAAGTAGAAGTAGTTAAAATTAATATTTACTTTTCATGGGCGTGGCACTGCCCACTTTTCTAAACACAATGTTGTATTGTAGCGATAACTAAAACTGTTTGCAAAATTTTATAAGAATCAGTTTAGTACAAGTTGTTGAAAAATAATATTTACTTTGTATGGGCGTGGCACTGCCCACTTTTTAATCACGATGTTGTATTCAGACAGGAGCTTAATATGTGTGTAAAGCTTTATATAAATCTGTTGAGAAGAAGTAGATGAAGAAGCATGAGTATTTACTTCATATAAGCGTGACCGCGCCCACATTTCAATGGGACAAATCTGGATGTACATCCTTTTAAATAACGAAAAATAAATACGAAATCGGTTTATAAACGGCGAAGTTTTGAGGAAACATCCATAACAAAAATATATATACATGACGACTTGATAACCTTTGTCCTTTTTTGAATTCGGCTAAAAATTTTAATTTTTCTCTTAAGAGTTGAATTTTTGTTGTATGAAATTTTTATGCAATATGAAGAGCAATATGACGATCAATTTCTACATTATTAACTCAAAAATCAAGTTTTTGCAGTTATGATGTTGTTGCGGCAAATGAGCGATATATATTATCTTATCGCCTTTCACGTATAATCGCCAAACCGGGTTTTTTATTCACCAAATTTAACAAATTAATACGCTTTTATCAGCGTTTCTTCTTTCAACGCACAGTGGCGTGAAATTAAAAAAAGTGGTAATAAAAAGTCAAAGAGAATATAATTTGTCAACAAAAAACAGCTATCGCCTGGAAGATACTTCGGCGATACTTAAGCGAGAGCTAGATGAAGTTAGAAGTTCCCAGAATTCCCAAAAACTTGGGCAAAAATCTCCCAAAATTCCCAGAAGTTCCCCGGATTCCCAAAAACTAGGACAAAACCTCCCCAAAATCTTAGAAGTTTACTGGGCTCCCAAAACTAGGACAAAAATATCTCCCAAATCTCAGAACTTCCCCCGAAAACAACGGCAGCACCGAAAACCACAAAAATATAAAAGCGGCAACACTGACCTTATAAGGAATTCAACCTTCGCGCCGGCCTGTTGCCTTCGTTTCAACTTTTCAATTGTTCGATTAATCAATTAATCGTAATTGAGGTTTTTAGATTACTCCAACAATCGAGTAAAACTTTTATTTCGTTCGAGCTAGTCGAGTAACTTTTTCGTTTAAAAATTATTCGAGCTAATCCAACATCTTTTGAATTTACTCCGCTTTTTTCTAATTTTTCATTATTTTATGATTAAGTTGAACAAAGTTATGAGGGGAGTAAGAACAGCTCGAATGGTTTCCTGTAAATGTAAACACTGTGTGGCCGGAATTTGCCCTGGAGCACTACCGTGCGCCTAGATACTAATTCGAAACTCTAGATGGAAAGTGAAGATAATTCGTCAACAAAAAACAACTATCGCCTGGAAGATACTTCGGCGATGCTTAATAGATACTTAGGTAAAGTTAGAAGCTCACCGGACTTCCAAAAACTAAGACAAAAATTTAACCAAAATCCCATAAGTTCCCCGGATTCCCAAAAACTAGGACAAAATCTCCCCAAATTTTCCCATAAAAATCAGAACTTTCCCGGAAAACAACGGCAACACCGAAAACCGCTAAAATATCAAAGCGGCAACACTGAGCTTATAAGGAATTCAACCTTCGCGCCGGCCTGTTGCCTTCGCTTTAAATTGTCGTACACTCATTTCGAACCAGTATTCGTTACTAGGGTATTCATTTTATTCGACTTTTCAATTGTTCTATTAATCAACTAATCGAAATTGAGGTTTTTAGATTACTCGGAAAATCGAGTAAAGCTTTTATTTCGTTCGAGTTAGTCGAGTAATTTTTTCGTTTAAAATTATTCGAGTTAAACAAATTTACTGGTTTTTTTTCTAATTTTTGTCCGGAAAACTTTTAAAAATCAAGTTTTATTGCCGTTTTATATATTTTATTAGTAAAAAAAGTTGATCATCTATTTAAATGCATCGCTTTGAGAAGTTTTCTGCTGGGTAATTCGTTAGATAACACTGCTTTGCAAATTTTTACTCTTAGAATGTTTGTATTCCATTTTTTTTAATATTATTTTTTTTTCATTTCGGCCATTGTCCAGATAACCGTTCATTTCTGTTTTTCGATGTATACTTCTCTTTAAGGCTCCATAAATTCGAATAAAACAATATCTTGTTTTAAAGGCGATTAAATTACGCTTCCTATAGTCGCTTATTTGCTTTGATCGGATAAAAAATAATGTAATGTAATGTAAATAGTGGGTCGAAGTTAAAATTTAATAAAATTTTTAATGATTTCCACAAATTGTTGTTATTTCAGAAGCTGTTTTGTACAACAAATAATAACAAAGTCCATAGTTTTATTGAACAGTCCATTCGATTTCAAACATTTTACTTTGTAAGGAAATATTTTCTTTGTTTTATTAAAATTGTTCCTCGGCCCCTATGATTGTTGCTGTATATTTCACTTAATTAGTTAATATCTACATCAAGCGGTCCAACAGTTTCTCATAACGATTGAATTGAATGGCAAATTTTATAACATTAAAATATTTTGCCAGTTTTTATTAAAAAACCTGCAAAAATATATTTGAGAAAAAGAAAATTTACATAAAACTTTAAACTCGAGTTATTCGATTAATCGATTAAAATTACTCGATTAAATTTTTAATCATAATTGGAAGTTTTTGTTTGATTGAACATTATTTGACTTCAATTTTCCGATTAATCGAGCAAAGATTAATCGAGGGATCACCCTCTTTGTTACACGTGTATTTTCATTTAAAAGAATTTTTGAAATATAAATGAAAAAATCTTCCTTCTTCAAAATCTTGTCTTCTTTCCATTTTTTTTTACTTAATTTCTATTTAGTTTTCTAGATTTTATTTATTTGATAAACGAATAAAAATACAATTTACACTAAATACGAAAAATTCCAAATTCATCTTCTGCATCGCTTTGTTTTGCCTTAAAGTATGCTATAGTTTTTTATTTCCGTTTTATATGAAAACATATAACAAAGAGGAAGAGTATGTATGTATGTGTTAGCGAGTTCCTGTATTTACATAAAAATTGCGCTAGAAGTCAAAATGGTATTTAAATAAAACTTAAAACAACAACATTGATTTTCATATCGTTTCAGTTGTTTTTTTTTTCTTTTTGTCCCCCTTCAGACATTACTAGTACAATGTTACGTCCCTTGTTGCATATTTACTAGCTGCCACATTTATAGTATTTACTATACACTTGTGTATAAAATGTTTGTTTTATTTTATTGTTGCAAAATACTTGCCAGCAAAAATGTAAAAAATATTTATTTTTCTCTTCTTTTTTTACATTTTATAATAGTGATTTTTATCTTACTTAGTGTCAGTCTGTGCTCTAATACTCTCCCCCATTAGAGTTTAAATGTTAAAGCAACATTTTAGCAACTAAGAAGATACAATCTGTGTATGGGTGTGTGTTTGTGTGATGGAGATTTTGTGTTTATGCATCAGTTTGCTAGTAATTTCCATTAAAGATTTTGTATTGAAAATGACACTTAAATGTGTTTTTTTTTTGTTTGCTTTCATTCTTTCGGAAATCTAGGTAAATGGTTTTAAAATCTTTAGCTACACAAGCCATATATCTATGCATTTTTTGCGTATTATTTTATGTACATTTCGTTGCAGCACAAACTTTAAGGAAAACTTTTTGGGGAGAATGAGTAGTTTTAATATGGGCTAGAGTAGAGCAGAAAATATCCCATAAGGATTTCATCACTTCAAATAACAATTTGTTTTTGATTTTGTTGCATAATGATTTGTATTAAATGTGATTTGATACCAGAAAACAATTGGCCAATTCACAACCTGTTGTCGTATGTATTGTACATCGTATAAATGTTGTTGCTTATTTCCATATAAACATTTGCTTAGAATCATGTTTACGTGGAAACATTGTACAACAAAAACAATTTTAATTGAATAAAGTTCCTTATGGCACGCTGTGCATAAGATGTGTGGCATATAAATGTTTTCTAGGCTAGGGAATAAACAAAATTTTTACGAAAAAATACATGTAACAAATACATGTAACGAATACTGGTAAAAAAAATACGAGTAACGAATACTCGGAAGAAATACGAGTAACGACAGTTCAAAACGAATGCAACAAGCGGGGGATAAGGTTAAATTCCTGAATAGTTCAGTGATGCCGTTTTGGTGTTTTCTCGGTTGCCGTTGTTTTCCAAGGAAGTTCTGGGATTTTGGGGAGATTTTTGTCCTAGCTTTTGGGAATCTGGGGAACTTCTTGGATTTTGAGAAGATGTTTGTCCTACGTTTTAGAAACCCGGGGAACTTCTGGGATTTTTTGGAGATTTTTGTCCACGTTTTTGGGAGTTACTGGACCAGGTTTGTGTCTTGTGTAATGGTTGGTGCCAGGTGTTTGGCTAAATTATTGAGAAGTGTCGCCTAAGTATCGCTTAAGTATCGCCTAATTATCTTCCAGGCGATAGTTGTATTTTGTTGACGAATTATCTTCTCTTTCCATCTAGAGATTGAAATTACTATTTTCGTTTACTTGGTGTCATCAAGCTAGGTGAAAATTTTGTTTTTAACTTATAACTTTTTTATTTGGTGGGAATCATGGCGCCAGGTCCGGTGGCTAGGCGGAATGAGTCGAAGGGCATAGCGACCGAATGTGGCCGGCCGAATCTTGTCGGCTGAAGTTGGCCGACCGAAGGTGGCCGACCGAAGGTGGAAGACCGAAGGTGGCCGACAAAAAGTGGCCTGCAAATGGTATGAGGCCGAAAGTGGCCACCCGATGGTATAACGCCGATAGTAGCAGGCCGAAGACGCATAGAGGTTCCAAATGGGAAAAAATGCTAATAAATCTGTATCCTTGAAACTAGCGATCCGATTACAAAACGATATATGTAAAAATCATAGTGGAGTACCTAATCTTTAAGAATGTTGAAATTTGGACCACCCTTTTGAAACACACGGTTAGCTGCAGGGTGTCAAAATTGACCACCTTTAGCATGAAAATCTTTGTTGGCCTCATAACTTTTACAAATATTATCCAATTATAATGAATTTAAACTTATTTCAAAGTTTATGAATAGACTAAGAATATACTTATTTTATTT
The DNA here is from genome assembly GCA_956483635.1 of Panzeria rudis. Classification (NCBI taxonomy): domain Eukaryota; kingdom Metazoa; phylum Arthropoda; class Insecta; order Diptera; family Tachinidae; genus Panzeria; species Panzeria rudis. Next base: position 87,694,592 of record OY101451.1, read on the forward strand.
CATTAGGAAATCTTTAATATTTTCAAAGATATTTGGATATAAATTTTAAAACGTTGCTGTTTGGCCTCGACTTTGTTTCCTATTTTGTCAACATCTCCAGTAATAGCGTAGCCAAAATTTTCAAACAAATATTTTATGATTTTTAACATAATCCTTGATAAAATGCAGGAAAATTTTTTTAGTTATACCGATTCATGTAGTCGTGAAAAATAATCAAAGTCAATACTTTGAAATGAGAGTAAAAAATGGCTAGATTTTGCCATTTTTTTTTCTTCAAAATTTTTCAACACTAAATTTTTTTCTTTTCAATATTTCAAAAGCATAGACATCAAAAATTACTGCAGTTGAAATTTTAAATGGATTAAAGCACGCACGCTGTATTCAGCATTGAGCCAAAATAGTGCATTTTTCTACGATATTCTAAATTCATCGCTAATTTTTTGTAATTTTTATTTTTTTACTATTTATTAAAAAATATTGCATTCCTTTTAGGTCCCAAAAATGAAAACGATATATTGGACGGGCATTTTCTTACGAGTTTTTAATTCCAAAAAAAAACATGTGACTAATTTTAAAATTGTATACGTATGAGTAATATGATAGTAGTAATATGTAGTATCATGTTACTCATACGTTTAACACTTTAAAATTAATCCCAGCCCTCTTAGTCTGGAACTCGCTAAAGCTAAATCTCTATCGCTAAAAATCTATAAAGTCGATTTATCGATTTTTGGACTTTAAGTCATCACCAAAAAATTTTAATTTTGCATTCGTATTCGTATTGTATTTGCATTTTAACGATCGAGATTTAGCTTTAGCATTTACAAATTACATTATATTTTTTGGTGCTCCTTATGAGAGTCGGTCGGGAGAACCTTGCTATTTAAAAAAAATTGTACTTTGGCGAACAGTGTTAATATTCGCAATTTTTCAAAATCAGGTGACTTCTTACTTTATTATGAATAAAATTGTCATTTATCGATAGATTTTCTTTGAATATACCTTAATACATTTGACGTATACGTAGCTTCATGATCCAGTTATAAAAATTGTAATTTTTAAAATTTTTGCATTTTTATGAACTTTTCACAAAATAAAAAATTTTCAATTTTACAAAAAAATATGTTTCTTTTTATTATTCCGTTCTGATTAACTCCGAAATCTTTACGCATATAAAAAAATAATGCTAAAATAGCTTAAAGAAGACTAAATCTAAAATTATTTTAAATAATTTTTAACGAAATCGGACGAGTCTTTCTCACGTCATAATAAAATCTGTATGACTAGTTAATAAAAATGGCTTTTTTAAAAATTTTTAAAAAATAAAAATTTCTCGATTTTCCCCAAAAAATATAAATTTTTATTCATTGCAGTCTGAATAATTCCGAAACCATTGAATATAAAAAAATAATATTTAGATGCCTAAAAGGTAATTTTGTTCCAAGTCTCTCGGTGGCTTTTGTCATAAAATCGGACAACGGCTTCTTAAGTTATGATAAAATTTGGTGGAACAGCCTCTTCAGAAAAAAATTTTAAAAACAAATTTCTCCATAGAATTTTAAAATGTTGACTGTTTTTGTAGTTAGGGGACCATAACACAATACAAAAATATAGTGGCACCCCTTGGCATTTTTCTTGTTGCATAGTGCAATAAAAGCATCATAAAACATATCGTTTTGGAATTTCCGCAGGCTCGAAATCCATTTTAGACTCTTGGTTTCTAGTGAAAATTTGCCTATACATCTTCGTAGAATTATAACCCTCTTACAAATTTTTGTAAAAAAAAAATCAACCCACCCTAATGTACGCTCAAAATGAGAATCGCGCTTATACTCGTATACACATTTATTTAGAGTATTCGAATATTTTTCTTTATTTATTCCCTTTAATGAGATTTTCATTCCTTTTCATACTAAATATTTTCCATTAATTTCATTTTGAGTCCAGTTTTTCCAACCAAATTAAATTTATTCTGTCGAAATTAAGCTGTTTACTTTTTTTTCCTTTCAGTTTTTACTTCATTTTTTTTTCTTTTTTTGAATGCAGTTGTGCTATTGCTGCAAAATGTCACAATCTTCCGTAATTATCTGACACTAGGTTAAACTAAATTGTCGTTTTGGTTGGTGCCATAAATATCTGTATATGTTTGTATGTATGTATGCATGTTGCAACGAATATAAGTGTGAGTGTTTTTGTATGTATGTATGTGTGTGTGTCTATTTAACCGTTCTTAGTTTAGGAAAAACGTAGATAAACAGAAATAGTAAATGGGTTAACAACACATAAAAATATATTGTTGTTGTTCTTGTTAGTTGTTCGTGCTGCTGTTGCCATGTTGTTGTTTACATTTATACGTTTATACTTGGTATAAGAGTTCAAATTTACAAAAAAAAAGAGTTGTGCTTCTTTTTGCCAAAAGCATTTATAACAGCATTAAATAAATGTTTTTTTTTTAATAAAATACACTGAAAGAAGTTAAAGTTAATATTAAAGAACTCAAATCTAATTATTTCGGTTTGAATTAGCCCAAAGGCATGGAGCATATAAAAATTTTATTAAAACAACTGGAAGGTAATTAAAATTGAAATTTTTCAGTATAGTTAGCAACAAAATTGGATAAGTCATTCTGAAGTTATGATGAAATTAACGTAAAATTACCTGATTTTTTGTTTTTAAAAAAATTTCGAGTTTCAAAGAAGCTGTAAGATAAAGCAATAAAAATGGTACGTTTTTACCGCTTACATTTTTACGAGTTTTTAAGAAATATGTAAATTTTGTTTAAATTTTGCACAAAAACAATTCTAATTATTTCGGTTTGAATTAGCCCAAAGTCAAGGTGTATATAAAAATGTTATAAATATAACTGAAAGGTAATTACAATTGAAATTGTTTAGTATATTGTACAATAAAATTGGATAAGTCATTCTGAAGTTATGATGAAATTAAACTAAAGTCTCCTGATTTGTTAAAAAAATTTTTGATTTTACAGAGGCTGCTCTGCATATTTGCAAGATAAAGCAATAAAAATGGTACGTTCTTACCGTTTACATTTTTATGAGTTTTCAAGATATATGTAAATTTTTTTAAATTTTGACCAAAAACAATTCTTATTATTTCAGTTTGTATTAGCCCAAAGTCAAGGAGTATATAAAATGTTATTAAAATAACTGGAAGGTAATTAAAATTGAAATTTTTCGGTATAGTTAGCAACAAAATTGAATAAGTCATTCTGAAGTTATGATGAAATTTACGTAAACTTATCTGATTTTTTAACAAATTTTGAGTTTTAAAGAAGCTGCTCTACATATTTGCAAGATAAAGCAATAAAAATGGTACGATTTTACCGCTTACATTTTTACGAGTTTTTTAGAAATATGTAAATTTTGTTTAAATTTTGCACAAAAACAATTCTAGATATTTCGGTTTGAATTAGCCCAAAGTCAAGGTGTATATAAAAATGTTATTAATATAACTGAAAGGTAATTACAATTGAAATTTTTTAGTATATTGTACAATAAAATTGGATAAGTCATTCTGAAGTTATAATGAAATTAACGTAAAGTTACCTGATTTTTTTTAACAAATCTTGAGTTTTAAAGAAGCTGTTCCACATATTTGCAAGATAAAGCCATAAAAATGTTTTTCAAACAAATTTTTATTAAAAGCAAGCTTTTCCTTCAGTGTATAACTTTTTTCTTACTCAAATTTTTAAGTTGTTTCACATAGAAGCCAAAATTATAATACCCTACGAATTCAAAAGGATTAAAGGAAAAACTTTAAGGAACAAAAACAAAACCCATTTGCAATATAATTGTGACATTTTTCGTATTATACAATAATATCGCCAATTTGTATGTCATATTCGAAGGTGGCACAATATATTGGGAAAAAACAAAAAAAAATATTTTTATTGTACAATCAAGAAAATTGTGTAATGTGGTGGCAACATTGTTCAGTGCTATGTTTGCGTTTTCACTGTCAGGAAAATTGGGCAATATTTCCTTTGAAAATATTGTGGCATTTATTGCATAGTTTAGGTCAAAATGACAATAATCACCCCTATCGCGAATAACTATTCCCATGAGAAAACTCCCAAGTTTTCTGATTTGCTATCGTGAATGTTTCCCATAACAAAGTTTTTGGGAGCGAATTCACAAACTTAAAAAATGTGGCATCGCCAATGTTTACTCCCGTTTATAATTTTACAAAATAAGTTCACAACAAGTGTCGATGGAAACGGGAAGGGAACATGTAAGTTGTAATTTGTATTTAAGCTAGGACTGTATTAAATTAATTTTTTTATTTTATTAAAAGACCACAAATGTTAATAAATAGCAAATTAATTGTCTGTTGGAGGAGATGTGCGCTAGCCAAAGTGCCAGCCATTTTCACTACGGGTGGTACCGCAAACATCTTGCTGCTAGCAGTAGTATCTTCGCTGCAATCTCTTCCAGCACCACAAAACGCAGTTAAACTTTATTAATTTCTTTAAAATGTGTATATTTTCCTTTTACAAGTATGTACACAAATTATTTATAAAGCACTGATAAATAAATCACAATAGAAACTATTACTCCCAAATAATTCACAATAGACACTTTTACTCCCAAAATATTCGCGATACTGTTTTGTTGGGAATGAGAATATAGGTTTGCTCCAAAACAACTCATTCCCATAACATTCGCGATAGGGGTGAATATGTACAATAGCATATGCAATAATATTGCATAATGAATGGGCTGCTTTAATAAGTTTGATACCTAAAATTTCTTAAACGCTTAAAGTACAGTTTTTTTTTATCTTGTTGCCTTAATTTTAAACTAATTTTCGAACTAACTGTCGAACTAATTTTCTATATGGTTTATATCACTTGATAAAAAATTCAGATTTTCTTATATTTAAAAGAATTGTCACCAAAAGTTTTGAAAGAAGAAATGCTCAACCAGACAATATCATTTCCATTCTCATTTCTCCCCAACGCCTTTTGAAGAGCCACAAAGCTCTTAACAACAATGTAAGGCATTGTAAAAGTATGCACAGTGTGCTTAAGGAATAACTAAAAGAATGTTTAAGAATTTTAGTTTTTGATATGAAGTGTTTTAAGCGATATTGGGGATACATCAAAAAGTCTACCTAATCTAGAAAAACTAAACTGGGAGAAAAATCATGAAAGTTTGAAAATTTTGAAAAAAAAAATATGCATTCATTATTTCAGTATTAATAACTCCGAAACTGTAGTCTATGCCCTCCACAGCTTTGGAGTTATTCAGATGATATTAAAATTGTTTGGTATATTTTACTACAAAAAATATGGGACAAGGCATTCTTAAGTTATGATAAAATCCGCGGACAAATTTTTCAAAAATTCAATATTTAATTTTAAAAAAATTTAAAAAAAAACAGCAATAGAATTCTATATTTTGACTATATCTAATAAAAAAAATATAGTGGATATCAGGTGCCATAAAAAGAGTTCATTTTGTTGCACAGTGCTATTAATCTGTGTGCTATAATACAAGTACATATATACATGTGAGCATTTCCACAGAAAAGTTCACTTTTTGTTACGTTACGTCACCAAGCTATTAACCTTGTTATCAAAGAAAAGTTTATATTTTACTTTTTATATTTTGGTGTAAAGCGTAATTAACTCTACATTTAGCAAAAGTAGGGAAGAAATCGAATAGTATGGCAAGCGTAACTGCTAAAATGTCGAATTTTCTGTAGAAATACCCATATACATAACTTGAAACGAAACAAATCCAAATGGCGCCAAAGTAAACTCTAATATGCAGTATCATTTACACATTTAACCTTCTTTGCCAGCCAAAGTTCTCTTTTTTTTAATAACAAACACACAAACAACAACACCAAGAGGATAAGAACAAATAGTGTTCATTTAGTCAACTTAACTACTGTGTTTGTTAAAATAAACATAAACAATAGCATTCATATACGGACACACACACACACGCTTAAATACATTGTGTGTGTGCAAATGCTTAAAATTGCAACAACAAAAACTGCAAGTTAGAGAAAGTAAGAATATCGCACATATATGTGTTTATGTATTCATAGTATATTTTTAGGGTTTTACGAAATGTGTATGTTAAATGAGACGTGATTTAAATTAATGTCATAAAGTGTTATAAAAAAGCTCATACACAACGAAAGAAATATGTATAAAATGCTTTCGCTTATACATACCAGAAAAAAAGTAACTGTATTTTGCAAAATGTCTGCAGGTTCTTATCAAATTTGTTAGTAAATAGTGTATGATGCTTTTTTATGGAACATACATTCATGCACACATACGTACGTCAGTATAGAGTCTATACTATAGATGTATGTAAGTATATCAGAGATGAACATTTGGAGAGGAAAAAAATTACTAGAAAAAAGAAAATATGCATGTAGAATGCAGCAAGCGTAGTATGTGTGTGCGTAGTGGAGGTAGTGTTTATTTTTATTTTACATGTGTGTGATTCTTGGTAGGTATTTAACTGTAAATATGTTTAAATACAGTACAATATAATTGCAGTTAAGTATACATATCATATACCTTCTATGGCAGAGCATAAGTAGTTTAGTAAACTCATGCCTTCTTACAATTACATTAAAGAATAATAAAAAAACAATGTTATTATTTACAATCATAATGGTAGATTATTGTTAAAATAACAAGATCAAAGCTGTTACATAATATAATGAATATTTTGTACAATAATAGCATAAAGTACATGCACTTACTTATAACATGCATACATACATAAATATTTAAGAATATACATACGAGTATAAGAGTGTTTTTCTAGCTAATTTTTTTTTAAAGAAATTTAATGATGTTTTCTTTTTAATGATGTTGATAAGAAATTCATTAAAAATCAAAGGAAATATCGGTGTGTGTACTTAGTTTATTTAGTTATCTACATTAGGATGGGTCGATTTTTGAAATATGGGAGAGATATAAATAATTCTACGAAGAGTTCGGAAATTCCCAAGTACATATGTTTTATAGCGCCTTTATTATACAAAAAATTACAAAAATACTTGAAGAAGTTTTTCGTATACTTAATATTTGATTGATACAATAAATAATGATACTCATACGCCATCCTGTATTGAGATAAACTGCTTCAAGTACTTTTTGTAGTTTTTCCTATAATAAAAGCGTCATATTTTGGGAACTAATGGCTCTAGTCAAATGTTAGTTGCACAAGACTGACCTTAACAATTTTTATTCTATTCAGAGGGGATCTGGCCCAATCACTGGTTGGTATTATACGAACTAAGTCACTTAAAGCATTCATATATTGGAATTTCTGCAAGATCGAAATCTATTTCGAAGCCATGGTTTCTACGGAAAAGTTCCTTTAGTTCTTCGTAGAACTATGTTTGTATATCACCCTAAGATTTTTGTAAAAAAAAATTGGGTACCCTAATGTGCATAACTAAATATAATAAGCACTCTGATATTTCCCTTGATTATTATTGTATTTATTAACATCATATAATAATAAATAAATAAAAAATTTATTTACAAATTTTTGTGCAAATTTTTTTTAATTTAATGTTATGTTAAGGGCAACTTTTGTTGCGCAACTTTTAATTCAGCCGCGAGAAAGACAGAGGAAGCAATACAGTTTTTCTCTGTCTTTTTCCCAGCTGAATGAAAACTTGCGCAACAAAAATTGCCCGTGTGAACCCCGTATATATATCTAAATTCATGAATCTCTTGATGAATGTAATTCACGAAATGTGCGGAAATATGGAATAAAATACTAGAATCTATTAACATAAATTACTGTAGGTCTTACGCTGAAGCCACACGGGCGTTTCTCCTCAACTCAATGGAACAATCTATTATGGCTTTTGAGCATAAAACTCAAAATAAATAAGTTATAGTAAATTTTATTCTAATTTCTTCGATCGTTTATAGTCTGATTTCTTCAAGCTAAATCTCCACTTATTTTAATTGTTTTTTTTTATAAAAAATGCTATAAGAACTCAAATATTTCGCTACAAACAACGGGTAGCATCTTCAGTGATATGTATATATATAATATTCAAAAACAAATTAAAATTATTGATATTTCTACAAATAACATTAAACTAAAAATTTTAAAAACCCCCGAAGAAAATGGATGATAACCTCAAAACGTCTGGACCAATTTTCTTCACACAGACGTTAGAACATTTTGAATCAAGCCACCTTTCAAACAATATTTACTAAATTAAAATCGGTTTAGCCGTTTGGGAGGTACGGCGTTAAAGACACAGATTCAGCAATATACATATAGAATATATGTGTCATCTTCTAAACAGCTGGAACGACTTTCTTCATAGCTTAGAAGACTCTTGGTCAAGTCACCTTTCAAACAGAAAAAACTAAATCAAAATCGGTCCAGCCGTTTGGTCTGTACGTGCTCATTACAGACACAGAGATTCACAGTGCAAACTTATAACACCTCTCTTTTTTGGTCGGGGGTTAAAAAGAGCTATAATATGTGGAAAATCAGACCATATAATAAATAAGTTCTTTACTTTCCTTTTTTTACAGTTATATAAAATTTTAAATATTTCCTGAATTTTAACAGATTACCATGCTGGCGCGAATATCTGGCAACATTCTGCAATGTAACAAATTTCTCTAACTAAACTGTTATACAAGTAAACGCAACTCTGCATCTCACAAGAATCAAAAAATCACAACAAAACAATAAAATTTTGACATTAATTGTTTGACAATTGCCAAGCAGCAAAACGCTGCCTGCAATCCAAAGAAATTTTTGTCCACTGGAGCAAATTCGGAAGAAAATATCTGGAAAATGGCTTCTTTAATGCAAACATTCAAATTTGTACAAAAATTAACTGCCTCCAATCCAGTTTTATTGCGTCAAGCAGCCAGGAACAGTAAGTATTATTTGCACATTTAAATGTCGAGTTGACATATAGATTTTTACCAAGTTTACGTAATTGCAAATATTAATGTAGTTGTTCTTCCCTAATAATAATAGTGGCCGGCTGGAATAAGGATTACAAGCCAGCCCCTTTTCCTCAAACGGAAGAGGAGCGTATAGCAGCTGCTAAAAAATACTTTTTACTGCCCGAAGAATACAAACCATATCCAGACAACGGTTTGGGCTACGGCGATTATCCCCAATTAGAGGGTGGATTAGGTGTCGAAGCGAAAGATCCCTTCTATCCCTATGATTTTCCTTCGTTGAAGCGTAATTTGCACGAACCTGTAAGTTGGCTTTTTTTATAGTATACAAGTTTGTCTTATATTTTATTTGATCGCACCAAGTTATGTACATGTAATTATCTACCTCATAGTGTTGTTTATTCAAGAAATCCAACATGACAAAAGTAAATGTACCTTTTAAGCCATCTTGGAGAAAAAGTACAAACAGTGTATATCAGAAGTGCCAGTTTATGTAGTTCTAGCCCAGATTTAGCGGCTTTATAATCATTTAGGGAAAAATTCGTTGTAGTAAGATTTAAGAATCAAAAGGTCTATTACGGCTTAGATTTCAGAACCAAGTAATAAAATATGACTAACTAACCTAATTGTCTGTACGCACGTCAAACCAGAGCGATAGTTTACAACACTGCAAATCAAATTCATTAGAGTTGAGGAGCATGTGACATTGTGGCACTGAAAAACATTTAAGAAGTTACCTATTTTGCGACAACTGTGAACAATCCATAACTTGCAATCGAACAAAACGATTCGGGTCCAATATTTGGAATATGGCTTCAACAATGTGTGATTACTAGGAATTTCATAATTCCAGTATTTATCATAATTACACGATAAGTACATATATTCTTAAATAAAGCTATGAAACAAAATTCGAGTGTTGTGGGGATGGGTTTCGTTTTATTTATGTACATACATATGTTAAAATTGAGACAACCTAATTTACTTAGATAAACTTTTATATCCAGAACTACTTTTTCTTAAAAAAATGGAATTTAGGGGTTTAATAAAAAACTATAATCAAATCCTTTGAAAGAAATAAAATATTTCTTATTCTTCTTTTTAGCTCCATGCGGATGCCGATTTGTACAGTGAAGATCGTTGGTCTCAACCATCTCAACCCCGTTTTGCCAACAGTACCTACTGGTTAAGCTTCTTGGGGGTCATGACTGGCTGTTTTGTTTTGTACACTTGGTTGGATAACTATAAAATGTATCGTCCTGTTGCTGTAAAACAGTATCCTGGCGATGGCCGCAAACATTATACATTTGAAATGAATTGAAGAATATTTAACGATTCATATTTGAACATTAAATAAAATTTATTGTAATTTTTAATAAAAACAGTAATAAAAGATTCGATTAAATCATTACTTTTATTGCAATAGTGGAAATGTTTTTAATTATATGTAAATAACATTAAATTGAAAATTTTAAAAACTACCGAAGAAAATAGATAAGAACTTCAAAACGACTGGACCAATTTTCTTCAAACATATGTTAGAAGATTTTGGATCGTCACCTTTAAAACAAAATTTACTAAATTAAAATCGATCTAGCCGTTTTGAACCTAAGGTGTCAAAGGCAAACAGATTCAAGAGGATACATCTAGAAACTTATAACCCCTATATATTTTGCTTTTGTTGGTAGAAATGTGTAACCGTTTATGGCCTGTATTGGATAAGTTATTGGTTTTAAATAAATAAAACTTGTTGTGTGTGAACCTTGAGTTAGGCCAGTTTCACACAGGGCAAGTTTTCTTTTGCAACTTTTAATTCAGAGACTTAATTAAACTTGCACAGGAAAAACTTGCCCTGTGTGAACCTGGTGTTAGCTTCATTAATCAAGTTTTCTTGAACAAATTTCTCTGTGTCTTCCAGCTGAATTAAAACTTGACGTGTGAACCAGCACTTAATCCCGGTTCACATACTTCAACTTTTGATTCAGCTAGAAGAAAGACAGATTTGTATTTCTTTCTCTATCTTTCTTCCAGCTGCATCAAAAGTTGATGTATGTGAGCCAGGACTTAGGGCCATTATTACAACTTGACAATAGCTAAAAGCAGGCTTTTGTCGGACGGATAAACAGTTTATCATTATTACAAATTTAATTTAACCTACCAGGTAGGATGCACCTGACTCTAACTTATCGCTCACTTTCATTTAAAGTAAAGTTTTAATAAAGGTAAACCTTTTATTCGTCCGACAAAATCCTGCCTTTAGCTATTGCCTAGTTGTAATAATGGCCCTTAGTCTGGATTCTCATCCGCTAACTTTCTTGCGCAAGTCCCGTACGAAATGTAAAGTTTTCCAGAGAAATTCTAAAATCGTTTTTGACATGTCTGAAAAATTTCTAAAAAAAAAACATTAGAAAATTTTCGGATTTATCTGGCTCTTTTTTTACATCCTGCCGTATTAATTTAAGAGAAAAATCGGGGCTAAAATTATAAATTTATCAGAAGTGTCGTATATAATTCGCACATAGAATCAAAATGTTGTAAGACTTCTTCGATTTTTCTTGTGAAATGTATTTTTCTGTTGTTTATAGCAGCTAATCAGAAAATCTTTTCCCATATTCTATAAAAGTTTTAAGGCTCAAACCTTTACACGCAATATCTCAAAAGATAAATGAGAACTATTACGATAACTAAAATCAATCAATGTACATAAGAGACTGCTAAAAGCCGTAAGACGTAGACGTGTGGAAAACTTTAAAACTTTTTGGTCGACGATAAGTGTTTGAAATAGAGGTTTTAGACTTCATGTCGTTAAAACAGATGCACTGAGAAAAATCCTTGGAACAAATTAAATTTTTTTTCTATATTTTGTATTTATTGATTTATTTTTTATTTATTGCTTAATTTAATTTTGTATTTTTTAGAATTGTTTTAATATATATTTTTTCTATCAATATAGTTTTTACTTTTATTGTATTAAACTTATGTATACATACCAAATTCATATTTTAATTTTCCACTATCGAAATATTTTTTACTTTAATTATTATTTAGTAATTTCTACATTACTTTTGTAAGAATAAATTCTCAATAAAAATTTGTTTTTAAAATATTTTAATAGTTTTATCTTTCTTTTAAGTGGAAATCAAAAACTTGTTAAAGTTTTTTTATTATTTAAATTCCCATTTAATTATTGTATAGTATATTCCCATTTAAAGGTCCTTTTCACAAAAGCTCCGATCCCGTTCTTTCTGGGTAAAGTTCGGTAAAATGAGAGTAAGCAAGAATTACTCTCACTAAACACAAAAGTACGGGAACAGCAAAAACCAAATTTTTATTCCAAAAAGTATCATGAAAGTGTTGTGAAAATAAAGAAAAAATAAAAAGCAACATACTGATTTTTAATAGCATTTATAGTTTTTAAGATACTTTGTTGAAGACATACAAATGTTTTTTGGTTTGAATTGTGCAAAATTAGCAATTATTTCGTCAGTATTTTTGTTGACCAAAATCATATTTTTCATTTGTTATTGTTTGCTTTTCAAACAGCTGACTCTTTTGCACTTTACACAATCTGCCCGAAGAAAAAGTACGGGCTGTTTCGTGCAAGAAGAAGAACAGTTTTCTCTCAAACTATCCCGGTCCACACGTGCGATTTTTGTTGCAGCAATTCTTCATTTTTCAGTGAGAAAGAGCGAGAGAGAAATAGACATGGTATACATATCTGTTTCAACACTCTCATAAATTCAGAAATTACTGTAACAAAAATGGCATGTGTGGACGGGGAGACTCACTCTCATTTACCCAATCTTGCAGTACGGGAACGGTTTTAATGTATGATTACTGGCTCGATTATATATAGCAACCGAACTCCAGTTGCTAAAAATCATATTACGGATGGCAACTGGCAACTGAAAGCGTCAATTTCAATTGATTTTTAGTTCTTTTCTGGCAACCACAAATTTTCAGTTGCCGGCTGGCAACGCAACTGAAGTTCGGTTGCCATCGATAATCGAGCCATAAGAGTTAACATGGACTTTAACGGCAACTTTTGTATGCTTTAACTTGTCGTTAAAGTCTACGTTAACTTTTAATCGTACATTGTGAAAAGGGCCGTAAATTAAGTATATTTTTTAATTATATATTTTTTAATTGTTTTGTTTGGTATAAAAAATAACTTTTATTATAAATTATTTAATGTAAAGTTAGCTTTATATAAAAATTATTCGTTTCAGTTGTTTTGTATTTTAAAAGAATGTGTTAAAATGAATACATTTGTATTAGCTAGCTACAGTTATTCAAGGCAATCCAACAACAAAATGCTTGGCCCCGTTTAAAAAATAACTGCGACGACGCTATTGAGGTGTTCCCTGACCCAGAGTTAAATTACGACTCGAGGGACTCTTAAAAACACACATTATTTTGTACAATTCTGCCAAATTTCTCATTTTCTAGTTGTATCAAAGAATTTTATTAACATTTTTAGCAATTAATTTAAAACTCGAGAACTGACTAAACTTGTGTCTCCTTTGAAAAGCTAAATAAATCGTGTTTTGTATAAAAGATCATATGACGCACTACTATTTTTATATCCTGCCATTAAAGAAGCCGGTCAGAAGGCTCACCGAACATCATTAGAAGTTAAGGCGTATCTAACAAGGTGGCGTATCTAACAACGACATGCATACAAAATTCACAATAGTGGATGTCTGAGGAAATTCGAAAACCTTTAATAATATGCCTGCGAGAACTTTTTACGCATTCTGAAGAAATTTCGTGGGACTGTTTGAAAATAATTTTTGAACAATGACGGAAAAACTACTAATAAAACATTAGAAAATGTTTCAACTTTTCTGATACTTTACACAACAACTTAGCCATAAAATGTGAATTTTGTCAGAACTGAAACGTTTTGATATGTCGTGCTAGGTCGATTATGGATAGCAACTAAACTTCAGTTTCAGCTTTCATTCGTTGTATTGTAATAAAAAAAATATTTGGGCCATAAGATAAATAAATCTAAACAAAACTTTAAGCTAAAAATTAATAAATAAAAATCGTGTAGTTTTTTTTCTGAAAAATTGTTTCAATTATATATTTTGTTTTTATTAAAAAAAAACCTTAAAAGTAATACTTTACTTTAGAACAAATTATTTAAAAACTAATATGATTAAAAAAACTCTAATATATGTATGCAAATAGGATGGGGGTATAATTGGGGTTTGGTTACCAATATATAAACAATATAAAAATTAATTAAGAACTTTAAAAAGATTGTGTTTGTTTTACTAAAATTAAGTTTATAAATACGAAAAACTAATATGTAGTAGTAATAAAAATATCGGCAAAAAAATGTTACAATTCATTAGGTTTGAACTTAAAATATAATGGTTATTAAAAGAGGTAAAATAAACAAAAGACTTTTGCAATTATTTTTATAAAAAGCTAAAATGGGTTTTGTGTAATTTGTTAATATTTATTTTCGTAGTTTGTAGTATATTTTTTATTTAAATTTATATTTTAGACTTTTTTCAGAGTAAATATGATGAGTTTTGATTCGTATAAAAGTATAACACTACTCAATATAGTAACAAATGAAATTTGGAAATAAATGTATATTCAGGCCTGTTCTGTATTGCATGAGGAATGAAAATGTTCGGACTTATCAAAGCATTGTTGTTAAAAAATAATATTTATAACAACAGTGCTGCGAAAATTCCGAATACATATTTTTACTCCGTTTGGAATACAGAACAGTCCCGATTATGTATTATTTTTTGGTTCAATAAGTTCTTATTTTGTATTATTTTAATATAAAACACAATTTAAAGTGGTTTTCTTTATACACTTGTAAATATTTTGATTTTTTTTACAAACACAAACGCGTGATGTTTCCATGAAAATGTCACAACCGTCACTTTATTTATTGGCATTGTTATTAGACATTAAAGTACGTTCATCAGGATAAATGGTTAATTACTGCTTATCCAAGTACATATGAAATTTAACACATAATTGCCCAATTCACAAGCTAGCTTTGTCGACGTTTAGACGATGCAAGTCTTATTTATCAGCTTCTTATTCAGCTGTGAGAAAGACAGAGAAATGAATACACGTTTCTCTGTTTTTCTCACATCTGAATAAGAAGCTGATCAATAAGTCTTGCATAATGTAAACTGGGACTTTACAGTAATGTATATTTGTCGTTATTTTTCATATAAAAATTAAATACACAAATGCACTTTTATTTCATATGTTTAGTCCCAGTTTACACTATGCAAGTCTTATTGATCTGCTTCTTATTCAGCTGGGGGAAAAACAGAGAAATGTGTATTCATTTCTCCGTCTTTCTCACTGCTGATCAATAAGACTTGCATCGTCTAAACGTCGACTTAGAAACATTGGTATTTAGAGAGACTCTCTCAGAGAGTATTTGTATGTATCTTGTTCTTGTTTTGTTCATTAACACAAGATACACACCGATACAGTAAATATGACAGTTCACACGGTGTATTTCAAAGGTTAAATACCAATAGTTAGAGAGAGCTTGTGAATTTTGCAACTATAATCCGTGTATGACATTCTAGTGGAAATACCGCTATCTATTCTATTTAATGGCCGTCATCGTGTTTGGCGATTTTCGTCTACGACTATATTTTTGTAATAGATTAAAGAAAAATGTAACGTGCTGTCTTTAATATATTACAAAAATGTCGTAGTCGAAGGCGAAAATCGCCAAACACACATTAAAAACCCACCCTTACATTTTTATTTTAAGGAGACATTTTTCCTAAAGAAAAACTTAAGTAGTTAATTATTTTTAGTCCTGGCTCACACACTTCAACTTTTGATTCAGCTGGAATGAAGACAGAGAAATTTGTATTCTTTTCCCTGTCTTTCTTCCAGCTGAATCAGAAGTTGATCGACAAAAGTTGAAGTGTGTAAACTGGGACCAAAGAATAACAACAAATTTATACATAGCAAGTTTTCATGCGAAATTTTTACTTTCGTATGCGAAAAATGAAATAGAAATATTTACGAATTGTATTCCTTCCTCCGCTCTTCTGCGAGCTGAATTAAAACTTGCGCAAGAAAAATTGAAGTATGTGAACCTGGGAAAAGCACTCATTTTTTCGAGTAGTTTCCATACAAATTTTCTACTCAAGTCGATGCTTGGGTTCTAGAAACAGCACATTAGTTTTTTTTTTAGAACTTTCTGTAAAAAATATATTGGCACCAATTTAAAGAAATACATACATATACCCCCATTTACACACAGCAAGTTTTCCTGCACAAATTTTAATTCTGTATGAGAAAGATGACAAAGAAATACAATTTATTCTTTCTCTGTCTATCTTCCAACTGAATTAAAGCTTGCTGTGTTGCGTTCCCAGTTGCTAAAAACGATATTATGAATGGCAACTCTCAGCTGAGAGTTGTCAATTTCTGTTGTTAGTGAGACATTTGTGTAAAATACCACAATAAACGTTGACAAGGAAAAATCGTTAAATTTATGCCACATTTGAACTAATTTTTACAAATTGTTTAAATCATTTTAAATTATGGCTGCGAATTTCTCTCCAAATTGATATTTTTATTTGGTTTAAACTCAATAGCAGTCAATCATTGCCGATTATATTAGGCACAGTTCAACCAATAATAGTATGGCAGCACTACAATAAATGTAAAAAATAGCTAGTTTTGAAGCGTACTATCGATCAAAATCATATCGAGCCTTTGCTGCAATAGAGTCATAACTCAAAAAAACTTGTTTTATAGAAAACGAGATTAAAATTTTGAATTTACTAACTACTTAATGGTAAAAGAAAATTTTATACTTCTCTCCAGATTTGAGTATACAAGATAATTGTATGAAATTTTTGCACAATATGAAGAACGACATGATGATTAATTCTGCATTATTAACTAAAAAATCACGTTTTTTGAGTTATGACTCTATTGCCGCAAAAGCCCGATATAGTCTGTATTGGTCATTTAAACGTCCAATTGTATGTGTTTTGAAATGTTTTATGTTATGATTTAAACACTGGTTTATTTAAGCTATACAGACATTTAAATGTGGTTTAAGCTCATTGTTATTAAATCACTTCCCCTTGTATTATTAGTTAAAGTTTAAACTATAATAATGTGGCAGCACCACGATATATGTAAAAAAATATGGTTTTGCAACGGCTTAACGATAAAAATCATATGATCTGTATTTTATGCTTTTAAGTGCCATTATTACAACTTGGCAATAGTTAAAGGCAGGATTTTGTCGCACGGATAAACAGTTTATCCTTATTACAGCTTTACTTTGACTGAAAGTGAGCGATAAGTTAAAGGCAAGTTCGTCCTCCCTCCCTGGCAAGTTAAAGTAAATTTGTAATAATAATAAGCTGCTTATCCGTCCGACAAAATCCAGCCCTTAACTATTGCCAATTTGTAATAATGGCCCTAAAAATGATTTATATGTTTACTAATTTATAGATTTGCTGGTTTAAACATATTTTAAACCAAAAAGAGAGATTATTTTGCACTGATGCATTAGCCCTAATTGTCATTACACATTCTTTATCTGCAGTTAATAAAGCATTTTAAAACTACTTCTTATATCTTTTAGTGACTTTTTTTAAAAGAATGGCGCTGATAGCAAAATGTGTAAGCTCTCTGAAATGTTAAAATTTATTTTATCGTAAAAAAAAATTTATCTTTTAAAAACGTTTCAACGTTTCCTTTTAAAAAAATATTTTCTAAAAGGAACATTTTTCATACATACAGTAACAGTTATTTAAACTAACAAGAATATATAAAAATGTAATCAATAATATATTAAAAATATTAGATCCATATGCACAACAAAAACTTAGCAAGAAGTTAGCATAAGCAATGAAATTGAACAACTACTAATCTATAAAGAATTTGAATGTATGGAAAAACTACTTAAGATTCCGTTTAATTTCGTCACTTATGTTAGCTCAATACCAAGACTTTATTATGCATACGAAAGATAAGGATTAAAAATTTGTTTATAGAACTACAAAATAGCTATTATATGACTAAAAATCTTAAATAGATTTTCTTTTCGCGGAATAGGACTGATAGTTTAGAGCAGGATTGTCAAATTTCCCACCGTGATATTTATACATAAATGCTGAGTGAGCCTTTTTATCAAAAAGTCACCAGTTATTTTTGGCATAACAAAAGTATGTGTGGCAGCAAAAACAATAATGAAAAAGCATTAAAAAGTGAAAAATCGCTTAAAATATGTCTAATGATGATTTAGAAAAGGTATAGTAAGTCAAATATAGGAAATATAATATGTAATTATAAAACTAAAATTTGCGCAGAAACTGACCTGTTGTGAGAAATCAAAGGTTATGTCAGACGTAATTACACATGTACATATGAAAGCTAGAATTGTAAATCGCCTGCAAATTAAAAATGTTTCCAGACTTGCGAAATTACATATGGGCACTTCCACAGAAATTTCAACTTTTTGTCACGTACGGTGATCAAGCATGTATTTCATAACCATGTAGTTCGATTTTTCCTTATCCTCTACGAAATGTAGAGCTACTTACGATATACACAAACATATGTATAAAGAAGTAAAAAAACAAATTTAATTGCTCAATATTGTACGTTACAACAATTGCACTTTTCTGTGGAAATGCCCATATGGGTGGCAAACTGACAAGTCAGATGTAAAAACCATGTTGTGTAAAGCCACCTCAAGCAAATAAAGTTGAACAAATGGGCGAATTATTTTAACTACAAACAAATTGATTCAAATATATTACAAAGAATGCGCTTAGGGTCCGCTTAAGTTTTTAGGTGGTGGTAAAACACAAATTTTTAAAATTTGTTTTTTGCAATGCAATAGTAACAAGAGATATTTTATGTAATTGTCTTTTTTCTTCTTCTTTGACGCGAAGAAGATTTCGTTTCGTACCTGATATAAAATTTTATAAATTATTTAATTATTTCTTACTGAACCAAAAAAAAAATTAAGATTTTAAAATTTAACATAAAATTGAGTAGTGTTAATAAATTTATAAAAAAATTAAATTTAATAGTTTGTTTAGTTTTTTCTTATTTTCCTCTTCTCCTTCTCAATTAACAATATGTATATAATATTTTTGTTATATAATTATTTGTTGTTTTTATATAGTTAAGCTTACTACAATTAGATAATAAATCTGTTTTAATTTCTAGTTCTATGTTTATATAGTATGTATTTATAAAGATTACTTACAATTATAAGATGTTAGTAAAAGAACAATGGTTTAAAATAAAAATATTTTATAATTTATGATCCTAAAGAAACACATTCACAGTTATTTTGTTTCTATTAAAATTTAAAATGATACGCATATTTTAAACAACAATAAAAAAAAACTATTTTTTTTACCGCAGTAATTTGTTATGAAATCAAATTCATGTTTTTTAATTAAAACGTGTGATACTTTCCAGGAAAATATTGAAAACTTGTGGTATATTTAACGTTTTTCCTTTACATGTTAGTTAACATTTATGCACTTGTATGTCAATTAACATATCTGGAGCTATTTATTAGATATCTTAATAGCTGATAAATTAGTAAACGATTAAGAGCTGATTAAGTTAAACTAAACTGAAATTTAAATGCAGTTTAAGATGAACAGCAATAAAACACTGCCAGACATATTAGACATAATAAAAACAAAAATTAAATGGCAGCGCTACGATAAATGTCAAATAGTTGGTTTTGCAGCAGGCTATTGATAGTTTAAGCAACCAGAGTAATGCGTTTAAAAATGGACTATATATATTTACTGATTTGGAGATTTGTCTGTTTAAACACATTTTAAACCAAAAATAGAGGTTATCTTGAACCGATTTATTAAGGCTAAGACCTAATAAATCAGTGCAATATAAACTCTCTTTTTGGTTTAAAATATTTTTAAAGTGGGAAATCTACAAATCAGTAAACATTTAAATCATTTGAAACGCATAAATTAGGAGTTTAAACTTCCCGCTGCAAAACCAGCTATTTTTTACATTTATCGCAGTGCTGCCACATTATTATTGGTTAAACTGTATATAATATATGATACAGTGATTTAGTGCTGTTGAGTCTGTGCTAAATATAAATTTCAGTTTACCTTCACTGGTTTACAAGCCATAAGAGAGATATGTGGGATTAATTTGCTAATCTAAAAATTTATTTAGTCAACTATTAATAGAGTTTGTTATTTTTGAGTGGTAGCTTAAGCTTTGTAGTACATATTGCCATACTGCATTAGAAAATATGGCAACATTTTTGTCATAGTGTTATCAATACAGTTTGATTTTTTCTGTAGAAGAAGAAGAATTTTATTGAGGAAATACATTAATAAGGATATAAAAAAGATATCTTAGATATTGTTGAAAAACAAATAAAGTTTTGTTTATATTTTCTCAACGGCTACTTTTTATTCAAAGCGTATTTAGTTTATGAGGTGGAATTAACTCGGCAGCTGACTCTTTTTGATGTATGATCTTATTATATTTGAAACATCAAATATCAAACAGAGGCCGACTTAATAAACGCCAAAATGCATTGCAGTGATACGACTTTACTTTGCTTAGAACAACAAAGCACATAAGATTTAGCATCACTGCAATGCATTTTGGTGTTTAGGAAGTCGGCCACAGTTACTTGAACTCACTATGAAAGGAAATACGTCTTGGCTACTTAAAATTGAAAGTAGAATTTAAACAGACATTAAAATAAATTTAATCCCTGATCTCGAACCTAATAAATATGTACAACACTACAAGAAGTTGTAACAACACTGCTTATTTGTATATTATTCAGCAAACAGAATTGTTTCGTTTCTAGATCAAATTGCTTTAAAAAACAAGTTTCAAAATTTTCCTGGTTTCGTTATTCTTTTTCTTTTTAGAAAAAATATTAGTTAATGCGTATGCTTGAGTTATTATTTAAAATTTTCAATGTTTTTTTTTTCTTTCGCTAATAAATGTTAAGGTACCATTGCTTAATAATTAATTTATAATATTAATAATAATAATTTTCTTAAGATTTTTTTGAATTTAATTTAATATTTTTTTGTTTCACAGTCTCCTCTGTTAATTTTCAAACGTATTTTTGCTAAACTTATTTATGCATATACAAAGTTTACATTTTTATTATTGTTGTTTGTTGTTGTTGTGATTTGTATTTTATTTTCATGATAATAATAATAATTAATCAAGAGTTATTTTTATTATTAATAATATTCACATTTATCACGTTTACATTATGTTTAAAAATGATTTTCATTTGTTAAGATTTCATTTATGTGTTTAAGTATATTTTATCTTATACGTTGTAATTTTTGCTTTATTTTTAGTTTTCTTTTCATTATTGTTTTAAGTAAAAAATATTTATATTTAATTATTTATTTAATAACGAAAATATATCTATAAAAGACAGACAGACTTTAAGCCATTGGACTGTTTTTGGTTATAAGTTTTTTAGAAAAAAAGCTGCTTTTTTTTATGTATCGTTTGTGTCTATTAAGTCTGACCTGTTGCTTTTTAGTTTATTTTTTTGAAATATTTAATTTATGAAGTCAAAGGTGACATACCAATTTGACGGGGATCTGTGGGTTGCACAACACCTAATTCTAGGTTTTTAATTAATAACTGTAACCAGTGTTTAGTTGATTTATCATCTTGTAAACATACTGAAAATGTGGCATCACGCAACTGATCCGGAAGACATTGTCTTAAAGCCTCTCGTGCTCTTTATTTTTTTTTTTTTAAGGAAAACCAAAAATATTTTACGTAATTAAATGAAAATAAATCAATATAAAAAAAGTTTAGTCTGTACTTACCTGGGATTGTCTGATAATCTTAAATAGCAACGCACAACATGTTTCAGTAGACGTGCAGATGGTTCCTTAGCTAACTGTATCACCATTTTACCCTTAAAGAAAAAATCAATACGAACATTTAATATTTTCTACTCCAGAATCAAAAGGAAGTATAACTAAGCGGCTCATAAAGGAAAATTAGAATATTAAATTGGTTCAACACATAGGAACCAAAATACGATCTCAAGACATCTGCTTCAGGCAATCAATAAATCGAAAATTTTTCAAAAATTTCCGATTCACTTCTTAACGCTATTTTAATTTCATCACAAGTGCAACTCGTTTAATATAAAAGCAGCTATTTGGTTTCGAGAGTAAAGTTCATTTTATTCTCTAATTAGCTAATCTAAAAACTATTATAACTCAAAAAAGAACCCTAAATCTAAAAACAAATTTCATCAAGTATCATTTGAATTTGCTATTTTGGAGTTGTAGTTTAAACTTTAGAGTATGAACAACAAGATATGGCAACATTTTTGTCATAACGTTATTTAAAAACATGTTTTTTTTTCTCGAGAAGAAGAAATGTCACAAATGTATGTGGAATATACGACATGTTTATGTGAAACAAGATTAAAACACCATTATTGCCCTCTTATTGCTAATAAATCAGTGAAGGTTTAAACGTTAGTTTAGTTAAACTAAACTAAAATTTTCACACATTCGATTGTACTTTTTTTTATTGTAAACAATATGTATATTATTATGATATAAATTCTATTTTTTATGTTGTAAAAGCGTCTATACTTTTATTTCACAGCAGATAATAATTATTTTTTAAATTTTTCTATTGTTTCTTTTTTATTTTATTTTTCTTTTATTTTCTGCAATGTTCAAAGTAGGGAATGGTAAACAGACTCAAGAATCGATTTTCGATTTTTCGATCAACCTTTTTCGTTTCGATTTTCAAGATCGATTAATCGGACCTCAAAATCGATTTTTAAATCGATTTTAAAATCGAAGATGATAATATATTTCTAAACATAACAAACTTTAATCATGTAAATTCAAATATATACTTAACAACATTAACAAAGAAAGCCAGACGAAAACACAGTTAAAAATTAAAGTTTTGAATTTTAACGATTTTCTTTTATATAAAATTAGGTAAATCTAAAAAAATATTACAAATTATTCTCGACGTAGCTATTTTCAGAAAGATTTCTCAAGGTTGTTCGCAAAAAAAGGTGTTAATTTAAGTGATAAGTGCAGTGATAAGTGGTTCTTTGCAGAGCTACTATTGATTTAATTTTAGAAAACAAACGTTCAGATGACATTGATTTCTTAAGGATGCACAAACTTTGCTTTGCATTACACATATGTGGGAATAAATTGCTTTTTTCCCTTCGTTTAGTGGATTTAAATTTCGGTCATATACTAGCCTCTTTATATATTGGTGTCATTCAACCGGAATGCTTCTCAATACTTCATAAAAACACACTAGAATTGCCAATATTTTTATATTATAAAAAATTCGATTTTAATAGCCCCAGTAATCGATTTCAGTATAAAGTCGCAGATGTAAAGTCAACCTTTTTCTGATCAGAGATGCCATATTTTATTATTTAGCAGGGCAATTTTAAGAGGTTTAAGCTTCCACTTAAAAACGGCAAACGGAATTAGCAGTCAATTATATTCATTTTCAGATTAACTGATTATAGTTTCAAACTAAGATTAAGCTCTTTCCTAAAAACTCATTCTTAAGCTCGAAAATAAAAATAAAATCAGGTGTCAACTTAAAAACTAAGATTAAAGTTATATTAGGCCCCAATTATAATTCACAACTAAATTGATAGTTAAGTCGTAGTTGTCAAATTCTTATTATGGATTACAACTTTCCTCAAAGTGAGACAGCTGTTTCTTAGCAGTTGTGTTTTGGTTTTTATTTCGAATATTGTGCTAGTTTTTATTACTTTTAAAATGGTAATTTTAGGCGCCAATCTATTCCATTTGTCAACCAATATTGTTGCCATATATAAATATTTAAAATTTTTTGTGATGGCTACTATGATTTCTAAGAACAGAGAGTATAGATAAAAACAGAGATATAGATAAAACTCAACCTAGTTGAGTTGTGAATCATAATAATGGCTTTAATCTCAGATATTGGATCTAAGGGTCAGTAAGGGTCAACATAAAGATCAAATGACAATTAAGAAATTGTTTAATTCATCTTTAAAGATATCTAATCGAACTTTAATCTACTTGGGCGTGATTCTATTCACTTTTAAATCTTTTTTCATTGTCATACGAAATGGCAGTCAGTAAACTAAGCCAAGACCTTTTAGTCGACGGCGGAGGCGCGGGAAATATTGGTCGGCGGCGGCGGCGGCGGCGGCGGCTGCAGCTTTAACAGCAGAACATATATCGTCGATCGATATTCCTAGTAGTACTGCCACATTTTTATAAAGATTATTACCCATTATAATAAGATTAGTACGAAATTCCCTCCCCAGTAAATTTAGGAACTCAACTCTAATTAAATATACATATTTCAATTAAAACAACATCTTGTATCCATATTTCTTCACAAAATAGCTTTAACTAACAAAATAAACCATAATTTATTTTCCTTATTTTTATTTCTTTACTGTAATTCAAATTTATTTAGAATTTCCCTTATCTCACTGTGTCTAAACCATAAAGAATTTAAAAATTTAATTTTAATTGAAACTCACCAAAATAATAGCCACATGTGAAAATCGTTCATATGTCTGACAAACATATGACAAACCACTTTCATCTAGTAGAATTTTTTGTAAAATAAATGTAGCCACAGTTTTACTCAGCTCTGATCCGAATTCCATAATGCGTAGGCATAACGGAATGATTTCAGAAGTTAAGAGGAAAGTTATCACTTCTTGTTCATCAGTCTAAAAATAAGAAATGACATATTTAGTCGCATTGCAACAAAAATAATAAAAATAAATTATATATTTTACCTTAACGAGCGCACCAATAACACCCAAGCTGGTTAATCTTAAATATTCGAATGGTCGCGTTTTTGAGGTTGTCTGCAAAAACGGATATAGGAACAGGGGAATTTGTGCTTGCAAAAATACCGTACGCGTGTCGGGATGTGATGCAACACATTGTAGTAATGCTAACGCATTACAAACACGATTTGATTGATGAGCTGTTAATGTGGCAGGATTAATTGAAGGATAAATATTTATGATTTCTTGTAGGAGAGCAGCTATTGTACCAAAACTATGCCATAGCATTGGTGCCAAATCTGTTACAGTTTCACGTTTTTTACTCAATTCCAGTAGAGCAGCTTCACGCGATTCTGGATGTGCTAATTCATTAATCCATTGAAATACCTAAAAAAAAATAATTAATTAATTAATTAAATTATATTTGTATTAGTATCAATGTTATAAGCGTATTCTAATATTAATATAATATTAAATATTGCGAATTGACAGATTTTATGAAAAGAAAAATATGTATGCACGACAAAGCATTTTAACGGCCCTTTTCACAATGTGTGATTAAATGCTAACGACGACTTTACCGGCAATTTCGACATAAAAAACTTGCCGTTAAAGTCCATGTTAACTCTTAATCGTACATTGTGAAAAGGGCCGTCAGAAGTAAATAAAATATTTTGTTTTTGATAGTCATTTGTTTTTAGTTTATTGTTGTTTTTGTTTATGCCCCACCTCTCCACACGCCGCATATTCATAGTCATAAACAAAGTATACTTTAGCAATTTAAAACCAGTATTGCCATACAAAATACTGGTTTTAAACTCTTAAAGTATACTTTGTTTTGACTATGAATATGCGCCACTGTCTGTAATTTTTAACTGCAAAATGGCAACAAAAATCACGATTGTCCCTATTGTTGTTCACACTTTAATTTCGTCTTGTGTAGAAAATTTTCCACTCAACTCTGTATTGTTCACCCTTAACTTGATCAAAAAGTAATAACAAAGAACGTGAGTTCGATCCATTCTCAAGGCAAGTAATCAAAAGCTTGATTTTTTGTATGTGCATGAGAGTGGCATTGTGTTAATCCTTGTTGGAATGTTTGTGATGAAGGCATAGCACTGGTCGTATCGGCAGCGATTGATACTGGTTTATGCTATTGTACATCATAGGGCCCTAGAAGAATTAATAAACTGTATACACATAAGAGATGAGCGCGTATCGTGTTTTTTTCGTGACATGAACACGCATGACTCAGCACGAAGTGTTCGTGACAGAAAATCTGATTTCGTTCATGTTTGTGTCGTGCTGAGCAAGCTTGACACGAAAAAACACGAAACGATTTTCAGATTAAAATGTGTATGAATGTAGAAGCTTGCCGCACAAGATAATTCAGCGAAAATCTTGATAAGTTACTGTTTCTCAACAAAAATATGTAAATAAAAATACAAATAGAACATGAAACGTTAAAATAGAACAAAAATATGTCTTTGAATATACAAAAATGTTGATTTTTTTATTAATATGATTATTTCGAACGTATTTGCTTTGTGAATCTAAATTGATTATTAGGCTAAGGTTCGTAACGTTATATTCAGAAAGAATTGGGTATGATTAATATTCCAAGGAACAATGGAAAAATTAACATCAACTTAATTTTTCAACGTACACAGCAGAACAGAGTAGCGCCACTTTCGGAAGCCGCTACACTTCCATCGTCAGTGCTCACGTGTATTTGCTATCACCACTTGTCAGGTGGCTCTGTTGAATGTGATTTTAATTCTTATATATACAACTTTTTCGCGAAAATTGAATACGAGAATTAAATCACTCTCAAGCTGATATTAAAGTGCACTTTCCCAGCGTTGCCATCGGTTTATTTTTCTTCATTCCCATTTTTCTGATTTTTGTTCTACTCAAGACAAACTTTTTTGGTTTGATTTTATACTTAAGTATATATGAACATGTAAACATGTGAAAAGCTCAAGCCAGTAGCTAATTGTTTTATTAATATGATTATTTCGAACGTATTTGCTTTGTGAATCTAAATTGATTATTAGGCTAAGGTTCGTAACGTTATATTCAGAAAGAATTGGGTATGATTAATATTCCAAGGAACAATGGAAAAATTAACATCAACTTAATTTTTCAACGTACACAGCAGAACAGAGTAGCGCCACTTTCGGAAGCCGCTACACTTCCATCGTCAGTGCTCACGTGTATTTGCTATCACCACTTGTCAGGTGGCTCTGTTGAATGTGATTTTAATTCTTATATATACAACTTTTTCGCGAAAATTGAATACGAGAATTAAATCACTCTCAAGCTGATATTAAAGTGCACTTTCCCAGCGTTGCCATCGGTTTATTTTTCTTCATTCCCATTTTTCTGATTTTTGTTCTACTCAAGACAAACTTTTTTGGTTTGATTTTATACTTAAGTATATATGAACATGTAAACATGTGAAAAGCTCAAGCCAGTAGCTAATTGTTTTATTAATATGATTATTTCGAACGTATTTGCTTTG
Source organism: Panzeria rudis (assembly GCA_956483635.1). Classification (NCBI taxonomy): domain Eukaryota; kingdom Metazoa; phylum Arthropoda; class Insecta; order Diptera; family Tachinidae; genus Panzeria; species Panzeria rudis. Next base: position 87,721,892 of record OY101451.1, read on the forward strand.
TGAATCTAAATTGATTATTAGGCTAAGGTTCGTAACGTTATATTCAGAAAGAATTGGGTATGATTAATATTCCAAGGAACAATGGAAAAATTAACATCAACTTAATTTTTCAACGTACACAGCAGAACAGAGTAGCGCCACTTTCGGAAGCCGCTACACTTCCATCGTCAGTGCTCACGTGTATTTGCTATGGAAGTGTAGCGGCTTCCGAAAGTGGCGCTACTCTGTTCTGCTGTGTACGTTGAAAAATTAAGTTGATGTTAATTTTTCCATTGTTCCTTGGAATATTAATCATACCCAATTCTTTCTGAATATAACGTTACGAACCTTAGCCTAATAATCAATTTAGATTCACAAAGCAAATACGTTCGAAATAATCATATTAATAAAACAATTAGCTACTGGCTTGAGCTTTTCACATGTTTACATGTTCATATATACTTAAGTATAAAATCAAACCAAAAAAGTTTGTCTTGAGTAGAACAAAAATCAGAAAAATGGGAATGAAGAAAAATAAACCGATGGCAACGCTGGGAAAGTGCACTTTAATATCAGCTTGAGAGTGATTTAATTCTCGTATTCAATTTTCGCGAAAAAGTTGTATATATAAGAATTAAAATCACATTCAACAGAGCCACCTGACAAGTGGTGATAGCAAATACACGTGAGCACTGACGATGGAAGTGTAGCGGCTTCCGAAAGTGGCGCTACTCTGTTCTGCTGTGTACGTTGAAAAGTTAAGTTGATGTTAATTTTTCCATTGTTCCTTGGAATATTAATCATACCCAATTCTTTCTGAATATAACGTTACGAACCTTAGCCTAATAATCAATTTAGATTCACAAAGCAAATACGTTCGAAATAATCATATTAATAAAACAATTAGCTACTGGCTTGAGCTTTTCACATGTTTACATGTTCATATATACTTAAGTATAAAATCAAACCAAAAAAGTTTGTCTTGAGTAGAACAAAAATCAGAAAAATGGGAATGAAGAAAAATAAACCGATGGCAACGCTGGGAAAGTACACTTTAATATCAGCTTGAGAGTGATTTAATTCTCGTATTCAATTTTCGCGAAAAAGTTGTATATATAAGAATTAAAATCACATTCAACAGAGCCACCTGACAAGTGGTGATAGCAAATACACGTGAGCACTGACGATGGAAGTGTAGCGGCTTCCGAAAGTGGCGCTACTCTGTTCTGCTGTGTACGTTGAAAAATTAAGTTGATGTTAATTTTTCCATTGTTCCTTGGAATATTAATCATACCCAATTCTTTCTGAATATAACGTTACGAACCTTAGCCTAATAATCAATTTAGATTCACAAAGCAAATACGTTCGAAATAATCATATTAATAAAACAATTAGCTACTGGCTTGAGCTTTTCACATGTTTACATGTTCATATATACTTAAGTATAAAATCAAACCAAAAAAGTTTGTCTTGAGTAGAACAAAAATCAGAAAAATGGGAATGAAGAAAAATAAACCGATGGCAACGCTGGGAAAGTGCACTTTAATATCAGCTTGAGAGTGATTTAATTCTCGTATTCAATTTTCGCGAAAAATTTGTATATATAAGAATTAAAATCACATTCAACAGAGCCACCTGACAAGTGGTGATAGCAAATACACGTGAGCACTGACGATGGAAGTGTAGCGGCTTCCGAAAGTGGCGCTACTCTGTTCTGCTGTGTACGTTGAAAAATTAAGTTGATGTTAATTTTTCCATTGTTCCTTGGAATATTAATCATACCCAATTCTTTCTGAATATAACGTTACGAACCTTAGCCTAATAATCAATTTATGTTGATTTTTTGTTTGTCGTGTTCGTGTCGTGTCGTGTTGAAAAATGTCGACACGCGCGCACCCCTACTAAACATGCAGTTTAAGAAATTCGATGCATCTACTTTACACTAGAGGCACTGCAGCACTGCACTAAAATTAACAAAAACCACCTGTCTTCTCAAAAAAGGTAACAAACACATTAAGTATTAGGCCTGAGTGTTCGAAAATCGGGAAAAATTAGTCAAAACGGCAGAAAATTCCTATACATTTTTGTAATAATGCTATCTCAAAGTATATATTTTTTTAGAGATAATGCTAAGCCTTCGCCAAGTTTGCCCAAAGTTTTTGAATGGAGACAGTATACTTTTAGAAAGTTTCTTAAAGCAGAAGAACTAGTCTTTTATTTCAATTACTATTCGTTCAAATCGGGTAACCAGTTGTAATATTAGATCAATTTATTCATCAGACTTAACTTATTCATCAGACTTAACTTTTTTTCAATTAAAAATTTTAGCCGCCCAGGTATGTCCGTTCTCCAGGAATTGATCCTTTACTGAAATTCCAAATTTGAAAATTCAGTAAAATCCAAATTTTTCATTAAAAATCCCACTGTTAGAAATTCGTGGTACTGGGAATCATAAAAGACCCTAAAGTGCACCATCTTCATAAATTTTAGCCGCCCAGGTCAACAGATGAGGTCATAATTCCATTTGGAATAAGTGTCCTTAGATTATGCACAGCTAACAGCGCTCTGTTATCGTGTTAACAGAGCTCTGTAAATATATGTGGTTTGTGTCAAGAGTTATAAATTTCGAAATTTATTTTCACACACATACATTTATTTATGTAGATAATCATGAAAATCTTTAGCTATGTTCTTTTTTATAATTTGTAAAAAGTTTCGCGAATATAATTCAGAGAAACTGTAAACGCAGTTCATGAGGCCTATCCCTTGGGTTCATTCTCCAATAAATAGGGTTGATTTTTGAGGACCAAGGGTTTGGCAACAGTGGTGTTATTCATCCGAGAATTCATGTGTAAGAATTTTTAGCTAAGAACTTTATAAAAAAAATTTCACAAATACAATTGAGATATATGTAGTATATCGCTTGCGATATTTCTTAAAAACTTACTTGGCTAGATATATTTAAAAAGTACAGAAGATTTACTTGTCTATTAATAGTAAGGTTGTGTTGGATAGTGAATCAGGACATTCAAGAAAGAACATTAGAAACATTTGTGCAATGCTTTATTTTTACTTTATTGGAGAAGAGTAGATAAGATTCTTCATAGCCGCATAGAGATTTTTTTATTGTTTTGTTTTTAATTTAGCTTTTTGCGTATTACTTATTAAGGCATGATGATTCACACATGTGATATTATTATAGTATCAGAAATTTGTTTATTTATAATACTTCTTTTTAACAATTTTCTTTATTTTTGTTTTGAGACCTCAAAGTGATAATAACAAATTAACACGCATACATATAAAAGTATTTATGTGTGTACTTATGTTTAGTTTTTTTCTATAGATCTATTCTTCCTTTATTGTTATAGTTGCAATTTCTATGGAGCTTTAAGAGCATGATGTCATGTTATTTTGCGTGTTATTTTGATATTTTTTTTAGGAAACCAGCATTCTGTCTTAAATAGCTCTAGTGAAAAACTATTTGGTGTTGTTAAATATTATTTCATTAGAATGAGGAGGAAATCTAAACTGTTGTACAATTTTAATTAAATATATTTTTATAACTTGCCCTACAACATGTCTGACAAACGAATTGGTGTATCAATCTCTCAATGGCGGTATTGAAAAATGTTTATTCGGATCCTAATTCATGTCTCCACGTTCTCATCATGGTCAGTGGCTGGAGTTAGAAAGCTTATCTTGGTTTTTTGTGTTAATTTAATAACTGCCTACAAATGTTAGTTTTAGCATAATTTTTCGAAAAACGAAAATAAACTATATGAACTTCGTTAATGTTGAAGATGAAAACCACTTAAGAAAATCTAAAAAAACATTATTTTAGTAAAAAAAAATCAAAATTCGTCCTTGTAAAGAAATCAGGCTTCAATAAACGAGTAAAATAACATGGCCTCAGTATATTTTTTTATCGCCATGACAAAACATTTCTAAATGTTTTTATTCTTAAGTTATACACATAAATACTTCTGGAATAACGAATTGTAAATAAAAGTCTACGTTTTCTTGTTATCACCAAAAAAAATACACTATGGCTTTGCTTTATAATTAAATAAAACCGTTCAATAAAAGCAAAATAACAAACAAGCCACTATTTGTGGTTGTTTTCAACATCCACACAATAAAAACAATAAGAAAGAGTTTTCTAATAATGGTGGTTCGACGTTGCCAGTATGTGGTGGTCATGTTTTCGCTATTTCGTCTATTAAATCTAATATTTACTTTACAATAAGCCTTTACAGACGAGAACAATTGTGTTGGCATAAAATGATAGCTTATAGACAAGAGAGGCGAAGAGAATGGTTTTTTGGTGGCGTAAAGTTTCAACCGACTTCAACCCCGCGGTAGTAGCACAAATTCAATACATTCTCACTTTGAAATAATAAATTAATGCAAAAAACACTAATACACACAAAGCAGTATATACGTATACATTTCATGACAGATGAATATCATCCCGTGTATATTAATATGACTATTTCGAACGTATTTGCTTTGTGAATTCAAATTGATTAATATAGGCTAAGGTTCGTAACGTTATAATCAGAAAGAATTGGGCATAATTAATATTCCAAAGAACAAGGAAAAAATTAATTTCAACTTAATTTTTCAACTCTGTTGTGCTGTGTACAACAGAGTAGCGTCACTTTCGGAAGCCGCTACACTTCCATTGTTAGTGCTCACGTGTATTTTGCTTATCACCATTTGTCAGGTGGCTCTGTTGAATGTAATTTTAATTCTTATATACATATACAACTTTTTCGTGAAAATTGAATACGAGAATTAAATCACTCTCAAACTGATATTAAATGCAGTTTACCAGCATTGCCATCGGCTTATTTTTCTTCGTTTCCATTTTTCTGATTTTTGTTCTACTCAAGACAAACTTTTTTGATTTTATACTTAAGTATATATGAACATGTAAACATGTGAAAAGCTCAAGCCAGTAGCTAATTGTTTATTAATATTATTATTTCGAAATTATTTCGATTATTAATCAAAATACACGTGAGCAATGACGATGGAAATGTAGCGGCTTCCGAAAGTGGCGCTACTCTGTTCTGCTGTGTACGTTGAAAGCTTAAGTTGATGTTAATTCTCCCCTTGTTCCTTGGAATATTAATCATGTCCATTTCTTTCTGAATATAACGTTACGAACCTTAGCCAAATAATCATCCCGTGTATTTCTAACAGAACAAAAGTTTTGCGCTTAAAAATTTTTTTCATATGTGAAGGATCAATCAGTGATACATATTATATCATGTAATTCCTATAAGGAACATAGGGCCACCCCTTTAATCAGTGATGCCAAATCATAATGGCAAGTTAAAGGGTTCAGTAAACAAATCTAAATGAAAAAATTATGTTATCAAAATGAGTATGCGTCAATGCAAACGTGTAGACGCGGCTGTCGAACATTTGCCCCCAGAGGGAACGGGCGGAAAACACACGCCTTGCTGTTATGCTTCCTTGGAGAAAGGGTAATATTGGTTTCTAGAATAGGGGTTTCTAAAAATTACATTTAGCCAATTACCCCAACACTTGTGTTTTACTTATCATTCTCAGATATAATAGATAGTTATGGACTTTTTGCCTAAATCTAATTAATTTGCTTTGGCCTCAATTGAATAGTATGGACATTTAGTTCCGAACACAAATATGGATATTCTGCTTGAAACAGCCAACAATATTGGAAAACCCTTTTTAATATAAAAAAACAAGATAAAAATTATAAAAATAGAAAAACAAAATACATGTTAAAATAAGCATTAAGAATAAACACTCTTGAAAAAAGTAATAAGGCGAGGCGACTATGGCTTTGGATTAAAATCTGTTCTTTTAACTGATTTCTATTTTTTTTTAATATAATTTTTTTTAAGATAAGTAACACAATCAGGCTATTAATGCCTACCAGTTAATTAATTAATGTGTTATCTTCTTTGGGAAAGGGATAGTGTAGAGAGAACAGGTGGTGAAGTGAGAGAGAGATGGAAAGTTGCAATCCCCTCTGGTGTCAAGTAGAGCCATTGAATTGTTTAACCTGAGTAGCCATTTTGTTAGTTCTTTTACTTAGCCGACGGTTCTGCTACAATACCGACGAAGGAGGGTGTTGTGAAGTACATTAGGATATGTTAGTATTTTTCGCTGTCGGTACTGCCAACGTGATCAGCCTTCATCACTTTAACAGTCCAACAACAACCAACACAATAACACACCAATGCACAAGAGAAAAATGCATGATGTTGTTGGCTTGTCTGAAACTAATCTTGAACTCAAGACCTCAGAGTTTGTAGTCAAACGCGCTAACTACTCAGCCAACAGCACCTTCCGATGGCGAAATAAACTAGGTGTCTCTAAAGAATGTTCATATTCGTCTGTTGCATTTTGCTGTCCATTAATAATTAGTATACGTTTCAAGTCAGAGCTGAGTTGAGCATAGCGGTGATTTTTATAACTAATTTTATTTTATTTGATTAATCGAAAGAGCGAGTTTTGGTGCTTTATCACGTATATGGACACAGAATACGTGATAAAGCACCAAAACTCGCTCTTTCGATTAATCAAATAAAATAAAATTAGTTATAAAAATCACCGAAAGAGCGAGTTTTGGTGCTTTATCACGTATTCTGTGTCCATATACGTGATAAAGCACCAAAACTCGCTCTTTCGATTAATCAAATAAAATAAAATTAGTTATAAAAATCACCGCAAACACATACACACACACACACTTGCATGCTTAAATAATAGCAGCGCCAAATAACAATATCACTTAATTATGATGAAAAATTAAGGAAAAGCGAAAATCTACTTATCTTGAAAAAATTATCAGCTATAATTTCAATTCAAGCTGACTTTTAATGTACTATTAACTGTCAACAAAACGCCGCTTTCCGTTTTTATTGGCATTTCAAAAATATTATTAGTCCTAAGACGATTGAACAAACAGGTGGCGTTAGTATTTCAGATGAATTAATTTTTTTTTCCTACATTTGTTTGGACCGCATACCTGATGGCGGACTTAGTTGATTAAAAAAAGTTGAAAGTTAACAATCCATTTGTATTTCTCCTTTTTTTTTGTGCCCACAAAACTCCGAACATTTATAGACCGATTTGAAAAATTGATAGTTTATATGAAAGACTACGTTGCCAGATTGGTATCGTTGTATTAAATTTTATTTCTTTTGAATTTGCCCGTCTGCCTGTTTTGGACTTTGTTTTTTTCCGCGAATTATTTTCAATTCAAGTTCTTTAATTTAAGTATCTAATGGATTTGTTATTTGAAATATTCTCCCAGTTTAGTTTTAAAAAAGTTTAAAGTTTAGTTTTGGAACTATGGTTGAAGTATACTGGTGATTTGAGATAAAAACTAATGAAATGCAGGCATATGGACAAACGTAACCCAGAACAAATTAAATCTTTTTTTTTTAATCGCTTTACAAATGTCGGAGGAATCGATAAACATAAGAAAAATACATACATGACGAACATATAACGTTCACTTTCTTTGAATTCGGTTAAAAACAGAACATGTTAAATTCTTTTGGTCGTCCCTATTAATTTCGTCATAACTGTATAAGAATACATTAAAGAAATGCGCCATTTAATATAACAATGTAACAAAGTAAGGAATTTCCAAAATAATCGTATTACTGAAAATAAAACAAAGTAATAAAAATGAAACAAATTATATGAACGAAAATGTAAATTTAACCCTGTCCCCTCTAGTGGAAATTATCCACAAATTTACAAACAACGGATGAATGCAAGCGCAAACATTTATTTACATTTAGCCAATATTTTACATAAAGTATTTGTTAAACGAACAAAAAAAATCATATATTAACATATTAGGTTATACATTTTCAGAATATAAAATGTTTTGAAAGAAGAAATAATCTTTTATGCAATGTTTTATTGTTTACAACAGAAACTCTTGCGTGTTTTATCGCTCTCGTGAGCAAACGAAATTGATACAAATTATAATTGTTCAAATCAAAGCATTCGTTATCAAAGAATTAGAATCGAAATCTCAACTTATGGCCTCTGGGAGAGTAATTAGTTCGAATAACTTTTGCCGGTCGATAAGTTTCAAGAGCTGTCATTGAAGGCCACTACTCTTGCAGAAGTTTCGAAATATATATTTACGATCGGCAATGTTAGCGTCATGGCTTCCGGGACCATAGCCTAGAGACAGCCGTCTTATGGTGCTATTACCACTGAGTGAATACCATACCGATGAACTCACAAACGCCCATTTTTTCACAACGACTGTTTAAACTTACAAAGTTATCCGTTAATCAAGTGTAATCAAACTTAATAGTCTTTAAAAACTCATTTACGTTTAATATATTTACAATTTTAAGCCGATAATAAAAAAAAGATTGCGTCAAAACTAATACATAATTACAAATACTAGATTTATTTTAATAAAAAAATTACTTAATAATTGCAATTTTATAAATTTTTTTTATTTGTTTTGCCTATATAAACAGTTGTTTACAAAATAAATTTATTTAAAATCTTGTTTACGTTGCCATTTCTTTAATATTGTAAAATGTATATTTATAAATAAATTCAAAATCAATGTTTATGTATGAGTGAGTAAAATATGATATGCCACAGGTGACCAAATAGCCAGTGATGAAATTCTAGTGTTCGAAATAATTTTTATAATTTAATTACAGTGCTGACTCTACGTCTGCTATTTTTCATTTATTTCTACACGGAAAGATAGTCTCGAATACTTTTGTAGAGAGTTTTCTTTGCATAGACACAAATTTATTTATTACCTGGCAGACAAAGTAACTAGTATGTAGTTAGAACTATACTAGTTGTTTTTCACTTCAGACTACATAGTTGCCCATCTGTCCTTTTTCATATATCGAACTATCGATTTTAACATTACGTTGTAATAGGAGCCCAACTAGTTCATTTGTATACAGTTATATCCCAGTTGGAATCCTAGTTGTTGTAAACTAGTGCTCTTACTAGTTTGTTTATTTAGATTTTGTAACTCTTAAAAAAAACGTTGGCTCAACCGGGGTACGAACAAACATTACTCATATTTCAAGGCAAGTACTCTACCCACTGAGCCACTTACAGCTTATTTTTTTTAGAGCTAAAAATATGTTTTATATACAAGTCGTATACCTGAAAACTTTGTCCTTTTTTTGACTAGTATCGTTATTGTATCGATACAACTAGTGATATGATTGTTCTTTTTTACTAGTATCGTTACTAGTCTTGCTACAATTACGTTTATGACTATCCTTTTTTGACCAGTAACATTACAACTAGTAATATGACTGTACCAAAGCGTATCTAGTTGTAAATTTAGCTGCTGGGTATTAATACAATTTTGTAATTGCAAAATTGGCTGTGCCACGCCCATAATAAGTAATATTTAGTAAGAGGGTAGTACTGTTGACCGATTGATCTGAAATGTAGTTCTGATGACAATACAATTATGTGTATTCAGTATTACTGTAAACCAAAGATTGCAAAATGGCGGATTATATATAATTTTTCAAACCTATCAGTATGGGTATTAAATGAAAGCGCTTGACTAGTAGAATGCAGTACAACATGAAAAGAGTCCAAGTCCAGGATAGAGTCCGAAACAAAATGGCGGATCAGAGTTTACACAGGACGTCATGATTCAAATAAAAAACTAAAAGCTTGAAAATAAAATAAGTATGCTTGTATGTTTAAAAATTTTCTTATATGCATTTTTTAGAGACGATTAAGATAAAAATAATTGAAACCGCAAAAAATATATATTTGTTTTGTTTAATTTTTATATAAAACAAAGCAAGAATGGTTAGTGAACATAAGAAAGTTACAAAATTAACTATAAAGAATAATACCCATATTCATAAAAATTTATTAAAGTTAATGTTCGTTTAATGTACAAATTTTATATGGGAAACCCGGTTTTGATGCATACATTAACTTTACTAATCATTTATGAATATGGTTGTAAAACACAAATTTTTAGAATTGCGGTGGTGAAAAGCAAAGATCTACAAGTGCCAAAACTAAAAAATTGAGTTATATACAGGAGTTATATACAGGAATCAACACTTAATACCAATATCTATCACTATATACAAATTCACACCTGTACGATGACCTCAAAAGACGTTATGTACTAGAAACCAAAAATATTGTGTATGAAATGCATGGGAACAAAAAACTTTAAAGCTTATTTACTCAGAATTTTGTTTCTTGCCCCTTTGTACCCCTTTGCTTTTAAGCCCCTTAATTAACATTAAAATAATTTAGATCTTAAATGCTGTAAACTTCATTCTCAAGACATTCGTGATTGTTGAATTTATTCAGTAATAATTGAATAATTTTCAACATTTCTTAAGAAGTTGCAAAAGAAGCACATACAACATTTGCTATTTACATTCATAATAAAAATTTCGTTATTTTACAGGAGAATGGTAAAAACTGAATAAAACCTAAAGCACCTAGAGCTAGTTTTTTACTTCTTGGTTAAACTTAGTTTAACATGCCGTACTTTTTCTCAATCAATATGTGGCATTCTTGAATTTTGTTACCATATGTAAGGCAATACTCTAAATTTTGAGAAAAATAACAATCTTTCCTTCAATGCAGTTTTCCATTTTTTTCACATAATGGTATTGACAGAGAGTGAAGTCGAACGGCTTCGAGCCGGTTCACAGCCGCCGCCAAATCTAGTTTAGTGGATTGAGCCGCCTCGGGAGCATCCGGCTTATGTCGGCTTTCAAATATTAATTTTAATAAGGATTTACTTTACATAGCTTCTTGACGAGCCATAATTTTGTTCTAACATATGTCAAATTTCATACAAAAACATCAGAAAAATGTTAGTGCTATTTTTTCATACCGACTTTGACTTTTATCAAGAGAAATAAAAAGCTCGTGACGACGCTATGTTAAAACTAGTAATAAAAATTGTTTGCATCAAAGCCAAAACTATATAACTATATAAACTACATAAACAAGTCCAATTGCGGATAATCTAGCTGTCATACACTAGAAATATATTGCGCACATGAAGTCGATTTTGTTATGACAACATCACATTGTATGTTCATTTTGCGTTTACATCTGCAACATTATTGTCAGTACCGAATAGAAGTAATTCATTCAATTATTTTGTTTATCTTGCAGGCAGTAAGCCGGCTTCAAGCCGCCGCCGTCATTTTCTTACCAAGCCGCCGCCGCCGGAAGTTTTAACTCGACTTCGCCCTCTGGGTATTGAATAAATGAAGTTTTCATTCAGTTTTTATATAATCTGCCTGTTCATAGGATCTGATACGGAATTGGATTGGAAACGGAATTCCAATCCAATTCCAATTCTGAGTGCGTTCATGAAAATGTAACGAAATAGCTTTGTTCAAAAACTGTTTATTTTCGTTCAAAATTCAAAATATAGTTTACTAACTTGTTTATTTAATAATTAGAGGGTAGAACAAAATTATTCTAACTGATAAATGCATGAATTAAAGTGCTCCAATTCATAAAAAATTAATTCCGTTTCTCAGCGGAAATTTCGCAAATCCAAGTATAAACGGATTTCATGAACTCAATCAACCGGTTTTGTAGAGAAAACGATACCAAACCAATCCGTATTGGATTCTGTAAACAGGCTGATTGATTGATTTTCTGTAAAAAGATTTATTTAATTTTCTTTTTAAGTATCAAAATGTTTGTTAAATTTATTTTTTGACAATTCTAACTTGGGTTTATCTGAGCAATGTTGCTAATCATTAATTGAAAAACAATAGTTTAAGTTTAAGCTACAGTTAACAGAAAAATGTAGTTTTTCTTTAATTTAAAAACTGGCTCTTATAGTGCATTTACATCAAAGCAAAATCAAGTGGATTTCATTTGAAAACTTTATCAAAATCTGTACCGTTTACGACAAACGTTTTTGACGTTTTTAAAAATTTCGTATCGAGAACAGAAACCACTGACTGAAATTTTTCCTTAACTATAGCAAACAACTACTAAATTAGCTAATACACACACCTTATGAACAAAAAACGTTGTACAGCGGTTAATTTTTTTAGTACAGAAAAAAACCACAGTTTATCACTAAGTACTACTAGATTTTGAGTCGGTTTCATCGAAATCTAGTGACGAAGTATATTTTGTCATTTTCAAAATACTGTAAAGCATTTCATCACATTCCACTAAGTTTGACTTTTAATCGAGTAAGGAAAAACTGTCAGATGTGTTAGTGGTGCCACCTGATTGATTCGCATTAGTCAGTCATATTAACAAGAACAACTTTCTCCAACTGTGTTGTTTTCGATTAACCAATTAATTGATATTGAAATTTGCTATTTTTATCATTTTATCATATTAACAGCCAAAAGCTTTATCGAGGGAAAGCAAGTGTCAAGACAAGGATGGTTGACCATATTAAAAATGATAAAGTTTAAAAATTATGTAAAATGCGAAAAAATGTGAGCGAATAAAGTGATCTCTCGCCTTTATTTGGGATAAGGACGATTATATATAAAAACGTGTTCATTTTGCTCAATTACTTTAAAAAAAGAAACTCTTCTTGTAAATTTTTGTTAAAATTTATCTGAATATTTTATGGCAACTAAATACGAAGCAAATTCTAAACACCCTTTATCAATCATCTGTGAACCCAGCTGCTAGCTATTCCGCATAAATGAATAAACATTATAAATTTCACCGTTGTAAAACATATAATTTTACAGCAGACAAGAATACACAGACCGGAAGTATTCGCACTATTGAAAATATTTCTACTGATGTGTAAAATAAAATGTGATCCATCGAAAGAAATACGAAAAATTAAATTGCGGAAATAAAAAAGGAAGAAAGAAAGAAAGAAAAAGATTTGAAATAAACAAAATTGAAATAAACATATTTAATACTTTTAAAAGTTACAGCCAAGTTTTTATTAAATAGATATACTAATGGAAATTTAAAAATATATCTAAATTAAACATCAGAGGAATGTTAAGATATTTCTAATTTAATTTTTATATGCTTTACTGTGTATTATCCTTAATTAGAAGAAGAAAAATAATGAGAAGAGGTTAAAAACATTTTCAGTAAAAATTCACTGATTTTTCTATACAATATAAAAAGATCTACTTGTATTACTGTTAAAGTGTAATAATTGGAAATATTAAAGTTAAGGATAAGAAAAGTTATTAAGATTAATGTAAGTTCCTGATTAGTAATACTATGTATATATTTCAGATATTAGTTTAAAATTAATTTAATAAGTGACGAATGAATCGATGAATCATTTTCCAACAAAAATCCCTTCTTTATTAAAACTGTGCCATAATTTCATAAAAATATGTTGTATATATATGTATATAATGTATAAATTTACTTTGCAAACAGTTTTTATCATAAGGCCGCATTGTGAAACTCGCAATCACTACAATTTTTTAAATAAATAATATGCGATGTTTATTATGTAATTTCACAGTAAAAAGATATAAGTTATAAAATAATAATTATAATAATAAAAAGTCACAATTAAAAAGAATGATCAGTTAGCAATTATTAAAAAAAATTAAGCTTAATACAAATTATAAGGTTCGAAACGTTTTAGACATGATCAACTTTCCAAGGAAGGAACAAGGGAAAAGTCAATATCGTCACACTCCCATCGCTGCTGATCATGTGTAACTTCTCTTATTATAAGTTAACGATGGTAGTGTTTCGGCATCAGAAAACAACGTTGTTCTATTCTACTGACTACGTTGAAAATTGAAATGATATTGAAACTGAAAATTGTTTGCAAACCAAAAATTACAATTAGCCGGGAAAATTTGTTTCCTAAAAGCTGTTAGTTTTCAAATAAAGAAATTTAATCGAAATTGTTTATAGAAAAAGAAACAAAATATGGAGCCATTTTTTGTATCTTGGGCCCATTTAAATTTCTAAGTATAGAGACATTTTTCATAAAAAAACTGATCCTAAACTAAAAAATAATGCATGGAAACTTTACTTTAAAACAAAAACATCATTTCAGAGTTTGTCCCAAAAAACAGGAAGATGACACCGTTGCTATACAAACTTTTTGGACCAGTTTTCGTTTTTGGTTTAACTTATTACAATACATAATAATCGATATATCGATTATATATTATCAAAATCCTAGCACGTCCAAATTTTGCATGAGCAATTTTAAAATCTTTGTCTAAGCAAATTGTGGCACAAGAAACCCATTCTAAATTACATATAAGCAAACCCAAATTTTAAAATCAAAATTCCTGAAAAGTAAACAATAGGAAAGGAAAAACACCGCAGCGTAATATGATTTCAAGTAACGGGTGGATATTTCATAAACAATTCAGATTTCTTTTTATTTTTTTTAACAAAACATCTTTTAACTGAAATGAAATGATAGTTTCTGCAATAAAATAAAATTCATCACAACATGTATGAGTTTATTGTTTCATAAGAATTGTTCTTAATACACAAGAAAGAAACCGGCTGCAGCAAGTGTAACTAATCTTTGCCACTGCTACTTTATAAAATATTTAAAAATAGAGTATGTATATGTATTTTGTTTTTGTCCCAAGTAAGTACATACAAACTTATGCACATATATTTTTCATTGAAAAGATAATTGGTTCATAAGAAAAATATGTAAATTTCAAGAAGCAAAATACCGAAATGTAAACAAGATAAGTATATGTACAAGAATTACAAAAATACCATAATAGCAGACAGATGTTTAAGACTATCTAATTTCATTTAACAAAAATGTTAATTTTTTTACATACATGCCCAACGGTAAAACTAGAAAGGCCTTCTCAGTTCTTTCTATTCTTACACATTCTTTTAGAATGCCTCAACTCTCTCTCTCTCTCTAGTAGTTCAGTAGCCGCTATAAAAATACAGAGATAAAAACATACCTCCATTTGCATTTTTTGCAGCATTTCCTAAGAAAACCTACAAATAGGCCCCGTTTAGAAGGTCTTTTGCTAGGCCTTCCTGAAGAAGCAAACGGAAAACCTTCAACGCAATGACGTCTATAAAAAAAAAGATATGAAGATGGAATGGAGCGTGAAGTATTTGTTCATCCAAAAGAAGGTATAAAGGCATCCATACTGCTTCTTTTTACCGCTGGGTACATAGTATGATGTACTACATACATACATATTATTTTTTATTTTTATTTTATTTATTTATATAAGTAATATAAAGCCCTCAAGGCCAATATTGATGGAATGTCTGTTAATCCTTTAAAAATGCGAAACAAGTGATAGAATATATTACAAATCGTGGTTTTACCGTGGTTATTCGAATAAAAGTTTTTATTCGTTATTAGTTCGCATAAAAGCTTAAAATTATTCGGCTGTTCGAACAAGAAAAGATTATAAAATTTTGTTCGATTATAAAACCCGAATAATTAACAACACTAGCACATATCGCTCCTTTATTGCAACGTAGTCATATCTCAAAAAAACAAAAAATTTTAAGTTACTTACACAGCGTCTTCATTAGACATATCAAATATTTTTCTGTTAGCAAGCGTCAAATTCAATCGCAGAGAGAATTCTGTTACGTGTAGACTTCAAATTAGTGTTATCGCAATGTTATAATAATTATTATGAGAGCGTTGTTATAATATATATTATCACAACAATCTTATGATATGAAATGACAAAAATATGAAAATAAATAACTTGTGTGTTTGTGTTTATTGAAATAAATTAAAATCAAAATTTTTAATAAAATTTCTGTGAATTTGTGTATCTAAAATTGTTTAATTGAGTTTTTAATTAAAATTTCTTTGAAAAATCATAAATAAAACTACTAATTACGCAAAAATATTGAATTTTAACCCAATGAGTATTTGTAGCAAATGAAATCTCTTAACAAAATTAAAAATACGTTGTCCTGTTGTATGACATGAAGAGAAATTTCGACATTTTAGTTTTCTTGTTCTGCCGACGTTCTCTCTCATGTTATATCAAAGTTAATGTCTCGTGAAGACGAGAGAGAGAATGCGTTCAAAATTAAATAGTGTTTCATGGTTTCTTGAGCACTTGTTTCTTCGAATGCATTCTGAATGCCATCGTAAATCGTAAATAAAGCTATAGTTTTTGAACTTATTAAAAACGCATGCGATTTCACTAGGTAGTACGTTGCATAAAATATCCACTGAAAAAAACGTGCAAAAACGGAATTAAATCATTACATTGGCACATTTTTCATAAAACAAGACAATAGCTCAGTGGTAGAGAGCATGTCTTAACAGTCAGAAGAGCATGGTTCGTATCCCAGCTGCGGCAATATGTTTTATTTTAATTTTTTTGTATTTACATGAAAAAACGTCATCGAATCAGGAACTTGCATGGGTTCAATTCATTCATTTTAATGGAGATCAATTTATTTAAATTGTCATGTAAACACATGATCTCCAATGTCACGCCTGTGTTAAAATCAGGCATGTTTCACCTAAATCGAACCACTTCGTCGTCATTCAAACACATGATTAAACTACTTTCTTGTCACGGAAGGTTTTGCTGGGACGTCATTAAAAAGCTAACACCACCAATATACTTGCTAACAGTTTTAAAAACTTTAAACGTGTGTTGCCTAGTTTAATTTTTTTGAGATATGACTACGTTGCAATAAAGGAGCGATATGTACCGGTAAGCCGGTTTTCTGCACAAAACCAAATTATTTTTTAAAAATAATTTAGCAAATAATTCGAAAACCGGTTTTCGGAAAGTCGGTTTTTGAATACTTTAGTTGATAATATGCCTTTTTTCGGTTTATACCGGCTAGACAGTTGTTGTAGTTGTTTACCTTTTGTGCTGAATATACCCAAGTCTGTGGTAGTGTATTAGTATTTTTTTATGCATTGATATTTAATTTTTACTGAATTAAGGTTTTTGCACAATTTCAGGTCGTTGATACTTGCATTATTGAACATTTTTTCAAATGGAAGAAATTAAGCTTTTATTGATAATTAAAATACTTTTATATATACACATGTATGTACGTAAGTATATTCATGTAGATATGTACATATATGTAAAAGTACATTAAACAATAGTATGTACTTAAAATATCCATATAAAAATGCAAGCAACCATTTTTTATTTTTACTCTTCTCCTATAACACCTGGCAACCATTATGAAAACAACAACATTGAAATAAGATAAAATTAATAAGGGCAAAACAAATGTAAAAGATAAACCAGAAAGAAGAAATGTATACTTGAATCCCCGAAAGAAGCAGCTGTCTCGACTGAAAACAAACTTATGCCCGTATTTCCTTTTCATAGTTTTATATATTATCAATATAGGTATGTTTTTAATAATTTAAATACTTACCTTTTCCTGTTCACTTTGTGGAGTTATACAAGCAGGACTGGGCTGAGCACTCATTATTAATAACACCTTTTTTCTATTTTTATGGAAAAACACAGAAAAAAATATTAATTGCCTGATTTTTTTGTTGTTTTTCTTTTGCTTTATTCTCAGACTGGTTAATTTTACCGTTTCTTTTTTCCCTATAAGAACAATTTATTCAGATTGTCAAATTTTTCAACATCGAATTTGTTGAATTTTTTTTATATAAATTTATTTTCGTCACCTCGCGAAAAATAAATTTATATACATACATATGTATACTTTTTTCCTTTGTTCTTGTATGTATTTAATTTCTTGCACGTAGTCTCCATTTATTTCACGAAGACTTTGTACAGAAAATTTATGCCACTTTTCAATTAATTTTTTGCCTATAAGCACCAGAAAACTTACTTTTTACTAATCAATTTTATAAAATTTAATACTTTGAAATTATGTTTTGACAATTTTTAAGCCGATTTTTCACTTTTTTGTATATTAAAATCACAATTTTTTACACATATATATTTTTTTCTTTTCCAAAGTTTCACTTTTTCTATAGAGATCTTTTTTCCGAATATTTTTCCTTTTCGCTTTGCTGCTTCAAATATGCTTCTTCTTTTTTGTTCGTGCAAAGAAGGAAACTAATAAGGTAAGCACTTTGGAAGATTTGTCGTTGTTTCAACTGTCAAAAATCATATACAAGAAATTTATATCTCTTTAGAGAAGTATGATATTTGACATCTTATTCATGTTGACAGGGCCACCTTAGACATATCACGAATAAAAAAACATATGTTTTGATACTGCTGAATTGTGCTGAATGATTGAGCAGCGTTGTACTTTTAAAGGTTGACATATACATCTATGGTACAAAAACTAGCAGGAAACTACACTACCAACTTGAATTTTGGATGAATTGTAAAATATGCAGTTCTAAATAGTTATATCGCCTACGGCCGCTGCTCATGCGTCCCACGCCTCGGACAACCTTATGAACCAGGTGTGATAATCACGGACTTAAGTATCCAATACAAATAAGTTAGAATAAATTCTTTAATCAAGTCCTAAACATTTTGATTTATAGTATGTTTCCACCAACTTTAAATTACGTAGATTTATGTATATTACTTCGAAGTGTTTCCACCAAGCTTGTGAGTGATCTGGTGCTCGAACTTTCTTAAGGGCAATATACACAGTCAACATGCTTGACAAGCGTGGTAATAGTATGTGTGAAATTTCGTTAGTATTAGTGACACCGACGACGCTTAATGGAAAATCTACTTGGTTTTGATTTTTCGTAAAGCACACGTACACGAATCTGACATCAAGCTGATTGATTGTGTATTATGCCCATTACCTGGCCTTTACACATGCAAGTGCAAGCTCGAAAAACTCAATACACTCAAACTTTTCTACTAACACACTTTTGGTTCAGCTATGAGAAAGACAGAGAAAAGAATACAAATTGCTTTTTCGTTGATAATACGTATACAGAACTTGCATGCAAGTACTTACATGTCTAAACGCAGGGTTGGTCAAGTGATGCATTTACGCACTAGGTGTGCGCAGCAGCTGTAATTACATTTTTTTTTCATATATAGTTTGACATTTAAAATTAATTAAATACTCTTTAATGTCATTTTTTCGAAATTGTCAATCACAATTGATGGAAGGCCCAGGGATGGAGTTTGTAATTTTAAAAGCAACGAAGGGTTGTATAGATAAATACAGTTCGAAAAATAGTATTTTCAACGTAATTTAAAATAAATCACCTACTTTGATATAATTTGCTCGTATGCAAAATGTATGGTAAATAATGTAAAAATCAACTTGATTTGCTCAAATCACCATGATTTGTCGATATCATGCCGGTGGAAACATACTATAACTACATGTATTTGGACGCACTGAATCTTAAACTGAGGTCCGTTTGGCTCGTACGGCCTTAAAATTTCAATAAAATTCCGAAAAACAAAATTTTTGTAGTCATCTTTACTCGAAGTTTTAAGTGTACGATCCAAGCAGACGTCAGATTTAGAATCAGCATGTAGTTAGGCGGATCTAGTCAAATGTGCAGATCACTTTTGTGTTATTTATGTGCACAGTCAGAATAGTAATAAAAATTATCCGTATTCCGTAACTATTTGTCGACGTCACGTCAAGACAGTACCAAAAAACTATCACTTGTCTACTCGCTGTCGACAGAAATTTACTAATTGAGTTATGAATTTTTAGTCGAACTGTATGGTTTTTATCCAAAGTTATTTAATTAGTTTGGCTTAAGCTTATTTTTAAATTATTCTTTCGATCAAATAATTTTTTATTTAAGAAAGAAATTCTAAACATGTGAATATTGAACATTCAAAGAAAAATTTGGATGTACGGAGGGTTGAACTGACAGCTGTTTCGTGACTACCAAGTCTATTCGTCCTTTACCTATACTACCACTGACTATCCCCTCCTTGCGCGTTACGTAATATGTGAATAGCCCCTTAGTTCGATTTCATTACGGTTTTATTCTTAAAATTTTCTTAAAATAGATTTCAAGTATTCTTTATTTATTTATGAATATGAGGGCTAATAGGGCATTTATACTGTCTCGAAATCTAGCAATTACGAGATTTCGAGCTAAATCTAGTTGTTTTTTTACTAGATTTCCCATACAAAACGAAATCTACTTTGTCAGTAGATTTGGACGAAATCTACTAAAAGTATAGTATATTTATTTTGTTTTTACTACCCTGTATAACATTTTTATATAAACGGTGAGTGAATTAGCTACGCTCTACATTTTCTACTAAAAGCATGTGCATTAGCTAAGGCGGGCACTTGTTGGGTTAGAGTTTAGGATAAATTTCAGTCAAAGTATTTATTTTTGGATACGAAATCTAGAAAAATGTCAAAATAGGTTAGTGTAAGCGATATAGATTTCGAAAAAGAATTCAAATCAAATCTATTAGATTTCGAGACAGTGTAAATGCCCTATAAAATAAGATTGCTTACTTTTGCTTTTAAAATTGTTTCTTTTTGGGTATGAATTTGAGTACGTTCCAGCGATTTTAATACACACTACCGTTTTTGAATAAAGGTTTTGAACGAGTGATCTGTGCGTGTGATTTGTTCGTGATCTACGTCTTGTTACTCGTTAATGGGGCTGTGCGCGCACAAATCACAAGTAATTGAAAAATTTCATTTCTTCTGATCTGTGCGATGTGTTAGTGGGCTTGTGCGCGAACATTTGAAAGTTTTTTTTTATTTGTGCTTAATACGAAAGCAATTTTTCATAGAATTTAGAAAAGAAAATGTAATTTCACAAAGTAAAAGCGATAAATATGAAGATAAAAGCATACATAAATAATAATAATAATAATAATATACAAAAATAAATAAATAACCAACAGAACAATTGCAACATCCGCTTCGCAATGCATGTGTACTTGTTGACGTTTAACAGCATGTTGACAGATCGCGTTGCAATCAAAGCGTGCGCGAGTGGCATATGGACGATTACGTAACAATTTGCGTATATAGAAGACGTTTCGTACTTTTCGTATCGACTTACGTAGTTTCATGCATATAGAGTTGCCCATCTACAATAAATTTTATTTGTTTACTTTTTCTCATACAAAACTATTGTTTTTTATCCAAAAAATGGTAACCCTTTTAATGGCGCACACTACTAAAAGCTTTTGCTTGTAAGCAAAAGAAGTAGATTTTAGCTAAAGACTTTAAAATTGCATATAAATTATATTGCATATAAATTAACAAATAATGGTAGTTTTCCAGTTTTTGATGTGCAAGTGATGTTATTTTAACAATTAATTGTTAAGACGAATGCTATTTTCCAATTGGCTGTTTTTAGCGTCAATGACGTCACTTATAGGCGTATTGGGTTCTGTAAACATGCTGTAAGTTTATTGTGATTTGTTCGTCGTTAGTGGAGATTTGGTGTATGGGCTGCTTTAACAACTCAGAAACATCTGGTAGCCTTAGCTTTTACTGTTGTTTGACAGTTTGTTTGATTCGAAGAAATTCTGTTTGAACACAAAATACTTTGTGGTTTGACTTCTGTAGAAGCACACAATATTTAGGAAAGTTTTAAATTGGTTACAAAACTTTTTTCTGTAGAATTGGTGAAATATCTAAATATAAATTAGATTCTGGAAAATAAAAGGTAAAGGTTTTCATGCATTAATATAAAAAACATGAAAATGCGACCAGCAAAATCTAAATACATACAAGGTTGAGCATGTATGTAAATATGTGCAAGAAATAAGTTAAAAGCACAACAACAAAGCATCGTGGTGCTGTGCTGTCAGCAGAGAAAAGATACTGAAAAATAATTGTTCCATTATATTTATACATACATACATTTATGTATATAGTCTTGCACATGCAATATACGTCCATATATACAAATTATTTAGCGATTTATTTTTCGTCTTTAACACGAATTATTATAATAATTTTTTTGCAATACGTTTAACATTTTCCAACATTGCAGGTGTATACAGCCAACATAGAAAAAGTAAAACCATAACAAAAAAGAACATATATTCGGCTAGTGTTCGAAGAACCAAAAGAAAAGTTTTTTGCAAAAAAAAAATAATTGTTTATAAAGTTAATCTCCGATCAGAAAAAGTTCTTTGCTACGATGAAAATTACTGTAACAACCACAACGGACAAACTCTTTTTTCTAGATGTTTCGGAGGAACTAGAATTGGAAAATTTTAAAGCCTTTTGTGAAATGGAATCTGGTATTACAGGCTCACAAATGGTTGTTGTCTTCAATGGCAAAGCTTTGACAGACAACAAAAAACCTCTGAAACATTTTGGCATAAAAGATGGCGATTGTGTGATGTTACAAGTTCAACGTACGCCTGCCGTTAGTCGTGCTACTCCAATGGATTTGGGTAAGTGAACAGTATTTTAAGTAATTGGTTGCCTCGAAGAAATTGTAATTGAGACTGCTGTGTAGGCGCAGTAATTCCAAATATGTCCACAAAAAATAGCTGTGTGTACGCATTAAATACTTACATAGATATGTATGTATGTATACCGGGCGTTTGTATTATTACTCGCAGTATTGTTTTCTACAAAGTTTATTTTTAATTGTCATCCATTTATTTATGACTGTCCGTTTGTCCAATTTGCATCATTCCGTTTATGCATGTGTGGTTGTATGCAATTTATTTTGGACTTTCAGAACTGGGTCAATGAGCTAAAATGTGCATGTGGTATGTGGGCACATTATTTTGTAAGTAATTGCTATATTTTAATGACTTTATTTATAAATTTTGTTTTATTAAAAAATTAAAAAAGGGGGGTGTTTTAAGTTTGTATGTACTGCGTATCTGTGCGGCTGTCTGTTCCCTCGTAGAGCCTAAACGGCTAGATCAATTGTGTTTTAAAGGTGACTTGATCGAGAGTGCTCTTACCATGTGTGAAGAAAGTCGGTCATTTGTCTTTCTAGAGTCTGTTTAGCGGCAGGAAAGTAGAGTTTGTGAACATATAGTAGACAGCAATGCATTTTTTATGATTGCCTTAGAATTATGTAGGACATGTTTACTTTCGTTAAAATGTAAAGACAACGTATGGGTGGCCAATGGCCATAAATTTATTATATATTCGAAAAAGCGCCAAAAGTGTCCTAAATCTTCGATAAATACATAATTTCACTAAAGGAATCAAAATCTCATAGAGAATCAAAAATTCTCCGAAAATCCCAAGTTAAACACGTATTCGAAAATGCAACAAGAAGTTCATATTTTTAGTATAATATAGTATAAAAAAATAGCTTTACATAATATGTGAATAGGCCCTTACTAAAAAATTTAAAAAAAAAATCTACTAGGTACTTTTGGCAAGTGACATCAAAAGTTGGCGCGTTTAGCACGAATTCCAAAATGGTATAATACTTAGTCGATTTATATTTCAAACTGCGAAAAAAAAATTTTCCAACAAAAATACCTATTTTTATTAAGTAAAAAATAGATATTTTTGTTGGAAAAAACATTTTTTTTCGCAGTTTGAAAAACAAATCGACCAAGTATTAACCATTTTGGAATTCGTGCTAAACGCGCCAACTTTTGATGTCACTTGCATTAATACATATATTTAGATTTCAAACTATAGTGATAACCATAGCTTCCATATAAGGCCAACTGTTGAAAACCGCTTTAATGTTCATTAAACATCTAACATCAAAACAAAATTCAATCAAAGTCTGAAATAAATAATTAACGATTATCACATACTGAGCGAAGTCAGTAAGCATTAGAGTCAGTCACTTTGTTCATAACATCATAATTAAATAATTTAAGTAACCGAAAACACATAAAAAGCAGCGTTCAGATATAAATATTTTCCACAGTTCATTGTTAAGGTCAAGGATATTTGCTATGAACACAAATATGTACTGCATTTTAGCTAATTTTAATAAATGATGAATAAAAAATGTTAAAATTTTTTAATATAATTTGTTTACAAGAAAAACAATAAATCAGCTAATTTAAGAAGAAAAATCAGCAGCTGCAGTTTTTCTGCTTTTTTTAATCTATAACACAAACTAATAACAATATAAGTTAAATTTGAAATGACATATTAAATAAAAATTCCAGATGAAGCCGCCATACGTGACTTGGATTTCAGCAATATTAATATACCTGGAACTAGTTCCAGCAGTGGTATTCTAGAATATAATGACTCTGATGAATTCAATGTCAACTATGATGATGATCCGGCTGCTGTGCGTAAAATGTTTCTTGATAATCCAGAATCGTTAGCTTTGCTAAAACAAAACAATCCACGCCTGGCTGATGCTTTATTATCGGGAAATTTAGAAAGCTTTGAAAAGGTTTTAAAAGAACAAATTGATGCACGTAAAGCTCGTAATGCTCAGCGTTTGCGCATGCTAAATGCCGATCCCTTTGATCCAGAAGCACAACGTATGATCGAGGAAGAGATTAAACAAAAGAATATTCAAGAAAATATGGCTGCAGCCATAGAACTACATCCCGAAGTATTTGGCACAGTAACAATGCTGTGAGTGTTTATTAAGTTTTCTTTTTCAAGCCTCTTTGCTTATGTTTGATTTTTTTTTAGTTATATAAATTGCAAAGTGAATGGAGTTCCTGTTAAGGCTTTTGTTGATTCTGGTGCTCAAACTACCATCATGAGTTCGGCTTGTGCTCAACGTTGTAATGTTACACATTTGATAGATACCAAGTAACTTTGTTTAAATGAAATTTTAACCATTTTTATTAATTGTTTGTTTGCTTCTTTTTCTTTTATTTTAGATGGAGTGGTATTGCCAAAGGTGTTGGCACTCAACGTATTACTGGCCGCATCCATATGGGCAAATTACAAATAGAAAATGATTATTTGGTTTCAAGTTTTACGGTTTTAGAACAACAACCCATGGATATGTTGTTAGGTTTGGATATGCTTAAAAGACATCAGGTAATTGTTATATATTTTTGCTTTAGCTAAAAGGCGGTTCACATGTTAATAAAAAAAACACACCTACACTGCTTAAGCCTTTTTTGGCTTTTCTGCAGAAAAGCACAAGGTTTTGGCAGGAATCGAACCTGCGACATCCCGGTTTATAGTCTAGCACACTATCCACTACAGTACGGGCTAACTTTAGGCGTTTTTAAATAACTTCCAATTAAAATAATATAACTCGAAATAACTTGCATAAGAATAAGTCAATCCGCTAAAAATAACTAATCTTCTATATATCGACGTTACATATCTTCTATACATATATTGAAAAATAAATTCTATAATTTTTGTTTCAGTGTAACATTGATTTGCAGCGTAATGTTTTGCGTATTGGTACTACTGGTACCGAAACAAAATTCTTGCCCGAAAGTGAACTGCCCGAGTGTGCTCGCTTAAGTGGTAACTCAGAAGATGAACTAAAAGTTGTGAGAGACTCGGCAAATGATGCTGAAGAGCGGGCCATCAAAGACGCCATCGAACAAAGTAAACGTGAAGCTGGTGGAGGTAAATTAAATAATTAATATTGAATTGTCTAAAATAACAAAACTGTATTGGCTGTTCTATATTTAGCCTGCTCCTCAAGTTCAGCGAATGCCATTGCTACCGGCGACAAATTTAGTGAAAATGATGTTAGTGATATCGTTAAAATGGGCTTCAAACGTGATGAAGTCATTACAGAATTGCGCAGAAACAATGGGAACAAGACTCAAGCTATTGCAGCGCTCATAGCAAAAACATTAAAGTTTTAAAATGCATAATAATAGACCCATTTAGAAATTTTGTTTAAAAGAAAACTAAAATTTCTAGTACATAATTAAGTGAAAATTTAATTGAAAAACTAATTTGATAAAATTAGAGACACACTTCAAAAAAAGGGGCAATAGATATTAAGTCTGGAAATTAAACTAAAAATTAAATTCAAAATTTAATAACAAGAACGAATACTAATTAATAAAGCCTACCATTTTAAATTACGAACTACCTCAGGCTGGAAGCATTTCTTATAACATTTTTTTTTCTTAAACGAAATAAAGAAAACATTAACATATTTATAAAAGAAAATCATCAAGAAGTAAATAAATAACTAGAAAATTTTACAAAAACAAGAACTGTATACATATAGAACAACAATAATTAAACAATGAACTAAATTTCATGAAAAAAAATATTTTAAATAGAACAACAACATTAACATCAACGAATCAAGCACGATTTTAGAATTTTTAATGTATAGATTTCTAACAGTTCTTTTTAGGTAATGAATAAGCATATATATATATATTTTTTTTTTGATAATGAGGATCAATAAAATGTATTTTATTGAAGAAAATATGAAACAACTAACTGTACTAGTTCGTTTTTGCTTGAGAATAGCTCCTTTGAAATTAATTCAATGGAAGCATAAAGGAATCAGCCAGCGTTCGTTTTATTAAAGCTTTCTAGAGCCAATTCTTAAAAGAACGTATGATGGTAAAAATAACTCTTGAATCAGTAAACTACACAGTACCAAAGAACATAGTTTATTGAAAATACTATATCGACACCTCCAAATTAAACTATACTAAGTTTGAAAAATGAATTTGTCGAGGAAAGCATTCAAATCTTACATGTTATATTTTGGAAACTGCACATGTTTGCATAATTTAGTTTGAAGGAATGAAATTGGTATTTGCGTAAGTTTTATTTTATTAATTAATCGGGTATGTTCTGTATTTCATGTGGAATTGAAATGTGCGGGGAATTATCAAAGCATTGTTGTTGCAAATTAATATTTATAACATCAATGCATTGATAATTCCGCACATTTTAATTCCACATGAAATACAGAACATATGCGAATAAAATACTTTGGCTAAGAAATATTTTTTAAAGTTTTTGTTCAAAATAAAATGTATTTATTTCAAGAAGAAAATATGTTTGGGTATTTAATATTAATTCAATTGTAGTGAAGTAGTTCGTACAGTGACTAAAAAAAGCAAATGATTTTAAAAGTAAAAGTTCAAGCCGCAGACGAGGCTGTTTCTTTTTCTCCTTCACTGGATCTACGCCAATTATAATATTGATTTAGATGAATTGGTTTGTTTTAAAGCCACAAATGAAGTTTATTTACTTTGTATGGGCGTGGGTGGCACTACTCACTTTTCTAATTATAATATATTGTCAAAGAAAATCCACGAGGAACATTTATGTAAAACATTTTGGTTCACTATATCGAAGCAGGAGTAGTTTTTGGGCCTTATTAAAAAAAGGGAAACAAATATGCATACCGCAAAGAGTTAGAGGGTTAAAATATTCTACAAAAATGTTTATCGTGGTGTTGAACGTAAGGCCTACAAGATGACCAATGCCGAGTCAGTATACATATGTGCTAAAGAGGGGAAATTTAACTCCTCTTAACATGAATCCCAGATAAAAACATTGAAAACACCGATACAACTGCATATTTTTTTGGTGCCCTCTACCAGAATCAGTCGTTAAAACCTTGTAATTTAAAAGAAAATCGATTTTGTTGTACTGCGTAAATGTTCGTAATTTTTGCAAGAATTAGGTAGGTAACTTCACTTTTAGTATGCATAAAATCGTCACATCGATTTTCGTGGAATATACCATAATTTATTTGCCGTATATCTTCATAAAATAAAATTATTTTTGATTTTTTAATCCCAGACCAAAAAAGAGGGGCGTTTGTAGTGGTGGCTGTGTATCTTGGCCGATTTTGATTTAGTTTTTTATGTTTGGAAGGTGACTTGATCGAGAGTGGTCTTAACCATGTCTGAAAAAAATCGGTTTTTTAACTACTACTATAAAACAGAGATACAACTGTATTTTTTGGCGAGAGTGGGGAAAGATATAAAATTTTACAGTAGGTAGATATGACCACTGTATATCGTTTTCTTGCAAAAAATGAAAATTGCAAAATTTCAAGTTGAATCCCTTTAGAGGAACAAGTGCGATATGTGGAACTCTCGGTCACATTTAAATCTATTAAGAGTTTTCATTCTTGTCCATCCGTCTTTCTTTTTTAAAGCCGTTCCTTGTTTTTGCGGGAATTATTCTATTTGTGCTTCAAAAATATAAGAATTTATAATTAACTTCTGGGTCTGAAAAAAAATCCTACATATACGACCCTGTTCTGTAAACCGAATCCTAGTAAATTTCTCGTTTTCCAAAAATATATACTGCTCCCATTAATGTATTTTAAATCATATATAGTAAATTAATTTCAGATATGATATTTTAAGCACTAAAATATATGAAGCTGCAAAAAAATCTGCTATTAGTGGATTTAATTTCTCTAAACCGAGCGTTTTCAAATCGACCCGATTTACAGAACAGGCAGGATAAACTTTACATGATCTATAATAATACAGTATAGCAATAAAATAATGAATTGTTTTTGATCAATTTTTATTTAAAAAGAAAGAAACCAGTTCTTTAAAGTCTGGTCTCTTAAATTTATAAAAAAGATTTTAAATACATATGTATGTTTTTATAGTTGTTCTTTTTTCTGTATCAATTTTTTGGTTACAACTGCATTTAAGTTATTTTGCTCATTTTATCTTTAATTTAATCAAAGAAATTTAGTAAATAATCTGGAAAGTATACACAATAGCTTTAAATAAGCTAAAAATATAAAAGCAATTGCAAATCAATTTAGAAAACGAAACAAAACACAATTACTCTTCGTCTTCATCATCATCTTCCTCTTCGTCATCTTCATCATCATTCTTTTTTGTGGGACGACGCCCTCCTTTATGGTTGATTGACTCATTTTCAGGATCGAATTGCATGCCCTCTTGATCATCATCCTCCTCTTCATCATCATCACCACCAACTTCGGCATTTTCAGCCTCGGCCCTTTGCAAGCGGCGAGCCAAATCGGCCTCATCAATGGCTGTAACAAGTTTAGGTGGCATTATAACTTTAAATTCGCCATTGTATTCGGTGATTTCGGCTTTAATGCTATCAATCGCTTGCTCTAATATTTTCAAACCATCAGCTTTTTTGGTAGTTGAAGTGGTCATTACATATCTAATAAAACGAAAAGTTTAATAAAAACTTTCAATTTAATTGAAAAATATACTAACAATGGAGGAGCAATTAAATTTATGCGAATGGGCAAATCTTCGGTACTCAATTCCAAACCCTTATTTAAGGAAGCCTTAACAGCATCAATACCTTCATAACCGTAACAGGAGCATTCAATGTCAGAACGTATCTTAACAGTTGGTGACACCAACTTGCGTTTGACATTGTTCAACAACACTTCCTTTGTTTTTTCATCTAAATCACATTCATCGAAAACAGTGGGTTCTGTAACGGACTGTTTGAAAATGTCGTAAGCTGCAGCTTTACTGTTATATTTCTTTTCGAAATGCCAAGCGGTCTTTTGATACAATTGTTCCAACTGTTCACTAGATTCGTAGTTTAACAAGTTGGCAACATGACGCAGCAATAGATCGACAGCCTTCGCTTTGGCAAAGCGTTCTGTACACTTTTCCACATCTTCAGGCGAGACACGTCGTTTGGACAAATCTATATAACCTTTATCCTTGTCCACACGTATGACGACAACAGGTTCTGTTTTGCCCACACGTATCAACTTGTTGATGGAACGTATACGACGTCTGGACAATTCGGACAACAAAATCATGCCCTCTATATTATTGTATTCCAATAAATGCACATAAGCACCCATTTCAGCTATGGACAGTACATTGACCATAACCACATCTTCCACCTCGGGATATTTTTCACTATAAAAACGCGAAGTTAATGCCATTTTTGCAGTTCCAATAAGTTTTGTGTGATATTTTTCGCTTAATCACTTAAAATCTGATGCAATTCTTGTAAATTTTGAACTTTTGCGGAAAAAATTCACTCTTTTAACTGCAAAACGTGTACAATTTCAAGAAATTTTTTATAGAAAAGGGAGATAGAGAAGGTATATTAATGACATTTTCTTTTGTGCTGCTTATTCGCCTGTTTTATGCAGCTGAGCTTTTAAGTGCTGCCAGACTGGATATTTTAGAATATAAGTTTTGAAAATGGCCCAGCATGCAACTCCACATGATATCAAATTCGGAATTTGTTGGATGGTTTCTGGTTTGCCGCACGGAGCAAAAATATTTTTCAAGAAAAACCACAGAAAATGTTTAGACTAATTTCAAAAATAGTTTGCGCGATAGAGTTTTTTGTTATTAATAACGGGGGTGGTGACATATGTTGTTTAGTGAAACTTAAAGATGTCGGTACTTTTTGCACAATATGTGAAAACTTGTTAAGATTTAATCAATATAATACAAACCTGCTCTGTGTCCCATACACCATTTATTACATTAATATTTTTAAATCTCTTTTAAATAGGTCTAAGTAATGTATGTGTATATTTATATAAAAAATTATATATACCATTACATAAATTTTATCGTTATCAAGCAAATACATTTATTAGCAAGTCTTTGATAGGCTAAAATATATTATAAATCATTTGAAATTGTTTCGCAATGGGACTTTACATATAAATGCATACTTTCATTTTAAAATAATGTGTATTTCAACTATCAACGTGCTTTCAATAGGACATGCAGCATAACAATTGAAAGCAATAATATATTTATTTTTACATTGGAAATTTGCTTCATAGCACAAAAAGTAATGAACGAGATAAAACAATGTTTAGTAAACTTTAAAATTGTGCATATAAGGCAATGTTAGGGCTCGATATCTCTTAATATATTCAAGATATCGAAAAACGGATTGTGGATTTGATAAGAGCACACATTAATTATACAGAAGGAATTTTTAGCTTATTTTTTGTAAAAATTTGCCATGCGGCAGACCAGTAAGCCACTCGACCATATATAAACTATTAAAAACCCTTTGGTAGTTGCTCTGTATAAAAAAATACAATATCCTAATACAACATTTACAGCAGAGCGAAATCTGGTAGATTTCAATTGAAATCTAGCTCAAAATCTCGTAAGTACTAGATTTCGCTCTGGTGTAAATACACTATAAAAAGATCCTTTAAGAATCATAGGGCCAAAAAATAATAGTTTTTGACTTAAAAATATTGGTACTTATTCATAAAAGCATATAGCAATCGTAGCAACATTTTATTTATTTCGTCATGACTACTACCTAGTTTATACGCAGAGCTTATTTGCAAATAAAAACGTAAAATGCTTTTTTATTGTAATTTATTATATCATAAGCTCAAAAGTTGCGCAGCAAAAGTCGACTATATGGACATAGACTAAAACAATTTTCAGAAAAAAAACTTTATCTAAGCCGTAGTTATAACCACTAAAATGTTAATACCGCCCATATACTTGCTAACCTTTTTAAAACTTTAAACGCGTTCTGCCAAGTTTCAATTTTTTGAGATATGACTACGTTGCAATAAAGGAGCGTTTGTATTCACCTTTGATGCACCTTGAGTGTATGGCTGAATAACACGGCCTGTGCAAGTCAGAAAGACGGTGTTCACACAGGACAATTTTTGTTGCGCAATTTTTAATTCAGCTGGGAGAATGACAGAGAAAACCTGTGTATGTTTCGCGCAGCAAAAATTGTCACGTGTGATCCCCGTCAAACTGGTCATTGTATGCTCCTGCTGTGTTTTTAAAGTTCATATATAAGCATTAAAGACCGCTTCACACTATAATACACGTATTAATGCTTTTGAAGAAAGTGCCTACCTGATCTAATTGTTTTTTGAAAATTGTCAAAAAACAACAACAATTTATCATCTCAGGGTTTCATTATCCTCAAAAATATTAATACTTGCATTATAGTCTAAAACAGCCTTAAACAACACCAAATATTTTGTGACGATACTGTATCAGCTTTGTTTGTTGGGTTTAACTTTCCTTCAGACAGTTTTCTTTGAACCCTTTGAACTACTTTGACGGCTAGGAAGCCCTCAAATACCGAAAATATTTTTTAATAAGAGGAACATTAACGCATTAACACATATATTTTATATAAAATAAAAAACTTCTGATTAAACAAAAATATTAAAGTTAATGTTAAAATAAAAGCGAGGACGATATTAAAAGTTGTTGGGGTTATATCAAATAAAATCTAAATTTGTTGTGCGCGCGCAACGGCGCCCCATATACAAAGATTGGGAGTGCTAAATTGAAAATTTAGTGGCAAAGGAAAAAACAATACTATTTTACAAACCAGCAAAATAAAAGTTATAAACAAAAAAATAAAATAAAAAATTTTTAATCAAAATTATTGCAACTCTGAGCGCAACTCTTGTACAGACTTTTTGTTTTGTTTTGATTGAACTATACGCCGCTTGATTGCTTCAAGTTAAAAAAGGAACACTATACTACGACGGCATACGAATATAAAATCAAAAGAAAGTTGTCAAAAACGAAGAAGAAGGTGTTTTGAATTCGCTGTAAATTTAAAATTGTGTGATTAGACAAAGACAGATAGAGAGTTTTTAAGACCATTTGAAAAAATAAAACATGGCTGGAAGAGGTGGTTTTGATAATCCTAGGTAAATATTTTAGTATTTTTGTGTGAAATTACCATCAATTTAGCTATAAAATTGTATAAAATGTGATAATTAAAGTGCGAATTTTAATGTGCGTATGAAGTTTTTAAAGAATGATTAAAATTGTGCATGCAAAATTGAAAGAAAATTGCTGATTTTTTTTTTTGCTTGTGTGGACTTGTGTTCGCCCCTGTTAATACAACGTTGCCGTACGATAGGTGCTTATTTTAATGTGTTTTATAGTTTAGAAAAATTCTCAGAAATCATTCGTTGAAAAAAATTTATTTACTTTAATGAACAATATCAAAGAAAATTGTATGAAAATATATAAAATTTAAGAGGAAAAGTATTATAATTAATATATGTGGGGGACTTAATTGTTCTTCTTTTTTCGTGAAGCCAGAAAATGTCAAAGTATGACGAAAATGTGTTTTTTTCTTTTAACCTCTGCTAACGGAGACTGAGCAGCCGGCGTGCGCAGTCTCCGTTGCTAAAAACTATTCGCTTTGCAAAATTTATTAACTTTTTTCCCACTTTCGTTTAATGTAAGTTTAGTTAATACATATGTATGTAATTCGTTGTTGTTATTGTCTACATACTAAGCTTCATAAAACACTATTGTGTATGAAGTCACCTGCCTGAATGGCGAAGCCCTTTTCTTCGAATCGAACTGATTTTGAAGAGATGAAGTTGCTCAACTAGGGCAACTTTTCGATTTGTGGATTTTTTAAGCCACTTTGTGTTAGTGAAATGGAAAACATATCCTACGAGGTCGCGATATTGATAAATTTTTGTGCAAGGCATCGATGTTGTATCGATATGTCATAAAATACATCGATGTTTTCTATACATCGATTGTTTTTTGTAACATAATAGATATGAATTTATTACGTCCACAATCATAGCTGCCAGAAATGAAGATTTTTTACGATATGATAAAAAACGATATGACACTGTGTTGTCATATCGTAAAAATCTTCATTTCTGTTCACAATTATAAAAAATAGTACATATCGCTATACATACTTCTTAAGGCCATTTCAGACTGTAACACAAGTATTAATACCTTTGGCAAAAATGCCTCCCTGATTTAATTTCTGTTTGAAAAATTAAAAAAAAAAACAATAACTCATCATGTCGAAATTTTACGTTCCCCAAAAGTATTAATATTTGTATTATGGTCTAAAACGAGCTTTATGAATACTTTGTAAAAAAGTTTGTCACTCAATCAGTTTCTTTGTTGAGTCATCACCTATACCGCTTTGCGAAAATAGTCTTTCATACGTTACCGATGTTCCCACCATCGTCAGATATTTAAAGGCGATTTTATGTACTTAGTTTTGGAAATTTCTAGTTACTGTCTTCCGACAGGATTCCTGAGAGTTCATCAGACAACATATCTTCGGATTTATTACTCTTCCGATTCCGATGTACCACTTTGTCATGGTCCATGGCAACAAGGTATAAAAATAGCTGATAATAATGACTTAACATAGGTTACAAGGCATTTGTATAAAAAACATCGATATTTATTCGATGTTGATGACTAAAAAAAAGGTCGGAGTCTTTCGATGTATCGATACTTCACATCGAGTGTTTTTAAAACATCGATGTATATCGTCCACCACTATTTCGAACTCAGCAAAACCGTTATTTGACTCACCGTAGGTGAAATCCCTTAAGCCCGGGAAAAGGCTGGCTACATAGACAAGAAAATCTTTAATCAATGAATACATTTTTTTTTTTTGGAGGCAAATCTCTGGAGTTATTAGATTATGAAATAAGTAAAAAATATGGGATACGGTTGAACAGTCGATCCATGGAACTTTCCGCAATTTTCAACCTCAACGATCCATAAAAAGAGTTGTGAGAGCTGGATGCGCATCAATATTTGATTTATATTGAGGGCTCAAAAAAATTCCGGTTAATGAACGGCAAACAAGCCAATATTGAATTTTTATCAAGGACAAACGAGCATGCAGTGAAGACGTTGCTGTCGTTCAATTGAAATAAATGCCACATTGAATTAAACGGCACTGATCGTTTATTTTTGATGGCTCAAAGAAAAAATAATAAACAACGTGGCGGTTTGAAACTTAAAACATGTATTTTATAAGGTTTCCACCACAGTAATTTTTTTCAAGCTATTTATACGTCAGGTCGGCTAATTTTGGGACCGCCCTCGTATTATTTTAATAAAGATCAGTATCGACTGTCAAAAATTGGACTTTATAATTTTGAATATGTAAGTGTAGATACATTAACTATAAATCCACATAAAAATAATAGTTTTTAGGTTAACGTTAATATAATAGGACCGTTTTTTGGGTACAGTAAGGATAGACCTATCATGAATTTCCACTTTCTTTTTATTAAAACTTGTTCGTTGTAATTACTGGTTAATGGACGGTGTGGAAAGTTTTTTTTTGAACTAGAAAAATAAGGATAAAATTAACTGCCTGTTCGCCGATGTCGAAGGAGTTCTTTCTTTCGCACAATCACATTTAAAACAATAAAAAAAATTTTGAATTTGTTTTTGCTTGAAATGGAATTTGTGCGAAAGAAATAACTATTTCGACATCGGCGAACAGGCAGTAAAAATGTACAATTTTCGACTTCCTGGAAACACTCAATAATTATATGCAAAAGAAATGTGATTTTGCGCAGATTACGAATCCATAAAAACTGTTTATAATTTGAAAGTTCAATTACATAAAATGTAACAAAAACTGAAAAAAAGTGGGTTAAGAAGGGCGGCAAATATTTCTATGCTATTTCTATAAAACAGAAACTTTTATTTACTTTTTATTAATATTTATACATAAGAATTGTCGAATATACCTACAAAGTATATCTCCATATATAAAATGCAAAAGGGCCTATCATAATTTTTAAACATTTTTCAGTATAAATAAAAAACTTAATAAAAATCAAACTATGTGATTATAAAAACGATTTTTCTGTTTAGTACCATTAATAAAGTCTGGATACTATCCTGAAAAACAAAAGCTTTTGTAATCATAATAGTTCGACAAAAACAGTTGTTTTATTTTAAACCAAAACGGCTCAAATTACAGCATTACGATATCGAAGGCAATTTCATAAGAAGTTAAATAGAAATCTCATTCGTTAGCGAATGCCGTAATTACCCCAGGTGGAAGGCAAATGCGTAAAATGTAATAAATAAATATATTGCAGAAGTCACATCCTATTGTGTGAGTTGTAGATTGTGTACATGTTGTTGGAAAATTCTATATAAACATTGCTTAGAAACATTTAAGTGGCAATTATCGACAACATTTATAAAACCCACAACTCATATAGCAGATTGTGAATTTAGCATATATAAAATTGTTCATAATATGACAGAAAGTCTTTCATGGAGTGAATAGTATTAGTGATTTTTTTAAATGAAAGCTTGAAATATCTATAAAAGTATATTAATAACAAAGTAGCGTTATATATACAAAGTCAGCATAAACATTATACATCAGTTTAAAATTATGTCAATATTTTTAAAGTAGAGTTCGTATTATGAAATATATGATCATTTAAGGCCCCCATTATGATTCACAACTCCACTGAGTAGAGTTGTAAATATTACAACTCAACTCAACTATATTTTTTTTGTATTATGACAATCAATTTTAGTTGTCTTCGAAATAATGTTACATACAAGGTAGATCTATAAGGTATACTCATCGGCGAATTGATACAACAAAGCAATTTGTTTTGGGAACTGTGGTGTTAAAAAATGTACGAGAAAAACTCAAAGCGAATATTAAAATGTGATTGCATTGGTGAAATACACTACATATGGGCTGATGCACAGATCTTATATATCGACCTTGGTTACATATATGTTTTTTGAAATCGAAGTACCCATCACAAAATATGTAAAATATTTTTAGTTTTGGCCTTACAATTTTTTCTAGAGATTTTATGTTTTATGCATATGGCAACAATATTGGTTGAGACATGTGATAGGTCGGCGTCTGGAATAATGATGCGCTCCTTAAAATCGCCATTTTAAAAGTAAACAAAAGTAACACAATATTCGAAATAAAAACAAAAACACAACTGATAAAAAGAGAAGTTGTCTAACTTTGATGAAAGTTCAGTTGAGTTGTAATTCATAATAAGAATTTGACAACTACAACTGAACTATCAATTTAGCTGTGAATCATAATAGGGACCTAAAACGTTGAGCTCTATAACTCCGAAACGAAGCGAGAGCACCGAAAAAATTGCGGCTCAATTTCTTTTCTAAAGAGATGTGACGTAATTAAAAGATTTGTTTAATTTTCAACAGTGCCTGTGTTCAAACTCTGTGCCATATACAAAAAACTTTTTCCTCCTAAATAAATTGATCATGTATTTACAATTTTAATTTTTTTCAGGAATTATGGAGATCGCGGTGGCAAGCAGCTGCCCACTGAACCTCCATACATTGCATATGTTGGCAATTTACCACCACGTCTTGTACAGGGCGATGTTAACAAAATTTTTAAAGATTATGATGTAAAAAATGTACGCTTGGTTAAAGATCGCGAAACTGATCAATTTAAAGGCTTTTGCTATGTAGAATTTGAGACACTTGAAAACTTGGAACGAGCATTGGAATTTGATGGACGTATAAAATTGGATGACAGCTCAGTGCCTTTAAGAATTGACATAGCAGAACGCAAGAAAAATGATCGGTTAGTACATTTGTTTCTTTGTTTTAAATAATATGCCAACTATAAAAATATCACTCACTACTTATTTTTACTAGCAGCGGTGGTGGTGGCGGTTTTAACAAACGTGGGCCTCCCAGGCAGGGTGGTGGTCACCAGCAAAACTATAACCGTGGTGGTGACGGGGGTAGCCGTGGTGGAGATCGTGGTGGCGATCGCGGTGGTGATCGCGGCTTTGATCGTGGTGGAGATCGTGATAATAGAGGTTCGTACAATGATAATCATGGTGGTCACAATGATAGAAATCGTGGAGGCGGCGGTGGTATGAATAGAGGATTTAATGGTAAATTATAAGTTCGTCTTATATTATCTACCAAACAAATTGCAACTTTAGTTCCACCTTTCTAAAGTAGTTTTTCTTTAACAGCTAAAATGATCTTTTTAATTTTTTTGTTTTTTATTTAGAAGTTGCTATTTATTTTTATATACTACATACATACATACTTCCAATTCACGGTAGAACTTTATCTTCATTAACAACTTTGGTCGACTCACACACAAAACAGAAATAGTGCATGCAAAACTAAGTTTAATACTACCTCCTCAAACGAAATTTGTATTGTTTAATAATTTTAAGAATAATTCAAAATTGTAAAATAATTCTTTATATAATTTTTTTACACTTCAATATTTCTATATTAATTTTTAGATCGTCCCGCGAATCGTGGTCGTTATGGCAATTTCAATAACGATGACCGCTATAATGATCGAAATCATCATGATCGTAATCATCGTGAAGGAAGTTTTGGCGGCCAAAGTAGAGATGGTGGCGGCAACAATGATCGCTATAGTAGCTTTAGCAGGAATCGTGGTGGTGATCGTGACCAACGTGGTGGCGTAGGTGGCGGTAGCGGAAATTTTAACCACAATGATCGACCATCGTCGGTGTCAACCTTAGGTAGTATAGGTAAGGTTTTTTCAAACCTTATCGTTTCTTTATCTTATTAGTTTTATTTCATTGAATTTTTCTTAGAGTTTTCTTAAGACAGACAGACAGACAGAGAGAGATAGAGAAATATATAGACTTTTTCTTTAGGAAAGCTTTTGCTAGCGAGAGTTTTTCTTTTTAAAAAGCTTGAGTTATTTGAGTATTTTTTCTTTAGGAAATCTGAAGCTAGCAAAAGGTGTTTCTTTTTAGGAAGACTTGAGATAGTGAGAATATATCAGCAGTGTTTTATTATTTGATAACACTGGTAAATCCCTTTTTCAGTTCTTTCCTATCACCTTAAGATATTATTTTAATGTGCTTGCCTAATATTTTTACTAGATAGATCGGGATACTTTAGCCCAACTCGAGAACGGTATGCCCGATTTCGGTTAGCAAAACGCACAAACAAATTATGCAGGACCAAATTACCTTCAAACGTTCTTAGTATAATTTTTTGATTTGATCAACGCTTTCCGACTTATTCACAAATTTTTATCGAAAAAAGTTCTTTTCATACAAAATTAAAATTTTTCTTTCCCAAACTCATAAAAAATTTAAAACTGCAAAAACTTCACCTTTGTGTCTTATGCACAAAATAAGCCATATATCATGAAAATCGATGAATTAATGTTGATTTTATTAGCAATTAAGTAAATACACCCAGGCACCAGTTCTAAATAAATTCCAAAATAAATTTATTACCGAAAGTACTAATTAATTGTCTCTGTGTATTCAGTTAACTGCTAATAAAATCAATATTTATCTTTCGTGATATATAGCTTATTTAGATCGTAAAGCTGCGGTCACACTTGGTAAATGTTTGACGGAAAAACGTGACCAAAAGACAAACAAAAATTTTATTTCCTTTAATTCCAATATATTTTTTTTAAATATTGGATCGCATTTATTAAAAATTGAGTTAAGCGGCTCATCCATTATACAATATTATTGCACAAGTTATTGCATATATTATTGTCGTTTTGACCTATACTCTGCAATAAATGACAAAACCTTTTCAAAGAAAATATTGCCCAATTTTCCTGACTGTGAAAAGGTAAACATAACACTGAACAATGTTGCCACCACATTAGACAATTTTCTTGATTGTACAATAAAAATCAAAAGTCTCTTGATTTTTCCAATATATATGGCCACCTTCGAATATGACATACACATTGGCGATATTATTGTTCAATACGAAAAATTTCACAATTATATTACAAAAATGGGTGGGCCGCTTTAAGAATTTTAATCGAACTGTATGGTTTTTTATCCAAAGTTATTTAATTAGTTTGGCTTAAGTTCGTTTTTAATTTAATCTTTCAATTAAATTATTTTTATTTTAAAAATAAATTCCAAAGCATGTAAATAAATATTGAACATTCAAAGAAAAATTTGGCTGTACGGAAGGTGAACTGACATCAGATGTTTCGAGACCACCACGTCTTCTCATCAGAGTTCATTCCACCTAGACGACACCGCCAGCGAAGGCAGCAGCAACCAACGAGCGAACGATTAAACTAAAAACGAACTTAAAACAAACTAATTAAATAATTTTTTATAAATAATCATACAGTTCGACTAAAATTCATAACTCAATTGTTCAAACTCTAAAGGCATTTAGCTAAAACATGAATGTATATTCTTCATATTTCACGCTGGTAAAATATAAATCAAAAGCTTAAAATAGTTGAACATGATAAGAAAAACACTTAGTGAATTTCCGAACCTTTGTTTCCGAAGATAGTCTCGAGATGTCGAGTCATCTGTTAATTGGTACAAAGTTATAGGATTTTCGCTCGTTGGTTGTTGCTGCCTTCGCTGGCAGTGTCGTCTAGGTCTAAAGGTTCAATTAGACGTACCATACCATAACACCATAGCCATAATCGTGGCCATAGCCATAACCATACTTACTGCCTACGATTAGTTTTGCCTTAACCATAAACAGCTTTTTTTCATCCATTTTATTAGAAAATATGATAAAAAATAAAATCTACGAATATACGAAGAATATAAATTTAAAAATTCATCGAATGTAAAAAATAAAAGCAAAACAGCAAAATATACAATAAATTCGTTCTCTCAGGTTATGGTTATGGCAGAAGACCAAAATTTAATTGGTTTCTATGGTTATGGCTATAGCTATGGCGTTATGGCAAGTGACCTATAATCAATTACATTGTTGTACATAAGGTTGGTTCGAACAGCTGTTTTCTATGGTTATGGTTATGGCACGTCTAATTGAACGTTAAAGAACTCTGATTAGAAGACGTGGTGGTCTCGAAACTTCTGATGTCAGTTCAACCTTCCAACGTTTTTTTTTTGACTGAAAGCAGACATACCTTTCTCGAGTTCGAGTAAAATACTTGTGTATCTTGATACGCCCAGTGGAAATATTTGTCACGCCAATTAAAAATAATATGTACGTGAAGAAAAAAACTTAATACGGATTTGAACTTAGCGCATTAAACTCTGTATAATACACATATTTATATTTAAAGGCTATTTTTTCTGTATAGATCAGTCTAATTTGTAACAATTTGTAGAAATTATTACATTTTACAGGATTCCATTTACTTTCATTGACGACACTTTTCGACTACTTATTCAAAGGTTATTGGATAATTATTACTGGAAAAGTACTCCAACAGACCTATTATTTACTAATTTTTTTAAAACAAACTGAAGCTAGTGAGAGACAGGATCTTTGTTTCCTTTTTAACTAAAATTTGTTAAAGCATTTTCGCTTTGCAATAAATACGTTTAAAAACTCTCATATGATTAATTTGGAATTAATTTTGAAATATTTTAACTGAAAAACTAACACGTACAAATATGTGTATTTTCATACTAGATGACAGTGAAAGACCTCGACTTCAACTAAAGCCCCGAACCGTAGATGCTCCCCTTAATTCGCTGGCGGAAACGAAGCAGGCTGCGGCTATTTTCGGCGCTGCTAAACCGCGTGAAGAAAAATTAAAAGATATACAACACGATAACAATGCTGGTTCACAAAATGAAGACAACTAAATGCATTAATTGAGAAAAATATAACTAATACAACAATATATAAATTTTTTTGAAAACATAAAACCAAGAGGATTATATGCAAAGAGGGACACACACGACGACCATTTGATGCTAAAAATATATAATAATAAATACCAAAACCAAAAAAGCCGATTTAACAAACTTTAAAGAGAGAAATATAAAAAAAATCAATCGAGACACGAAAAAATACGTGAATTTTTAAATCATTTCAAATACATATATTTAAAGAATATATGAATTCATTAAAAACAATTCAAAAGATAAATTCAAAATATTTTTTTAAGAAGACAAGAAAAAATATTAAAGAAAAAGTAAACGTTTATTTGTTGTGAATATAAAACACTAACAAGCGAGAATAGATACAAAAACGAATTTTAATAAATTAAAAAAAAGAAAATAAATAAGCAAAAGGACTTTTTCATCAATTCTTAAAATAAAAAAGTGTGTAAGTGTTAAATAAAAGAGAGCGGCAAAATAAGGATTCTTTTCAGCAGCCCTGAGAGAAGTTTTTCCATATTGTATTAAACGATATTATTGAATACTTATATATAGATATATATATTAATATAACTTCTCATTTTGTTTTTTTTTAATACCAGCAGAAGCATCAGCAATAACAGCATAAGCATAAACCAATAGACAGAGAAAAAAATTGAAAGTTTTATTAATAATTTGCACATCTCTTTAACAACAAGATAGCTAAACCAGCTCCATCTTCTCCTAAAAAACCAATTTAATATTAAAATAATAAAAAAGAAAAACTAATTTTTAATTAAATATAACTCTAATACATATATACTACTTATATAAATACAATATATACATAAACGGTAAAAGAAAAAAATTGAAAAAAAAATTAAAAACAAATATATATTGTATAACTAATTTAAATAGACATAACAAAATTATAATAGAACCACAATAACAGAAAGGTAAGTGTATTGTAATTTCAAGAAAAAAAATTTAAAAATACTAAAAACAGAAAATTTATGCAGGCTAAAGTTATAGATTTTTAATAATAATTAAATTTAAACAAACAAGCAAAAATATATTGATAACATTTAAAAAGCATACAATATTTTTTAATATTCACAAATCGACGTTGTTTCTTTTTGAAAGAAAAAGGCAAAATATAAATAAACTTTTGACTAAATTCCCCCTCCATTAAACGTAAAAATTATAAAATCGTAAATATTTATGAACAAATTTTAAACAAAAATTAGTTAAATTTATCATTTTGAATATTGAAAAAAAAACACTTTTTTAAAAAGTTTTAAATCTGTTTTTATACTTAATATTTTGTAAAAAGAAATTATTCGAAATCATATAAATTTTCGAATTTAAAAATTATATTTTACATTTCCTTTCTCCTTCCTCTCTCCAAAAAGAAATTCCGGTTTTATTACTCTCTTTTATAACCTTAAAATCTCTTTACAC
This sequence comes from Panzeria rudis, assembly GCA_956483635.1. Classification (NCBI taxonomy): domain Eukaryota; kingdom Metazoa; phylum Arthropoda; class Insecta; order Diptera; family Tachinidae; genus Panzeria; species Panzeria rudis. Next base: position 87,764,433 of record OY101451.1, read on the forward strand.
TTATAATACCTCTTTTTTATTGTTTTATTTTAAACATATGTATTTTCCTTTTTGTTTTATTATTACTATTATATAAAAAAACAAAACACAAACATTTTAAGTAGTTTTATATAATAAAAAGAATAACTCCTGTTTGAAAAACATAAAAAATATATATGTATATATATATTTTATTTTAAATCCTCTTGTTTTCAAAACAAATAGTTTCTTTTAACAAACAACAATTATTACGTTTAATTTTTCATTAACATTTTATTATTCTATAAATATCTATTTTTTTTGTTGTTAATTTTCCATTTGAAACTTAAAATCAAAATACATATTACAACTTCTCTCGTTCTGTTTATTTTAAACCCTCGCGCTTTTTAATTATTTAATTAATTTTTTCCACTAACGTCAGCATAACTTAATTATAATTTATCGAGAGAGAACAAAAAAATTTATATAAAATTATAAAGAAAAGCGATTAAGAAAAAAATATAAATTTACTTATATATTGCATATAAAATTACTTTTTTTGTATAAGGAATAAAACAAAAAAAAATCTTAAGTATAAATATACTTTAAAGTAATATAATACTAATAATAATAATACAAAAATTGAATAAAAATGCATACATTTAATAATTTTATGTTTAATAAATTAATAAATAAAATAATAAAACAAAAAAATGTGAAAATATTTTTTTATTTATTGACCTTTAAGTATGGACAAGAGATGTCCCACAGACCGTTGATGTTTTTCAATTTACACTAGCTAAAAAACACCCCTATCACGAATAACTAACTATTCCCATGAAAAACTATCACATTTTCTGATTATCTATTGTAAATGTTTCCCATAACAAATATTTTTGGGAGCGAATTGAAAAATTCAAAAATCTGTCATCGCCAATGCTTACTCCAGCGAATTATATCCAAGGCATATTCATTACAGGTACCACACCATAACTAAAACAAATACAACATCAAAAAACACATGTATTTTGTTAGTAGAAATACCCCAGAAATATGTCAAATCCATTATCTGTGAGTCGCACACATTCATAACCTCTCTCAAATTTACTAACACATGCCCGTTGTTGATAGAAAAATCCCAGACATGTGTCAAAATCTATTGTCTGTGAGACGCACACATGCTCAAATTTACTAAAACAGCTGTTCTTGTAGTGGTACCTACCTGTTCAATCTACCTTGATTATATCACAAAGTAAATTCACAACATGTGTCAATGGAAACGAGAAGGGAACGTGTAAGTTGTAATTTGTATATATTTAAATGTAGGACTTGTAATAGCTGGGTGTTGAAAATTTAACACCCAAAAGTGTTGATGTGGCCAGATTTTTGGCAGCGCTGGCATGCTGGCGTATGCTCCGGCTGGGGCTCGCCGTCTTGGGGTGGTGTTCTTGCCAACCAATCAGCCTTTTTCAGCTACTAGCAAAAAAATTCATGCCAGCTGGGTCACAGATGGAATGGGAGCAAAACATTTAAAAAAGGAAGAAGCCCGAAAGTGAGTTACCGAAAAAAATAACAAAATAAAGGAACCAATACACCATACTCACTTCATTAGTTTTCTCACATACCAATATTTTTATTTCGACTAGTAGATGTCAAACTAGTCATGGCATAAAAATCTTGGTATGGGAGAAAACTAATGAAGTGAGTATGGTGTATTGGTTCCTTTATTTTGTTATTTTTTCGGCAACTCACTTTCGGCTTAGGTTCCGTTTTACAGTGAGTGGATTAATTGCCAGCATTAGTGTGGTGTTTACCTTAAAGAAAAATTTGAAAGATAAATATATATGTAGGATATCAAGTTGTTAAGGACTTACGTTAAATTACTATACGACTTAGGGACACGCCACGTACTGACGGCATCTCTTCAGTCCGGGGAAGGATGCATTAGACTTTGATTATCAAATTAAATAGTAATCTCTTTTTCCCTAGTATTTAACAAATTGCTGATTTTTCTTTTGTGCCATTTTTTTTGTTGTTATACCAAAATTGTAAAATAAGTTTTATTAAAAATTTCTTCGAATAGAAAATAATTATGTTTTGATTTTTTTTAAAGAACAATAGGATGGTGATGTAGAGAAAAGGTAAGAATTACGTTAGGAGGTAACCTAAAACTAGAGGCAAAAAGTTACCGAAGGTTGAGTCTCGAAGAGATTCCGTAGGGTGGGCCATGCCAAGGGTTAGCAGTACATCAGCTACCCTAAATTCAAAATCTTGGTAAGCAAACAGCAGTAAGTATGGTGTATGGGCTATTTGTTTTTTTCTCTGTAATTTACTTTCGGCCTTCTCCTTTTTTTCAATGTTCTGCTCGCATTACATCTGCGAGTTAGATGGCATGGAATTTTTGTTAGTGGCTGTCGTAACCAGACAGGTTTACAAGATCCCCCCAAGACGGTGAGCTTCAGCCGGAGCAATACGCCAGCGCCGCCAACAATCTGGCCACATTCCAACACTTTCGTGTTCTCTTCGACACCCAGCCACTACCGACTCTAATCAATTATCGTTTTGCTTTTATTGAAGGGCCGCAAGTGTTAATAAAGAGGCTGGTATACAACCTACGATACTTGGTATTCGGTATTTTGCGCAATCTCCTTGCGCAATATTTATTTTTTTAAAAACTGTCTGAAAAAACATAAAAAAACGTTTTTCTGCAAAAGTGCCAAAACTTTTAAGAGAATTTGAAAATTCCAATACATCATAGTAAGCAAATTCCATTTGAAAATATATTTGCATTGTTTTTCTCCTTAAATTTTTGTATTATTGCATAAAAATGGTTACAACTAAATTATTTCATAAAAAGGGTCACAACTCAAAAAAATTTTAACAGTTTTCTCATAAAAAGAGTCACATTTCGAATTAAAATCATAAAGTAAAATAAATTTGATCAACAAAACAGTATCAAGTCAAAATACAACCAAATTTAAATAAAACAATTTGATTATTTTGAACTTGAATAAAGGCTCAAATCAAAATAATAAAATTTTTATGAACATATACGATGCATTTCTATTTCAACGTTGATATAAAGGTAATCACTACACTCACGAAAATGGTCTCAAATGTAGTTTTCGAGATGAAAGAGTAATCGGAATACGTTGAAATTTTTACAGTAGATAGATATTGATGCTGTTAGTTGATTTCTTGCAAAAAGTAAAAATTTAAAAATTTCGAGTTAATACCCTCTTGTTGATCAATTGCGATATATAAGCCTGTTTCTCTGATAAAGCAAATTTGACATTTTTGACACATAAATTCACAACTACAGCTACGCTGAGAGCTTTACTTTGTATTATTGTATCATGGCCCTTGCAATTTGAACCATACTCCGATGTCAACACACATTTTTCGGTAAATTTGTTGACATCCCAAAAAAGCTTATTTTAAGGCCTCGATTGTCAATGTACAAAGCCGGCATAGTTGTACTTAAGACAGAGTAAACACAATTAAACACTGTTGTAGTAATAAGGGAGTCAGAGTCGTTTCATAGCATATCACCCAATATACCGCAAAGTTGAAATTATGTATGTATTTATAAAAATATATAAATTTAAAACGTTTTGGGGCTCAAGAAAATGGGAAAACTTGCCAAATGGCAACGTTGGTTGCCGTACTCTTTCTAGTATATTGCACTTTTCATGTATGTCGCTTAAGTCTTACTATCATATTTATGTGAAATCTTGGCCCTATCAAAATTTAATGGTGATTTTCGGATTCAGCATGCGAAAAACTGAGCTATAGTGTCCACGGACCATTTCCACCCAATGAATTCCGAGATAAACGCAAAAAACATAAAAGGCAAAACTCCATAAATTATGTGCATGTGTCTTAAGTCTACGAATAACATACGAGATTTGCTGTGGGTGAGTCGGAAAATACTTAAGACATATGCGGTCAATTGGTAAACTGCCAAAAAGGGCCAAGTTGAACGTCTCGAAGTATGCTTTCGAAATATTTTCCTTGGAAAAAGCAGTAAAAAGGTATGTTGCCGTACTCTTTCTAGTATATTGCACTCTTAATGTATGTCGCTTAAGTCTTTCTGTCATATTGTACTATTAAAAACACAAAAGACTTAAGGCACGAACGCGAAAAAATTGGATTTTTGTGACATCTTGGCCCTATCAAAATTTAATGGTGATTTTCGGATTCAGCATGCGAAAAACCCAGTTATAGCGTCCACCGACTATTTCCGCCCAAGGATTTCCGAGATAAACGCAAAAACCATAAAAATGGCTCAATTCCTCAAATTTGGTGCATGTGTCTTAAGTCTTTTCGAATGACATACGAGATTTGCTGAGGGTGAGTCGGAAAAGACTTAAGACACATGCGGCCAATAAGTAAATTGCCAAAAAAGTTTTGCCAATTGAAAGTCTCATATGGTGGCGCATCGAAGTATGCTTTCGAAATAAATCCAAGTAGTAGTGTCTTCAGAGCATTTCCGGTCAAGGATTTCCGAGATGCCCACAAAAAACATTAAAATTGGGAAATTAAAAAAATTTTGTGCATGTTTCTTGAGTCTTTGAATAAACGACTTAAGACACGAACTCTAAAAATTTGAATTTTTGTGAAATCTTGGTCACATGCGAAAATCTCAATTATATGTCCACAGGCCATTTCTGCCCTAGGATTTGCGATGTAATCGCAATTGAATAATTTTACATGGAAATTGAATAAATACACAAATTTTGTGCATGTTTCTTAAGTCTTTAAAGAAAAGACTTAAGACACGAACTCGAAAAATTCGCATTTTGGTCAAATCCTGGTCTTATCAAAATTTAATGGTGATTTTCGGATTCAGCATGCGAAAATTCCGGGTATAGTGTCCACCGACCATTTCCGCCCAAGGATTTCCGAGATAAACGCAAAAAACATAAAAATGGCCTAAATTCCTCAAATTTGGTGCATGTGTCTTAAGTCTTTTCGAATAACATACGAGATTTGCTGAGGGTGAGTCGGAAAAGACTTAAGACACATGCGGTCAATAAGTAAATTGCCAAAAAAGTTTTGCCAATTAAAAGTCTCATATGGTGGCGCCTCGAAGTATGCTTTCGAAATATTAGCCTTGGAAAAAGAAAAAAAAGATGTTGCCGTACTTTTTCTAGTACATTGCACTTTCAAGTATGTCGCTTAAGTCTTTGAACCATATTATTATATTAAAAGAACTATAGACTTAAGACGCGAACTCGAAAAATTTGAATTTTGGTCAAATCTTGGTCCTATCAAAATTTAATGGTGATTTTCGGATTCAGCATGCGAAAATCCCAGTTACAGTGTCCACCGACCATTTCCGCCCAAGGATTTCCGAGATAAACGCAAAAAACATAAAAATGGCTAAATTCCTTAAATTTGGTGCATGTATCTTAAGTCTTTTCGAAAAACATACGAGATTTGCTGAGGGTGAGTCGGAAAAGACTTAAGACACATGCGGCCAATAAGTAAATTGCCAAAAAAGTTTTGCCAATTAAAAGTCTCATATGGTGGCGCCTCGAAGTATGCTTTCGAAATATTAGCCTTGGAAAAAGAAAAAAAAGATGTTGCCGTACTTTTTCTAGTACATTGCACTTTCAAGTATGTCGCTTAAGTCTTTGAACCATATTATCATATTAAAAGAACTATAGACTTAAGACGCGAACTCGAAAAATTGGGATTTTGGTCAAATCTTGGTCCTATCAAAATTTAATGGTGATTTTCGGATTCAGCATGCGAAAATCCCAGTTATAGTGTCCACCGACCATTTCCGCCCAAGGATTTCCGAGATAAACGCAAAAAACATAAAAATGGCTAAATTCCTTAAATTTGGTGCATGTATCTTAAGTCTTTTCGAAAAACATACGAGATTTGCTGAGGGTGAGTCGGAAAAGACTTAAGACACATGCGGCCAATAAGTAAATTGCCAAAAAAGTTTTGCCAATTGAAAGTCTCATATGGTGGCGCATCGAAGTATGCTTTCGAAATAAATCCAAGTAGTAGTGTCTTCAGAGCATTTCCGGTCAAGGATTTCCGATATGCCCACAAAAAACATTAAAATTGAGAAATTTAAAAAATTTTGTGCATGTTTCTTGAGTCTTTGAATAAACGACTTAAGACACGAACTCTAAAAATTTGAATTTTTGTGAAATCTTGGTCACATAATAAAATTTTAATGGGGATTTTCGGATTCAGCATGCGAAAATCTCAATTCAAATCTCCACCGGCTATTTCTGCCCTAGGATTTGCGATGTAATCGCAATTGAATAATTTTACATGGAAATTCAATAATTACACAAATTTTGTGCATGTTTCTTAAGTCTTTAAACAAAAGACTTAAGACACGAACTCGAAAAATTCGCATTTTGGTCAAATCCTGGTCCTATCAAAATTTAATGGTGATTTTCGGATTCAGCATGCGAAAATCCCAGTTATAGTGTCCACCGACCATTTCCGCCCAAGGATTTTCGAGATAAACGCAAAAAACATAAAAATGGCTAAATTCCTCAAATTTGGTGCATGTGTCTTAAGTCTTTTCGAATAACATACGAGATTTGCTGAGGGTGAGTCGGAAAAGACTTAAGACACATGCGGTCAATAAGTAAATTGCCAAAAAAGTTTTGCCAATTAAAAGTCTCATATGGTGGCGCCTCGAAGTATGCTTTCGAAATATTAGCCTTGGAAAAAGAAAAAAAAGATGTTGCCGTACTTTTTCTAGTACATTGCACTTTCAAGTATGTCACTTAAGTCTTTGAACCATATTATCATATTAAAAGAACTATAGACTTAAGACGCGAACTCGAAAAATTTGGATTTTGGTCAAATCTTGGTCCTATCAAAATTTAATGGTGATTTTCGGATTCAGCATGCGAAAATCCCAGTTATAGTGTCCACCGACAATTTCCTCCCAAGGATTTCCGAGATAAACGCAAAAAACATAAAAATGGCTAAATTCCTCAAATTTGGTGCATGTGTCTTAAGTCTTTTCAAATAACATACGAGATTTGCTGAGGGTGAGTCGGAAAAGACTTAAGACACATGCGGCCAATAAGTAAATTGCCAAAAAAGTTTTGCCAATTGAAAGTCTCATATGGTGGCGCATCGAAGTATGCTTTCGAAATAATTCCAAGTGGTAGTGTCTTCAGAGCATTTCCGGTCAAGGATTGCCGAGATGCTCACAAGAAACATGAAAATTGAGAAATTTCAAAAATTTTGTGCATGTTTCTTGAGTCTTTGAATAAACGACTTAAGAGACGAACTCTAAAAATTTGAATTTTTGTGAAATCTTGGTCACATAATAAAATTTTAATGGGGATTTTCGGATTCAGCATGCGAAAATCTCAATTCAAATCTCCACCGGCCATGTCTGCCCTAGGATTTGCGATGTAATCGCAATTGAATAATTTTACATGGAAATTGAATAATTACACAAATTTTGTGCATGTTTCTTAAGTCTTTAAACAAAAGACTTAAGACACGAACTCGAAAAATTCGCATTTTGGTCAAATCCTGGTCCTATCAAAATTTAATGGTGATTTTCGGATTCAGCATGCGAAAATCCCAGTTATAGTGTCCACCGACCATTTCCGCCCAAGGATTTTCGAGATAAACGCAAAAAACATAAAAATGGCTAAATTCCTCAAATTTGGTGCATGTGTCTTAAGTCTTTTCGAATAACATACGAGATTTGCTGAGGGTGAGTCGGAAAAGACTTAAGACACATGCGGTCAATAAGTAAATTGCCAAAAAAGTTTTGCCAATTAAAAGTCTCATATGGTGGCGCCTCGAAGTATGCTTTCGAAATATTAGCCTTGGAAAAAGAAAAAAAAGATGTTGCCGTACTTTTTCTAGTACATTGCACTTTCAAGTATGTCACTTAAGTCTTTGAACCATATTATCATATTAAAAGAACTATAGACTTAAGACGCGAACTCGAAAAATTTGGATTTTGGTCAAATCTTGGTCCTATCAAAATTTAATGGTGATTTTCGGATTCAGCATGCGAAAATCCCAGTTATAGTGTCCACCGACAATTTCCTCCCAAGGATTTCCGAGATAAACGCAAAAAACATAAAAATGGCTAAATTCCTCAAATTTGGTGCATGTGTCTTAAGTCTTTTCAAATAACATACGAGATTTGCTGAGGGTGAGTCGGAAAAGACTTAAGACACATGCGGCCAATAAGTAAATTGCCAAAAAAGTTTTGCCAATTGAAAGTCTCATATGGTGGCGCATCGAAGTATGCTTTCGAAATAATTCCAAGTGGTAGTGTCTTCAGAGCATTTCCGGTCAAGGATTGCCGAGATGCTCACAAGAAACATGAAAATTGAGAAATTTCAAAAATTTTGTGCATGTTTCTTGAGTCTTTGAATAAACGACTTAAGAGACGAACTCTAAAAATTTGAATTTTTGTGAAATCTTGGTCACATAATAAAATTTTAATGGGGATTTTCGGATTCAGCATGCGAAAATCTCAATTCAAATCTCCACCGGCCATGTCTGCCCTAGGATTTGCGATGTAATCGCAATTGAATAATTTTACATGGAAATTGAATAATTACACAAATTTTGTACATGTTTCTTAAGTCTTTAAACAAAAGACTTAAGACACGAACTCGAAAAATTCGCATTTTGGTCAAATCCTGGTCCTATCAAAATTTAATGGTGATTTTCGGATTCAGCATGCGAAAATCCCAGTTATAGTGTCCACCGACCATTTCCGCCCAAGGATTTTCGAGATAAACGCAAAAAACATAAAAATGGCTAAATTCCTCAAATTTGGTGCATGTGTCTTAAGTCTTTTCGAATAACATACGAGATTTGCTGAGGGTGAGTCGGAAAAGACTTAAGACACATGCGGTCAATAAGTAAATTGCCAAAAAAGTTTTGCCAATTAAAAGTCTCATATGGTGGCGCCTCGAAGTATGCTTTCGAAATATTAGCCTTGGAAAAAGAAAAAAAAGATGTTGCCGTACTTTTTCTAGTACATTGCACTTTCAAGTATGTCGCTTAAGTCTTTGAACCATATTATCATATTAAAAGAACTATAGACTTAAGACGCGAACTCGAAAAATTTGGATTTTGGTCAAATCTTGGTCCTATCAAAATTTAATGGTGATTTTCGGATTCAGCATGCGAAAATCCCAGTTATAGTGTCCACCGACCATTTCCGCCCAAGGATTTCCGAGATAAACGCAAAAAACATAAAAATGGCTAAATTCCTCAAATTTGGTGCATGTGTCTTAAGTCTTTTCAAATAACATACGAGATTTGCTGAGGGTGAGTCGGAAAAGACTTAAGACACATGCGGCCAATAAGTAAATTGCCAAAAAAGTTTTGCCAATTGAAAGTCTCATATGGTGGCGCATCGAAGTATGCTTTCGAAATAATTCCAAGTGGTAGTGTCTTCAGAGCATTTCCGGTCAAGGATTGCCGAGATGCTCACAAGAAACATGAAAATTGAGAAATTTCAAAAATTTTGTGCATGTTTCTTGAGTCTTTGAATAAACGACTTAAGAGACGAACTCTAAAAATTTGAATTTTTGTGAAATCTTGGTCACATAATAAAATTTTAATGGGGATTTTCGGATTCAGCATGCGAAAATCTCAATTCAAATCTCCACCGGCTATTTCTGCCCTAGGATTTGCGATGTAATCGCAATTGAATAATTTTACATGGAAATTCAATAATTACACAAATTTTGTGCATGTTTCTTAAGTCTTTAAACAAAAGACTTAAGACACGAACTCGAAAAATTCGCATTTTGGTCAAATCCTGGTCCTATCAAAATTTAATGGTGATTTTCGGATTCAGCATGCGAAAATCCCAGTTATAGTGTCCACCGACCATTTCCGCCCAAGGATTTCCGAGATAAACGCAAAAAACATAAAAATGGCTAAATCCCTCAAATTTGGTGCATGTGTCTTAAGTCTTTTCAAATAACATACGAGATTTGCTGAGGGTGAGTCGGAAAAGACTTAAGACACATGCGGCCAATAAGTAAATTGCCAAAAAAGTTTTGCCAATTGAAAGTCTCATATGGTGGCGCATCGAAGTATGCTTTCGAAATAAATCCAAGTAGTAGTGTCTTCAGAGCATTTCCGGTCAAGGATTTCCGAGATGCCCACAAAAAATATTAAAATTGAGAAATTTAAAAAATTTTGTGCATGTTTCTTGAGTCTTTGAATAAACGACTTAAGACACGAACTCTAAAAATTTGAATTTTTGTGAAATCTTGGTCACAATAAAATTTTAATGAGGATTTTCGGATTCAGCATGCGAAAATCTCAATTATATGTCCACCGGCCATTTCTGCCCTAGGATTTGCGATGTAATCGCAATTGAATAATTTTACATGGAAATTGAATAATTACACAAATTTTGTGCATGTTTCTTAAGTCTTTAAACAAAAGACTTAAGACACGAACTCGAAAAATTCGCATTTTGGTCAAATCCTGGTCCTATCAAAATTTAATGGTGATTTTCGGATTCAGCATGCGAAAATCCCAGTTATAGTGTCCACCGACCATTTCCGCCCAAGGATTTCCGAGATAAACGCAAAAAACATAAAAATGGCTAAATTCCTCAAATTTGGTGCATGTGTCTTAAGTCTTTTCGACTAACATACAAGATTTGCTGAGGTTGAGTCGGAAAAGACTTAAGACACATGCGGTCAATAAGTAAATTGCCAAAAAAGTTTTGCCAATTAAGTCTCATATGGTGGCGCCTCGAAGTATGCTTTCGAAATATTTACGTTGGAAAAAGAAAAAAAGATGCTGCCGTACTTTTTCTAGTACATTGCACTTTCAAGTATGTCGCTTAAGTCCTTGAACCATATTATCATATCAAAAGAACTATAGACTTAAGACGCGAACTCGAAAAATTTGGATTTTGGTCAAATCGTGGTCCTATCAAAATTTAATGGTGATTTTCGGATTCAGCATGCGAAAATCCCAGTTATAGTGTCCACCGACCATTTCCGCCCAAGGATTTCCGAGATAAACGCAAAAAACATAAAAATGGCTAAATCCCTCAAATTTGGTGCATGTGTCTTAAGTCTTTTCAAATAACATACGAGATTTGCTGAGGGTGAGTCGGAAAAGACTTAAGACACATGCGGCCAATAAGTAAATTGCCAAAAAAGTTTTGCCAATTGAAAGTCTCATATGGTGGCGCATCGAAGTATGCTTTCGAAATAAATCCAAGTAGTAGTGTCTTCAGAGCATTTCCGGTCAAGGATTTCCGAGATGCCCACAAAAAATATTAAAATTGAGAAATTTAAAAAATTTTGTGCATGTTTCTTGAGTCTTTGAATAAACGACTTAAGACACGAACTCTAAAAATTTGAATTTTTGTGAAATCTTGGTCACAATAAAATTTTAATGAGGATTTTCGGATTCAGCATGCGAAAATCTCAATTATATGTCCACCGGCCATTTCTGCCCTAGGATTTGCGATGTAATCGCAATTGAATAATTTTACATGGAAATTGAATAATTACACAAATTTTGTGCATGTTTCTTAAGTCTTTAAACAAAAGACTTAAGACACGAACTCGAAAAATTCGCATTTTGGTCAAATCCTGGTCCTATCAAAATTTAATGGTGATTTTCGGATTCAGCATGCGAAAATCCCAGTTATAGTGTCCACCGACCATTTCCGCCCAAGGATTTCCGAGATAAACGCAAAAAACATAAAAATGGCTAAATTCCTCAAATTTGGTGCATGTGTCTTAAGTCTTTTCGACTAACATACAAGATTTGCTGAGGTTGAGTCGGAAAAGACTTAAGACACATGCGGTCAATAAGTAAATTGCCAAAAAAGTTTTGCCAATTAAGTCTCATATGGTGGCGCCTCGAAGTATGCTTTCGAAATATTTACGTTGGAAAAAGAAAAAAAGATGCTGCCGTACTTTTTCTAGTACATTGCACTTTCAAGTATGTCGCTTAAGTCCTTGAACCATATTATCATATCAAAAGAACTATAGACTTAAGACGCGAACTCGAAAAATTTGGATTTTGGTCAAATCGTGGTCCTATCAAAATTTAATGGTGATTTTCGGATTCAGCATGCGAAAATCCCAGTGATAGTGTCCACCGACCATTTCCGCCCAAGGATTTCCGAGATAAACGCAAAAAACATAAAAATGGCTAAATTCCTCAAATTTGGTGCATGTGTCTTAAGTCTTTTCGAATAACATACGAGATTTGCTGAGGTTGAGTCGGAAAAGACTTAAGAAACATGCGGCCAATACTTAAATTGCCAAAAAAGTTTTGCCAATTGAAAGTCTCATATGGTGGCGCCTCGAAGTATGCTTTCGAAATATTTTCCTTGGAAAAAGCATTAAAAAGGTATGTTGCCGTACTCCTTCTAGTATATTGCACTTTTCATGTATGTCGCTTAAGTCTTTCTATCATATTGTACTATTAAAAAAACAAAAGACTTAAGGCACGAACTCGAAAAATTTGGATTTTTGTGAAATCTTGGCCCTATCAAAATTTAATGGTGATTTTCGGATTCAGCATGCGAAAAACCCAGTTATAGTGTCCACGGACCATTTCCGCCCAAGGATTTCCGAGATAAACGCAAAAAACATAAAAATGGCAAAATTCCACAAATTATGTGCATGTGTCTTAAGTCTTTACGACTAGCATACGAGCTTTGCTATGGGTGAGTTGGAAAAGACTTAAGACACATGCAGCCAAATTGTAAATTGCCAAGAATTTTTTTCCAAATGAAATTTCAGATAATGACGCCTCGAAGTATGCTTTTGAACTTTTTAGTTGTAAAAACGATTTTTGATTATAGTGTGCTGCCGTACTTTTTCAATATGTAATTAAACCGTAACTTTTTAGTTATTTGCAATTTGTAAGGCGAATTCGGTTTTGAGTGAATAACTTGGCGAAAAATTAAAGTAGCGTTAAGAAACTTGGGGGGACCATAGAAGATAAGATGGACTATAATTCTAGATAGAGAATAATTTTATCGCTCAATATGCTTAGTAACTGCAAGCGTTTTACTATTACTTACAAGAACACAATGGACTGTAATTAATAAAATTAGTGACAAATAAAACTCCGAGTTATATTTTTTATTTAAAGTTTTAAGTATTTATTACATGTATATAATTTTTAGTAAGTTGAAATAAAAAATAATTTGAAAAGTTTCGAGATTTTAGTAAACTTTTTTTTTAGTTAACTGTTTTAAATTAAGAAGTTGCATACACATAAATACATAATTGTTATTAAAAAATAAAATGGGAACAAAATATGTTAATATGTAACTTAAAGCAAAACAAAAATATTTCTTTTAAATAAATACATATATAAATGATTTATTCTTGTGCTAAATTGTAAAAATAAAGTTTTTTTCTTAACTTCCAAAAAGGTTGAGGTTCTTTATTGTTAGTAAAATATATTTTATTAAATTTTATTTAAAGTATATTGGCTTAAAAAGAGCCGTTTTATTTTGAAAATACTTGACGCACAGTGGGCTATTGATAATTAATTGCAAATATGCAGTTTTTAAGCGATTAGTTATAGTTGAGATGTGGTAAAGTTTTGGTTTTTAAATTCTTAAGACCACAATTTAAATGCAGAGAAATTACTTATTTCCAATTGGATTTAATAAATCGTTTATAAGTTTATAATTTTCTAAAAATTCTTAATTTAAATTTTTTGTAAAATTTTAATGGAAAATATTCAAGCAAATTTATTTATTGCAATTATTTACTATCTTTTTATTCGATTTAAAGAAAACCATATAAAAAAACTATTTGATAAAAGAAATTGAAACATTTTACACACATTTTATTACTTTTTGTCTAATTTTTTTTTCTTTTAAGTTTATTACACGTTTCTTAATTGAAAAATAAATATTTTCAAAAAATATTTCCCTTTTGTTACTTGATTGTTTTAAGAATTAAAGATTTACTGCCGTATTTATAAAAAAAAATGGTTTGGGTTTGAAATGTATTGCAAGACTTTCACTAAACCTTTATAACTCAGTGTGCATATCGAAAACGGTATGTCCGATTTAGATCAGCAAAACGTCAAAATATGCACGACAGAATTACCTTACAACGTCCTTTATCCATTTAGTATTCAATAGAACACTGAAGATGGCACATAGCCGAAACCGGTCTGTTTACAAACCAAATTTGACGTGGGATGACGGAAAATCGTTCCAAATCCTTAATATAGTTATTTGATTTGATTAAAATTTCGGGGTTATTCACAAATTACTATCGAAAACAAGTGATTTTTTATGCAAAATTAAAAAATATTTTCTTTCTAAAAGCTCATAAAAAATTTAAAAAGTGTAAAAAGTTTACCTTTTAACTGTTGTTCTTAAGGAGAGAGGCCTTACGAAAAAAATAATCTATATATCATGAAAACCAACGGATAAATGTTGATTTTATTAGCAATTAATTGAAAATACACCCAGATACTTAAAACGTATTTACTTTCATTCTAAATTTTCTTCAAACCAAAAATAAACTTATCACCGATAAAACCTTTTAAGGATGAGTTTTTAGAAAGGAAACATTTTTAAATTTTGCATGAAAAATCACTATTTTCGGTACTAAATTGTGAATAACTTCGAAATCAGAAAACTATATTGGAAATTTTTAACGGTAATTTTGTTATGCATATTTTAGACCGAAAACATTTTTTGCAGACCAGTGTAATTAGTTTTACAGATAATGACAGAAGCAAATTTTCAGTACATTTGACACATTGATGCATTTTTATTGTTTTCAACGTTTAGAATATTTTATTCGAACTTGAATTCGATTTCACTGCACATATTTTGCTATTATTAGTTTTGTGAAATTACGTGATTTGAAATCGATTGATTTCCGTCACATACCAGATAAATTTAGTTTTTTGTCGAAAACTTAGTTTCTATTTAAAAAAATTTTTATGATCACTATTTGTATGATCACAACTGTAGGTATGAAAATGAAAATGAAAAGAAAAACTTTTAAAAATCTCGAAGAAATCTACAGTTTTGGAGGTCTATTGGCCATCGGATTTATCGCGTCGAAATACATGTCGCTAGGTGGGTCTAGCCAAATGTACACGCCACTTTTTTTTTTTTTGATTTGTGTGTCGGAGTAATTTAAAGTCCAACAAAATATTTATGCACAAAAAAATCGGTAGTGAAAGTCTTTTACAACAAAATTTTCATACAATTTACTTTTTGAAATAAATTTCAAATCCAATTTAGTTTTCTAAAAATAGGGCAGTAACTTTTTGTTTCAATAATTTTGTTAAAATTTTCATCGTCATCATTTGCAAAAAAAAAAAAAAAAAAAATCCATCACTATCGGAATTCGTTTATATTTAGTTTCAAGCCATTGCCAAATCATCAAATCCTTGTGCCGAGAGATGAGCTAAATTTCACGCTTTGGCTCCCGGTATTTTTGACAAAACCTTGGATAGATCGACACCGGTAAGGGCATTAATAGAGGGTGGCAATTGAGCCACAAGGCGGGTAACGTCATTGGTTACATTGTCATTGCCGCCGATAAGAACAATTTCATCAGTTTTAGCCAAAGGAGCGGCAATTTCGGCAGCAATCTAGTACGTAAAAAAGTGAAAAAAGAAAACAAATGGAATTTAGTAAATATGCCGAAAAGAAAACTAAAAAAAAAATAATCTACCTTGGGCAGTGATTCCAGAACAATATTCATGATAGCAGCATCTCCATATTGTTTATAGACATGAGCCTTCATACGCATGCGTTCAGCTTCGGCTTTACCCACCAACTCAATGGCATGGGCCTCGGCAGCACCAATTTTGCGTATCTTTTCGGCCTCAGCTCGTGCCATTTCTATAGTTTGACATCTGGAAAAGAAAAAAAAACAAAAAAAAAAAACAAATTAAATGAAATTCTTTTCTCTAAGAGAAAAATATATTTGCTTTGTATGGGTGTGGCATAGCCCATTTTTCTAGCCAGAAAATTGTATTGTCAGGGTAACTCAACGTGTGGGAAAACTTTCATAGGAATCGCTTAAGTGAAAACATTTATTTACTTAGTATGGGCGTGGCAATGCCCACTTTTTTATTCAATAAATTGTATTGCTAAAGGCCGTTGGCTGAATGGTTAGCGCGTTTGACTACAAACCCTGAGCTCTTGAGTTCAAGGCTAGTTTCAGGCAAGCCCACAACATCATGAATTTTTCTGATGTGCATTGGTGTGTTATTGTGTTGGTTGCGGTTGAACTGTTAAAGTGATGAAGGCATAGCACTGACCACTTTGGCAATGCCGGCAGCTCTTAATACTGACATATCCTAATGCACTTCACGGCCAGAGCACGAAGCCGATATTATACGATTATCGGCGGCGGCTAAGCGCCGGCTGTAAGCCGATAATTTTCCTCGGCGGCGGCTGAATGAAAAGTGTCGGCTGTCGACTGGCTCACGTAGTATGTATATCTAGAAAAATGCGCAATGGTAGAGTTGTAAATGAATTAAGCTTTCTATCTCTCTCCTACTTCACCACCTGTTCTCTCTACACTATCCCTTCCTCAAACAAGGTAACACATTCATTAAGTAACTGGTAGGCATTAATTGCCTAATTGTGTTACTTGTCTTCAAAAAAAGAAATGAACTTAGTATGGGCGTGGCGCTGCCCACTTTTCTCATCATTAAATTTTATAGTTAGGATGACTTAAAGTTCTAACAAAGTTTTCGAGGAATCACTTGAGTAGAAATTGTTTAAAAGGGATATTTACTTAGTAGAGGCGTGGCACTGCCCACTTTTTTATTCATTAAATTGTATTGCTAAATAAACTCAATGCGTATGCAAAGTTTTATAGAAATCGCTTGAGTAGAAATGGTAGAAAATATATACATATTAGCTTAGCGTGGGCGTGGCTCTGCCCACTTTTCGTATCATAAAATTTTATAGTTAGGGTAACTCAAAGTTCTTGTTAGATCGCTTGAGAAGAAATTGGATAAAAAAGATATTTATTTATTAGGGGCGTGGCACTGCCCACTTTTTGAATTCATTAAATTGTATTGCTACCGGAACTCAATGTGTGTGCAAAGTTTCATAGGAATCGCTTGAGTGGAAATAATGAAAGAGATATAATAGCTTAGTAAGGGCGTGGCGCCACCCACTTTTCTACTCATAAATTGTATTGTCACAGGATCTCGACGTTGTGTGCAAGGTTTCATAAGATTCGCTTAAGTAGAAATATTTGAAATGAAGAATATGATAATCATGGGCGTGGCACTGCCCACTTTTCTAATTAATATTGTTTAATTAATTTAATTAATTTTGACGGAACTTTAATGTATGCGCAAACTTTCATAAGAATCAGTTTGGTAAAAATTGTTTGAGAAATAGTATTAACTATGAAAGGGCGTTGTACTGGCCACTTTTCAAGGAAACCTAATATGATTGCGTCTGAAAATTAATGAGTAATATTATTATGTATGTATATAACACTTACTGCTTGCCCTGCGCAATAGTTTGTACTCTATAGGATTCTGCTTCGGCGGGTAATTTAACAGTACCCATCAATTCTTTATCCTTACGTTGTACTTCTTGTGATTCGATTTCAATTTGTTTACGTCTTTCGACCACATCGATTTGTATTTCTTCGTTACGTATTTTTTGACGTATTTTGGCCGCCTGCAATTCGTAGGCCAATTGAGATTCAGCTTTCGCCGTATTAGTTTCCTGATCAAAATTGGCCTTTTGCAATTTAAACAGACGTGCATTATCTTCAATCTTGGTATCGGTTGAATATTTAACATCCATCGCACCCTTTTCACACTCAGCTTCACGTATGCCAGCATCACGATTGGCTTCGGCTACACCGGCGTCAGCATCCCGTTTAACGACGGCTGTTTGAGCCTTGCCGAGCGAAGCCAAATACTGAACATCGTCGTAGACATCTTTGATGGTGAAGGAGAGTATTTCGATTCCCATGCGACCGACATCAGGTGCGGCTACTTCGCGCACTAAGGCTGCGAACTGATCGCGATCCTTGTACACTTCTTCGACTGTAAGAGTTCCTGTAAAAAATAGGGAGAACTTTATTAATTTATTTTGGTAGTTTTTTGTGTAATAATAAATATTTTGGGGTGAAATTGTTACTGTTGCGTGTAAAATTGTTTCTCATTTTAACTAGCTGGCAACTATTTGACAAGATCACGGATTAAAGTTTGAATACATACTAAAATAGCTTAAATCCCAGGCATATCTGACTAACAAGGTGGCCTTATTATTACAACAACATATATACATTTAAAATAGGTTTAGTATTCTTTTTATGGGAAGTTTGACAATGGGGGTTCAACTAGCCGATGATGCCACCGACAGACATAAAGAATAACTGACTGTCAGATGGCCAAACAGATAGACATAGAGGCACACTGTCAAGTATTGAAATGGAAGAATTAACACGTACGATTTCCATTACAACTCATTAACTAAGCAGCCAGTTAACTGGATTTCCCCTAGATTTTGGGAGCTATTTTAAACGGCAAGTCTGGCCGGGCCTTGGGGACTTGTTTCTTTTCTATTGACTTTTATGATAGAAATAACCTTAAAAAAATTAAATACACCATATGTATATCTTTAAAACGTGTGACAGACCTGCCAGATTATGAAATTTCCATTCCTTAATATGCGGCAAATAAAAAACCGACGATTTTAAGAGATTTAAGCAAAATATACGCAATAAGTGAGTGATTTTTCTCTGAAATTTCGGAAACATTTTAAAAGACAGGTGCAGGGTTGTCAGACTTTTTCCGACCTATTTCGCCAAATTGATTTTAAAAATCGCCAAAAGTCGCCAAAATTAGTTTTATGTATTTTTTCTTAGTATACATATATTTGATAATAAATTTGTTTTTATATAACACTTTTTCAAATATAAATTTTTCAAAAATAATCGTATGAAAATTTAGCAGAAAATCGCCAAAAGAAGCCATAAAATCGCCAAAAATTATTTGTTGTAAAATTTTCTCATCCAAATTCAAAACACATTAATGACTATAATTAATATAAAAAAAATCATCAAAATCACATTGTTTTAATTGCTTGTAGACGAGTTTTGGTGGGATTTATTTTTGAAAATACTCCTTCAAAAAACCAATTTTGCTTAATTACAAAAATTTTCAAGTTAAATTTTGTTAAAAAATAGCCATAAAAATCGCCAACAAATTTATTTATCGCCAGGTCGCCAAATCAAAAATTTAGACGCCACATAAGTTGAAAAATCGCCAGGTTTGGCGAGAAATCGCCATATCTGACAACCCTGGACAGGTGTGATACGAGCTTTGGATATTTTTCCTCTAGATTTTTTTGATACAAACACACATTATAAAATGTAGCTTTAACCCGCGGTTTCCCTACAATAAATCGTCAAAGATTCCGATATGGGAATTTTCTCCTTGATTGAGGAAGTATAAAAAGCTCTAAATTTTACTAGATTTCATAGAAATGCACAGAATAAAATAAAGAAAGATATACCTGTGCGATTTCTAATACCAGCCACCAGACTTGCAATACTGGGGATTTTACCTTATATTTTGGGAATTATAAAAAAAAATCAAGATTTTAAGAGATTACCCAGAATAAAGTAGGAAAGGATACACCTATACGATTTCTACTATAACCCACAAAACATGGGATTATGGGGATTTTACCTTATATTTTGGGAATAATTTTTTTGTTTCCTTTCCATTTTTCCGATAGAAATATACGAGTACATAATACATATATTTTTAAAACTGCGATTTTAAAAGATTTCGTGGAAATATACAAAAAAAATCGTGGAGACGACAACTTTGCAATTTCTATTGAAACTTATAGAGTTGTCAGCTTTTTTGCAATAAAATCGATCGATTATTGATGGCAACCAAGCCTCAGTTGGATTGCCAGTTGCTAAAACTGCATTACGGATGGAAACTGGCAACTGAGTGATGCCACGTAAAACGGCCCTATGCAAGGAAAAAATAGTTTTCTTATTTTTAATAAAAGTCTCTCAATTGATGTTTTTTAGAGCATGACAATTATAGAAAAAATAAAATAAAATTATTATTTTACGCAATTTGAGGCACTTTTAAATGATCATCTACGAAACATTTTGCTCTCCCTCTTTGTATGTTTAATATTTATTTCAGATTTTCTTTTCTTCCCCTTCTAATTATTAATAAAAACCGTTATCTCTGAAAAGAATATACTTTTTTCCCTTTTTATTGAATTTAAAAAAATAGTCAGCTAGAGTATTCTGCTGTCTACAATAGAACGGATAGCAAATAATTTAATGTGCTATTATTTTCTTATGATTTATTTTTATATTATTTATATTAATGATATCAATAAAAAGCTTTATTTCTTCGATTTTTTTTAATTTTCGTATTAGGTCACACCCGTTGGTCACACCTGTCACATTTTCAAAATAGTTTTTTGTTAAGAAAACTAATTTTTTGTCAAACAGTAAATACGTAATACAGCTAAAAACACTTTCAAGAGACCGCTATACCAAAATTATTGTGTACGTTATAGTAAAAATTTTATAGAATTTATGCTGAAAATCATAATTCTTTAAAACTAAGATTTGTAAGGTCACACCCGTCGCAGCTTTCTGACGACCATTCTGAGCACCGTCTTCTTTCAGTGTCTACCCATTATTCAACGACTTAAAGCTTAATGGCGAGTCGCAACCTTTTTTTAAGAAAAAAATTTTATATTCTTTATTTATAACACAAAATATGTGTAAAGTGGTCACACCCGGCTAAATGGAATTTCTCAACTGAGAACTGCTAATTTCAGTTGCTTTTTAGTGTTTTTCTGGCAACCAAAAATTTCCAGTTGCCAGCTGGCAACGCAACTAAACTTCGGTTGCTATAAATAATCGACCCATAATAATAGCGATTTATTTACACTTTTATGAAAAATTTTTATTATTGTTTTATTCTTCTTAAAATTGTAATTACCTTGAAATGACACCATATGTAAGACCCAATATTAGGGTCAATTTAAAAGTGCTCATCCAAATCAAAGACATTTTTCCAATATATATGCTGATTTTTTTTTAAACGAAACTTTTTTTGTTTAATATTTTTATAAAAAGTATTAACTTTTCAATTATCGTAATATTTCCAAATCACTTCACTTGCGTGATTCATTAGCATTTGAATAAATATTTGTTAAAAATAGTAGTTAAGGTAGTTTTTTTTCAAGCACATATTTGTCCACTCTGACCGTATCTTTAGATATATTTATTTCATTTAAACAAAATTATTATTGCGTTGAAAATTAATTTTTTTTTAATCTCCACAAGTACAAACAATTTTATATCAAAATCTTATTTAATATTTTTCATTTCATCAGACTTTCAAGTCTATTCACGTCATAACGCAGTAGTTAAAATGTTGCGATAAGAGTTGATTAAATTTAACTGAAGAGTTGTGATCGAAGAACAAACAAATAGCAGAAATAAAAATATAAGTATGTACTAGAAACGATTTATAGCGCGGTTGAATTTTTACATTAGCTTTTAGCTAAGCAAACAAAGAAAATTAAATACAATTTTAAACATTCTATGGATAGCAATGCCCCTCTCCCAAAAACCTTTCTACGCCTGTGGATTTTCGTCGCAAAACTTGTCTTTTATTTGGTTTTAAAAAAACAAGAGTCGTATATAATTCTTTTTGCGTTCTAATGCTTTAAATGTTCATAGTTAATTGTCAAATTATCTATTTAAACAATCTACACACTTTTAGTAAATGCTGTCATATAAAAAGCTCGGGGCAATAAACAAACAACTTTTGTTTTTATTCATTTCAAGAAATAAAATTCTGTCTTTATTAAGTCAAATTTAATGTAATTTTTACCAGCGTTCCCAGTTTTGGGGATTTGTCCCTAAATAGGGGATTTTGTTTGGGTTTGGGAATAAAAATTTTGTGAAAATGGCCAGCGGATTTTTTTGGGATAACAACTTTTTTCGCTGGGGCTTTTTGGAGATTTTAAATCTATTTCTTCTTCATCAAAATCATGTCAAGATACCAGTTAACCAACAACTATAGTCTGGTGTGTGGCTTACTAGATCTCTTTAAAGAGGCATAGTGAATCAGTAAAACACAAAAATAGCTCCGAATCGCTTCATACAAAAACACTCTATCTAAAAGCAGCGCAGTTTTCTTCTTAAACGCTAAACTTTTTAATACAAACAACATGTACAATAAAATTGCATTAACGGATTACACTCTTCTCTCTACACTCTTTTCTAAAAGTTTCGATACACATTCGTTCTATCTTCTTTTGGAAGGAGTACTCTATTTTTACATTTTCCGTTTTGTTTAATAAAAAATGTACTTTAGAAATAACAAACAACATTCTCGTATTCTTTTTTCGCAAATAATTTGTATATAAGACTAAAATTTACGTACAAGAGGCATCATACATGCTGCTATTACGTCGTTTATGTTGCTGCTACTATATCATGTCCACTTCCTTCTTAATAAATATACGAAATTTAGCCTCATATGTATAAAAAATTACTTTGGGTGCAAAGAAGGAGTTCGAAATAAAAACTCACGATAACCAAAAATATAGAAGCCGATATAGAAATATTCAGATAAAACAATGTGCCTCCATTTGATTTTTAACAGACTTTCCCAGAACAGGCCTTCTCAGGCATGCCACGTATGACCTGCAAATAGGCCTGCTAAACAATGCCATCAATCAGGCCTGCTGAGTAATGGGTCGAAGAAGGCCTTGGTCCGCAATGACATCGCGTGTAAAAAATATATGAAAATGCAATGGGAGTGGAAGTATTAGAGCCTGCTAAATAAGGCCTTATAGAAGGCCTCTTTAGTCCTTCGATTTACCGCTGGGTATATGTAGAACTAAAATTAATTTTAAAATATTCAGTATAAATTGATATAATTAAATAAATAAATGTACGCATATATTTCTAATGAAATAATATGATTTTCTTTATAAGGTACTGTGGGGATTTTTGGGGATAAGAAAATAGCTATTTTGGGAATTTTGGGGGATGAAAAATCGAAAATTGGGGATAAGTTATGAAATAAAACTGGGAACCCTGATTTTTTTCACATGCTCTGAATGGTTTGGAAATGATTTTGTTTTTGTTTTTTTATTAAGAGAAACAAAAACGAATTAACGCTTTGATTCACAATAGAGTGGCTTGTTTAAGAGTATGTGTTATAATGTAAAATAAACTTGAGTTCGATTCTGGAATTCAATTATTCTGGAATTAAATTATTAATTTTTAAATTACTTTAATTTCTCCATAACTAAGATACGGGCTAGACAAAATAAAGTGAAATGCTGAAAAAAAGCTAATTACACTGCACAGCACAAAAAAATTAACCTGTTTTTAATTACTCTGATCTACAGTAAATTTTCTATAGAAAAATTACTTTCATCTAGAGTAGATTTTCTATGGAATAATTACTCTGATCTAGAGTGAATTTTCTATAGAATAATTACTCTGATCAAGAGTAAAATATTCTATAGAAAAGTTACCCTGATCTAGAGTAAAATTTTCTTTAGCAAAATTACTCTGATAAAGAGGAAATTTTTCTAAAGAAAAATTACTCTGATCTAGAGTAAAATTTGCTATAGAAAAATTACACAGATCTAGAGAAGAATTACTCTAGTCTAGATTAAATTTTCTATAGAAAAATTACTCTGATCTAGAATAAATTTTCTATAGAAAAATTACTCCGATTTGGAGTACAATTTTCTATAGAAAAATTTCTCTGATCTAGAGTAAATTTTGCAATAGAAAGATTACACTGATCTAGAGTAAAATTTTCTATAGAAGAATTACTCTAGTCTAGATTAAATTTTCTACAGAAAAATTACTCTGATCTAGAATAAATTTTCTATAAAAAAATTACTCCGATTTAGAGTACAATTTCCTATAGAAAAATTGATCGTATCTAGAGTAAAATTTTTTGTAGAAAAACTACTCTGATTTAGAGTAAATTTTCCTGAGAAAAATTACTCTGACCTAAATAAAATTTCTATAGAAAAATTAATCTGATCTAGAGTAAATTTTCTATAGAAAAATTACTCTGATCTATAGTAAATTTTCTATAGAAAACTTACTGTGATCTAGAAAAAGTTTTTTATAGGAAAATTACTCTGATCTAGAGTAAATTTACTATAGAAAAATTACTCTGATCTAGAGTAAATTTACTATAGAAAAATTACTCTGATCTAGAGTAAATTTTATATAGAAAAATTTTTCTGATCTAGAGTAAAATTTTCTATAGAAAAATTACTCTGATCTTGAGCCAAATTTTCTATAGAAAAATTACTCTGATCTAGAGTAAATTTTCTATGGAACAATTAGTCTTATCTAGCGTAAAATTTTTAATAGAAAAAGTACTCTGACTTAGAGTAAAATTTTCTATAGAAAAATTTCTCTGATCTAGCTAGACCAACATTTTCTACAGAAAAATTACTTTGATGTAGACTAGCATTTTCTATTAAAAAATTACTCTGATATAAAGTAAATTTTTTATAGAAAAATTTCTCTGATCTAGAGTAAACTTTTCTATAGAAAAATTACTCAGATCTAGAGTAAACTTTTCTATAGAAAAATTACTCAGATCTAGAGTAAAATTTTCTATATGAAATTACTCTGATCAAATTTTCTGATAAAATTATCTATAGAAAAATTATTTTGATCTTATGCCACTTACGCTTACTGTGATTTTTAACTCTTATACATACATCGACTTCGACATGAAGTAATCAACGGGTATACCCAACACTGAAAGAACAAATGACAAAAATGTTTGGCGACTGACTCCTGATTTAAATAGCTAACAAGCATTAAATTGCTTTTATTTTTTACTATTTCCAAGTTTGACCTCTAACAAGAACAATTCAATTAAAATTTCTCATCGCATTCCCACTCAATTAAATGGCTGTCAAAAGTAAGAGTTATTTATCATTTGACAACAATGACATGATAAAATCAAATGTCACTAAATGACATAGAGCAAAGTTCTGTCTTAAAAAACAGAAAATTCTTTAAAAAAATTTTATTCGTTTTTAAAATAAACGACAGAAAATTTAATAAAAAATGTTCATGAGTGACGCGGCAAAAAAAAAACACAAACAAAACGAAAACACTTCACATAAAATGAAATTATAAAAGACAATGACGAAACAGCAGGATATTGACAGATGGTTTGATTTAGATATGTACATACCAACATTTGACATTGTGTGTACGTGCGTAAGTGTTTGACCGACTGGAAGTAAGATTAGTTTGAAAGTGAGGAGCTCTTTTGCGATAATTGATTTTATTTCAAAGGATACTGACACAAACATAATTATACTGAATTGAATTGAATGCAGTTGACAGTTTAGAAATTAAGGGGCGCAATACTTACGTACATATTTATAAACTCATACAGTTTACACTACACCACTTTTATAAAAGCTTTTGTATTTTCATTTGTCTATAAAATGACCCCGGCATTTGCATTAGCAACAACTTATTGAATAGTGTAGGGTAAAGTGATAATAATGAAAACATTTACATAAATATATGTACTACCATATTGTATGGTGGGTGTATGGCTTTCTTTGCCGACAGCATGGTTCAACTCTATAGAAATTTATTTACACAAAACACATTCATACAAAAGTATTTATCGACCCAGTGAACATTTTTTATTGAAATATCTGTGTAAGAAAAATATGCTACTTTACCAGACAATCAAGTGGGTTGTTTAAAATTCCCTTAGACATTTTTTTATCGATACAATATAATTCTCATTTATATCTTGAGAGTTTGTACATAGCTGTGTGAGTTTTTGAGGTTATACATACAGAAATGTCGAAAATTCCTTTAAAATTTACATCGCAAATTCTTCAGAACTCGTACACAGTTTTACTAGACATTTCGGCAAACTTTTAGAACTTCGTCACACAAAGAGGTCCGTCCGATTTCTTGTCAACCACTCATATGATTTTCTATACATTTTCTTCGGATAGAAATTCGGCATCTTGCTGGCCGAGTTTGGACCGAATTCGGCTAAAAATGTTTACTGGGTAGTCAAACATTGCTCACAAACAAATTTATTTTTTTCTTATGTAAGTATGTGTCTGTTATTTTTTTTTATTTTTTGAAGGATATTGAGGATATTTATTTTGTATATTACATATCTGGTGGAAAGAAGGCTGATTGCTTGATATTAAATATTTAATAAAAAAAGGCCTTTAAAAATCACGCAATCGGAAATAAATATTTGTTGTTCTAGCCGATTAATTTATTTTATTTGACACAATTTTCGCCACCTTCCTCTTTTACTAAAGATTATAAGGCTGTCAATAGCAATTGTTTAAGCATTCAAATGGTTAACTTTTCCTACCAACATACGAGTACAAGCTTTAATTTCGCTTACTTTAACTTGATTTAAAAATCAATGGATTGGAAATTCATTATATTCTTAATACTGTTTTATATATATCCAGTATTTAAAAGAGTGAGTAAATTATGTAGTATATTTTTCCCTTTATTTTGTACGAAATTGCAAAAATCGCTGGGTACAATTTAAGGCATTTATATAGTGGCTCCTTATGAAAATCTAAGACAATCTAAACTAACTGTGTGTTCAAAGTTCTTAATATTTATGTAAACATAAGTAATATTTTACTTAACAGAAAAGGCATTGAACACCTTATAACGGCTATTTTTAGGAGGCGGAGAGCTTTAAATTAACACCACTGTTGTCTCTGGAGCGATGGTAATAAGCAACCCATTGTCGAAAAACTACTACAACCAGAAAACTTCGTCATTTCGTTTGTTTTATGACACGCCGCCAGGGATGGTAAATGAGATTTTAAAATTGTACCAATTGTAATCTAAAATTGTACTTTTTAGGGCGGAATTGTACCAAAATAGATATTATAAACCAGAAAAATTTTCAAGTCCAGAAAATATCTTAGTTTTCTGTTATATATTTGTGGTAAAAGGGAAACTGTGCTTAAGATTGATTTAGCTATTGCAATTTCTAATCTAAAATAGCTCACATACTAGATATTGGAAGCTAAAACGACATACACACATAATTTCAATAAAGTGCCGAAAAATTTACCTTTACTACAATGTAAATAAATTTATAAAAATAAATTTTTTCCAGACTCTAATATGTATCACGATCATTACGAGCTTGAAATTATAGAGACGTTTTGTAAGCTAACCTTATTTGACAACTTTTAAGCCAAAATTTGTTTTCAATACTTCACAAAATTTAAATTTAATTCAGATAAAAGTGACATATGTACGAGCAATAAAAGTACTGCAATAAGCAGGGTTGCTAAAAAAATAGAAAAATTATTAATTGTACTAAATAAGCCATTGGTGTACCACTGTACTTTTAGAATCCTAATTGTACCAAAAATGGTACAATTGTACCAACTTTGCTATCCCTGGACGCCGGTATCATTGGCAAATATTTAAACAACTTTTCTTTTCCACTTAAAAGCTTTCGGGAGTTAGCTTTTTTTGGAAAAGTTAAAAAAACTACTTTTCTATAGAAAAATTATCGACCAGGAAATTTATCGAGTAATTTTCTAAAAATAAATTTTTTATGACTTTAGTGTTCTACAAACACAAAAATTCGATAGCTTTATTTTTCTATATAAAGGTGTTCGGTAATTTAATTCTCATATAGAAAAGTTATAGATAACTTTATTTTTTATGGAATAGCTATCGATATCTTTAATAATTTATAGAAAAGTTGTCGATAACTTTACTTTTCTGTAATAGCTTTTGCTAAATTTTCTTTTCAATTGAAAAACTATTGATAAATTTATTTTCCTGTAGGAAAGCTATTTTTATACAGAAAAGCTATATGCATTTTAATATGTACATATAAAAGTTATCGATAACTTTACTTTATATAAAAATGATTGATAATTTAAACTTTTTTGAATAGTTAGTGGAATAGTAACTTTATTCCTTTATAAAACAGTTATAGATAACTTTAAATTTTTACAGAAAAGTTATCGATAACTTTACTTTTCTATTACAGTTAATGATAATTTTTATTTTCAATGCAAAAACTATTAATAACATTATTTTTGTAAAGAAAAGATATAAACATTTTTAATTTTTTAAATAAAAGTTATCGATAAATTTACTTTTATATAAAAGTTATCGATAACTTTACTTTTAAAGAGAAAAATCACCGACAACTCAACATTTTCATAAAAAATTATCGACAGCTTTATGCTTCAAAAGAACAGTTAACGATAGGTTTACTTTTCCCTTAAAAGTTGTCAATAGCTTTACTTTCCTCTAGAAAAGTTATCGATATTATTTTTCTAAAGAATTTTCGATAGCCCTACTTTTTTTTTAAATTAATAGATAGCTTTACTTTCCTACATACATACATACACACATACATTTCTATATTTATTTTCTTGTAGAAAAGTTTCCGATTTTTTTACTTTTATACCGAAGCTATTGATATTTTTATTTTCCAATATAAAGGTTATCGATAGCTATATCTCTCTAAGAAAAAGTTAAAACTTAATTTTAAAAGTAGTTAAAATATTTATTTTTCTATAGAAAAGTAATACGTTGCTATACTTTTTTATAAGCTAGTTCTCGATAACTTAAAATTTCTAAACGAATTTTCAATAGCTTTTCTCGTTAAAATTTCTGGGAGAACTTTACTTTTTTATATAATTTTTCTATATCTATTTTTCTGTAAGCAAGTTATCGATATCTTTAATTTTTTAGCAAGCTTTTCATTTATATAAAACATTTATTGATAACTTTACTTTTATAGAAAATTTATCCGTGACTTTACTTTTATAAAGAATAGCTATAACTTAATTTTGTTCTAAAAGTTAATTTTGTGCTAAAAGTTATCGATAACTATAGTTTTCTAAAGAAAAGTAATCGATAACTTAACTTTTCTATAGAAGAGATTTTGAAAGATTTAAATTTTTTAAGAATTTGGCTATAAATTTACATTTTTATATGCACTTCTATACACATTTATTTTTGTGTACGAAAGTGATCGATATTTTTGCTTTGGTATAAAAGCTGTTGATATTTTTATTTTTCAATGTAAAATTTATCGATATTTTTATTTTTCAATGTAAAATTTATCGATATTTATTTTATTAAATTTATTATTTGAGATATTCTCCCAAAAGTATGATTGAAGACTACTGATGATTTGGTAATGCACCAATGAAATGCAGGCATAGAGAAATGCTTAACCCGCAACAAATAAAACTTTTTTATTTATCGATAACTTTACTTCTATAAAGAAAAGTCACCGATATCTTAATATTTCTATAGAAAAGTTATCTGTAACTTTATTTTTATAAAGAAAGGTATCGAAAACTATATTTTTGTTCTAAAAGTTATCGAAAACTGTAGTTTTTATAGGACCATTTAACGATAGTTCTACTTCTATGAAGAAAAGTCACCCATAGTTTAATATTTCTGTGGGAAACTTATGTGTAACTTTACATCTGTATCAAATATGTATCGATAACTTAAATTTTGCTTAAAAAGTTATCGATCACTTTGTTTTTCTATATAAAAGTTATCGATAACTTCACTTTTTTATAGACAACTTTTCGATATTTTTGTCTTTCTATACGAAACATTGATATTTTTTCTTGTCCATAGAAAATTTATCGATAACTTTTTTCCGATTTTTTTATCGATAACTTTAGTTTTTACTTTTATTCAATAAAAAAAGTTGTTGATCTGTAAAATTACTTAAAATAAAATCCAGTGTATATGAAATTTTCTTTTAAAAATTATTTAAAAATATGTTTTCATCAAGAATGCTGTATAATTTAATAAAATTTGTCTTAATAAACTTAAATTTTGCGAAGGAAAGAGAAAAAGTTACCCAAAACGAATAATATATACCTCGTTTTTATTGAGTTTCTAAAAGAAGATTTACAAAATGGTATGTTTCATTTAAAAGTCCTTCCCCCTCCTCAATTCTGAATTCTGCAAATCCCACAACAAAGTGAAGAGAAATCAAAACAGCATAGCTAAACATGACTATAGTGCTCTTGGCTGTTTTTACTTCATCTAAAATCACTTAACTTTAAAATATTTTAATATGGTTAATCCATGAAAATCAGCTATATGTGGGTGGGGGAGCAGTGGAGTTTCCTTATTTCACAAACTGTTGCTCTATCAATATTTATGGCCTTGTCGCTTATGTGTCAAGATAACTGAAAGTGTTCATAACCATATTTATTTAAGCAAATCATCTTTAAGTGTTTTACATTTAAAATCAGTTTTTTTTCTGTAAAAAAAAAACAGTGAAATCTGGAGAAAGGCTATGTGAAGACTTCCCGCGATAACATTCTTAATACGAAAATAAATAACATTGTAAATTTAATTAAGTTTTCTTTTGTGCTTTAAAAGGTTCATGTTTTAAGCTTTTCAAGGCTCTCTCTCTAGTAGTTTACTGGCATGGTGAGAAGGGTTTTTTTTTTGTTATTGGAATTGTAATATAATGGGAAAATATACTGAGGGATATGCAGCAGCAGTAACAAAGGCGTTTGAAATTACTATTGCACAAAAGAGATAAGGAGTTACATGCTTAGAAAAAAAGAATATTTTGACACTTATATTCGTTTTTTAGCACTTAGATTTACACAGATTATGAGACGTCTGCCGTATAACACTGGTTTGTAAAAAAAAGATAAATTTTCGAGCCTTTAAATAAAAATATGTGGAATATATAAAATTTAATGCGTTAAATTCAAATGCGTTTCAGTTTTTTTGCTATCGAGAACAAATTTTTTTTACGGGCATGATATAGGGCGGCCACTCTAATATATTTCATCATAACTTGAGAACGGTTTGCTCGATTTAAATGAGTGAATCACCAAAAGAAGGCGAATAAAATTACCTTTCTTATACAGTTAATTTTTTTTTCTTTTATTTTTAACTGTTTAGAAGTTATTCAAATTAGCGGCGAAAAAAATTTTTTTCATACAAAATTACATATTTTTTTTCGTTTTCAAAAGCTTATCAAAAAAATAAAAGGGCAACAATTAAAAATTTTTGTCATTTATCAGAAAGCTAGATAGATTAGAAATATAATAAGCCATAAATTATTCAAATCCGTAGACAAATGTCGATTTTACTAAAAATTAAGTAAATGAACTCAATTAATAAAAAGCAGTTTCCATACTACGGAAAAATATAATTTGTGTGTGTATGTGTGTTGTATGAAAATTTTTGTCAATTAAGTTCCCTCACTAAATTTGGAACAAAATTGTCATTTGTCCATCGATTTTGATGACTTATGGCTTATTTTATTCATAATATACCTAGATTTCTGATAAATGACAGAAATGTAAAATTGTTGCCCTCTTAATTTTTTTTATGAGTTTTTCAAAAGAAAAAAGTTTAGTTTGGCATGAAAAAACTAAATTCTCGCCGCTAATATCTGAATAACTCCACAAAAGGTGGAAATAGAAAAAAACTCAAAGTTTTTATTTGTTCGAATCGGACTAGACGTTCTCGAATTATGGAGAAATATACTGATGTACCTAGTGGAAATATTACTTAAAAAAACTGAAAACGGATTTTAATTTAGCGTATTAAAGTTTATATTTTTATTTAAAGGCGATTTTTTGTAATTAAAAATTGTAAATTTGTTTTTGGTTAGTCTAAAGATTAAAGGAGCTGTACATAATAAGATTTTTTTGGCCCAAAGCTAATAATCAGGGCTCGAACTTTCATGCAGCTAAAAATTGATTTTAAGCGCTTAACAAATGCACCTAAAAATTAAAAATATGCTCAAAAATATGCATTTATCTACGAACAAAGTACCAAAACTAAAATAATATGAAAATATTTTTTTAAAATGTTTTATTATTATTAGAAAAATGAAAAAATAAAACAAACATAATTGGGTCTATTATTTAATGCAACCGAACTTTAGTTGCATTGCCAGTCGCCAGAGAGGCACTAAATAGCAATTGAAATTGTCAGCTCTCAGTTGCTAGTTGACATCAGTAGTATAATTTTCAGCAACTAGCAACCTATTAATATTTTTTTTAAAAAATTGAGAAATATGCATTAAAAAAATTTGTATAACTCCAAAAATATGCATTTACTGTCAAAATATGCAAAAATATGCACTTACCACTAAAATATGCAAAAATATGCAACTACAAATCGATGCCAATCTACTAAACTTTGATGATTCGCATAGATAATTACCCAATACCTCTTTATCTATCACCACAAAAAACATGCATTTGCATGAAAGTCCGAGCCCAGCTAATAATACTTAGTTACTTCGTTACTATGATAGCACTGTTCAACAAAAAAATATGTAGTTCTAAGGGCTGATTCTGACAGAGGGCACAAAGACTAATAGATATATATATATATATATATATATATGCGTTTTGGAAGTTTACATCTGGGATTCATTTTAGGGGGAGTTAAAGTTCCCTCCCTTTTGTACACGGTTATACTGACTCGGCATAGGAGATCTTGTAAGCCTTACGTTTACGGTATAAGATATGTTGAACACTTTTATGTAAAATACCACGAGAAACATTTTTCTAAAACCTTTTAACCCTCTAAATCTTTGTTGTATGGGTCTTTTTGTCCCTTTTTTAAAAAAGGGGGCAAAATCTCCTCTTCAGCGGCAATGTAGCGGGTTGAAATGTTCCACGAAAATATTTGCCATAAAATTGCCATTCAATTCTAATATAAGTTCTCAAAGGCATTCAAGCTCCAGAGTAAACTTAAAGGTCAGAAATTATTCAAAAGTTAAAATGTGTTTAAAGGGTTAATTTCGTACTTATTCACAATTAGTACTAAGCACAGGAAATCTTGCAAGCCTTGCGTTTAAGGTATAAGATGTGTTTTGCACTTTTATGTATAGCGGACTAAAATGTTCTACAAAAATATTTGGCACAAAATTCTGCTAAAACTTTTTAAATAGTCAACTTTAACGCCAGAAATTATTCAAAACTTAAAATGTGTTTAAAGGGTTAATTTCGTATTTATTCACAATTAGAACTAGGCATAAGAAATCTTGTAAGCCTTACATTAAAGGTATACAATGTGTTAAGCATTTTTATGTAAAACACCACGAGAAACATTTTTGTGAAATATTTTAACCCTGTATCTCTTCACTGTATGGGTCTTATTGTCCTTTTCTTAGAAAAGGGGAAAAACTCACTTTCAGCGGCTATATAGCGAGCTTAGATATTCTACAAAAACATAAAATTCTACTACAGGTTTTTGAAGACACTCCAGCTCCAAACTTAGCTTGAACGCCAGAAATCATTCAAAATTTAAAATGTTGTTAAGGGTTAATTTCGTATTTATTCACAATTAGAACTAGACGTAGTAAGAAACCTTGTAAGCCTTGCGCTTAAGGTATAAGATGTGTTCAGCACTTTTATGTCAAACACAACGGAGAACATTTTTGTAGAACATTTTAGCCGGCTATATCGCCACTGAAGGGGAGTTTTTTGCCCCTTTTTTGAGAAACGGCCAAAAAGTGCCATATAACGAAGATTTAGAGGGTTAAAACGTTCCATAAAAATGTTTCTCGTGGTGTTTTACATAAAAGTGCTAAAGATAAGTTGTACCTTAAACGTAAGGCTTACAATAGTTTCTATGCCGAGTCAGGACAACGATATGCAAAAACGGGAGAGCTTAAACTCCTCCGAAAATAAATCACAGATGTAAACTTTCAAAACGACGGTACACAAGTATACTTTTTTGGTGCCTTCTACCAGAATTAAGGCTTATTTAGCCGACCGCAACGTTGATGTAGTTGCATGTACTGATCGTTTCTGTCACATTGAAAAGCTATGAGACAGAAACGATCAGCAAACGCAACTACATCAACGTTACGGTCGGCTAAATCACCCTTTAGTCGCTAGAACCTTGTCATTATGAAAACGAAGTTAGTCAGAGGCCAGGATATTTCTTCTTTGCCATCGATTTTAATGAAGAAATCGCACCTACTCGCATTTATATTAAACACTGAATAAAGATTTTTAGTAAAACTTTTTTGATGACACTTTAAACTTTTCCAATTGCTTAATGCCTTTGCTTAATGCTTTTGTGTGCAGAGATGTAAATTTTTACGCTTTTTAATCTGAGTAATTTTTAGATATAAATTTCAAATATTCGGATTACAAAATTTTTGCCATTTTTGAGTTTATTGTTTTGCATTTTTTGCATTTTAATTGAATTTGCTTAACTGTCAAGTACGAGTATTTATGATCATTTTTATGTAAATATTTAAATTTAACTTAATTAATTTGAATTTATTATTATTCATATTGTGTTTTTATGATATGAATAAAAAGAGGCGAGAAAAATTTCTATTCGTTAGCCAAGAAAACTAATTTCTGTATTATCTTTCAATGTTATTTGAATAAAAATATTATGCGGTAAAAAAGCTTATATTTCATATAACATTAGTTTTACATTTCCAGCATAAGTGACATTATTTTTTTCAGTTTACATTCATTAATTGAAGGTTATTTTAGTTAAAAATTATTAAACTGTTTTTAGTTAATATATTTTCTGCAATTACTTTTATTAAATGAAAATTTAAACAATTTAAAATTTTCTTTAATTTTTATTTAATTTAATTGGTTTATTATTTGATAATAAACGTTTTTTGCGTTAAGAATTCTTCGCCAGCGCATACAACAACTGGCATGTCTTTTGAACACTTGTAGTTTATCTGCACTAAACGAACAAACAGTTTAAGGTCTGGTTGTAAACTGATTTTCTGTAACAAACCGCGCCAAAACAAAGCCCCACTATAATTTCTGGGTGTGCGTGTATAGGCAGACAACCCCAAACATTTTTAAGTTGTTCTCTTTCTACAGAGTTTGCAAAAGTTCTCTGAGATAAGCAAATAATACACTGTACAACAAAATAACAAGGTTCTAACGACAAATGGTAGAGGGGCTCCAAAAAATATTTATGTGAATCGCCTTTTTGTAAGCTTATGTCTGAGTAATTCCATTTAGCCGGGTGTGACGACCACTTTACATATATTTTTTTTTATAAATAAAGAATATAAAAATTTTTACTTAAAAAAAGGTTGCGACTCGCAAGCCCATTAAGCTTAAAGTCGTTGAATAACGGGTAGACACTGAAAGAACACGATTCCTGCTCAGAATGGTCGTCAGAAAGCTGTGACGGGTGTGACCTTACAAACCTTAGTTTTAAAGAATTGACTTTCAGCATAAATTCTGTAACATTTTGTACTATAACGTACACAATAATTTTGATATAGCTGTCTGCTCAAAGTGTTTTTAGCTGTATTTCGTATTTACTGTTTGACAAAAAAAAAATCTGTTTTCTTAACAAAAAACTATTTTTTTTAAATGTGACGGGTGTGACAAAATACGAAAATTTAGAAAATTCGAAGAAATAAAACCTTTTATTGATTTCATTAATATAAATAATATAAAAATAAATCATAAGAAAATAATAGCACATTAAATTATTTGCTATTCGGTCTATTATTGACAGCAGAATACTATAGCTGAGTATTTTTTTAAATTCAATAAAAAGCGAAAAAATTATATTCTTTTCAGAGACAAGGGTTTTCATTAATAATGAGAAAGGGAAGAAAAGAAAATCGGAAATAAATATTAAACATACAAGGAGGGAGAGCAAAATGTTTCATGGATGATCATTTAAAAGTGCCTCAACCTCAAATTGCTTTAAAAATATTAAATAATGTATTTTTTATTTTTTCTATAATTGTCATGTTCTAAAAACATCAATTGAGAGATTTTTATTAAAAATAAGAAAATTATTTTTTCCTTGCATAAGGCCGTTTTATGTGGAATCACTCGTCTGACCTTTATTTTAAGAGGAGTTAAAGTTAACCCAATTTTGCACATTGTTATAGTGAGTATATGTACAATACCATCTCATTTCTAGGACACCTGCAAGCTTGGCAGCATTTTTTCCATAATTCTTTTCCATATTAGAAAGGGGGAACAAATATTGCAAGGCTAACAGGTTGCCTAGAAATGAGATGGTATTGTACCTATGAAGAACTTGGTCCTTATTTTGATCTCAGTACTTTTTACGGGCGAAATTTTTGGATAGGAAATTGGCCTTATATTCACATTTATGTTTTTTGCGGATCTGAGTACTTTTTTCTAAGCTTTTATTTTGTACAATAAGTGCCCCATACAAATAAGGTGCACCTTAGCACCACCCCCCGCCCAAAAAAAATTTTTTTTTCGTTTTCACATTTTTCCTAGTACTTTTCCATCAAGGCCTACCGGTGTGCCAATTCAGATTTCTAGGGGCACCCTAGTCCGCCACAGATGAAAGGTGCCTGTTTTCAAATTTGTTTTGTTAATTGCTCACCAGGTCCTACCTGTATCCCAAATTTCAGCTTTCTAGCTATACTGAAAGTGCCCCACACAAAGCAGGGGAACCCTAGTCCGCCAGGTGAAAAGTGCACGTTTTCAGATTTTTTTTAGTTAATTGCTCACCAAGACCTACCTGTATACCAAATCTCACCAAGACCTACCTGTATACGCCCCATACAAAGAAGGGGAGCTCTAGTCCCCCACAGATGAAAAGTGCCCGTTTTCAAATGTGTATTGTTAATTACTCACCAGGACTTACCTGTGTACTAAATTTCAGTTTTCTAGCTATACTGGAAGTGCCTCATACAAAGCAGGGGAACCCTAGTCCCCCACGTGAAAAGTGCCCGTTTTCAGATTTTGCTAGTTAATTCCCCACCAAGTCCTACGTGTATACTGAATTTCAGCTTTCTAGCTATTGTGGAAGTGTCCAATAATAATGATCAGTCAGTGAGTCAGTCAGTCAGTGAATATGTACTAAAATATGCACTTTTTAAACCTTCATATCTCGGGAAGCTTTTATGGTAGAACTATTTCACCTATGAGGTTACCTCTGTAGGGAGACCTTATGCTTCAAGTTTCATTTTTTTATGATTAAGTGGAGCAAAGTTATGAGCGGGGGTAAGAACTGCTCGAATGGTTTCGTGTAAATATACACACTGTGAGGCCGGAACTTAGCCTGGCGCACTACCGTGCTCCTAGATACTTTAGATATAAGATATATTCAACACTTTTGTATAAAAAACTACTAGGAACATTTTTGTGGAATATTTTAACCCTCTAACTCTTCGCTATATGGGTCTATTTTTTCTCTGTCATAAATAAGAGGCAAAAACTCTGCTTCAGCGGTGGTACAGCGGTATAAAATGTTGTACAAAAATATTTGCCATAAAACTCCACTATAGGTCTTCACAGACACCTAAGCTATAGGCTCAACTTCGTACTTATTCACAATTTGTACTCGGCATAGGAAAGCTTGTAAGCCTTACGTTTAAGTTATAAGATATCTTCAGCACTTTTATGTAACACAGCACAAGAAACATTTTTGAGGAATATTGTAACTCTTTCCTGTATGGTTATATTTTCTGTCTTGCTTGAAAATAGGGGAAAAAACTCCCCATAAATAGCGGTATAGAGGGCTACAAAAATATTTGTCCCAAAATTCTACTATAAGTTTTCAAAGACACCAAACCTAAAAATTCATTTTGAAAGCCAGAAATAAGTGAAATCTTAAAATGTGTTTAAGGGTTAATTTCGTACTTATTCGCACTTAATTTATGCTAAAATATGCCTCAAAAGCGGCTTTCATGAGTGTAGTTTGTATTAAAAATATGTCTAACGTAAAATTTCACTCTAAGTCATCTTACAAATAAACCTGCAAATATAATATGTGTTGTACAGTGTAATCAGAGTTACCGTTATTTGGTTTATTTTAAAAATTATATTCATATGAAATGTTGTGCATTTTAATGCACACTAATACCACAATGCACGACATTTGGCTATGGTGGTATTAGTGGAAAATTGTCCATATGTGTCATACTTACAACACACAGTGGGACCGATCCGAAAAATAATTGTTATAAATCTATATATTCTAAACTACTATTTCGATTACAAAATGATGCATGCAAAAGTCGTAGAGGAGGAGCTAAGCTTTTAAAAACTCGAGCTTCTGAAGAGGAGATCAGGAAATAACACTAGCTAGCAAATTTTTAACTTTTTGCCATAACCTAAAAAAAATATATATTTTTCCAACCTAATTAGGGATCGCTGAGCACGAATATGACATTAATTTATTTAAAGTTATGAGTTTAGTCGAACTGTATGGGTTTATATCCAAAGAAATTTTAATTATTTTGGCTTGAGTTATGTTTTAATTTAATTTTTCAATTAAATTATATAATTAATTAAGAGATAAATGTGAAGCATGTAGACAAAGAAAATTTTGACTGCGCGGAGGGTTGAACTGACGTTTTGATAGCTCCCGCTATTCTCATCAGAGTTCTTTACCGCATAGACCGCTCGACCAAAGTCGGGGTTTTGCAATCAAGAGCTGAATATCATCTACCTTTAATCATCAATTCATACTGTCAGTTCAACCCTCCGCGCAGTCAAAATTTTCTTTGTCTACATGCTTCACATTTATGTCTAAATAAAAATATAAATTAATTTATTTTTCTTAAGAAGCGATTTCGATTTATTCGGAAAAAACGTGTTTTTATGCTTTATTTTTACCTATTTCCAAAAGTCTTGAGAACTGTTCATCTGAATTATACAAATTTTGCACTGTTACAGAGATATCTCTTACCTCTTTCAACATTGTTTTCGTCGATTTTAATATACAAATTTTCTATGTGAGTATTGTGTAGGTTACTTTTTTCACAAAAGAATTCGAAAATGTTTATATCAGAAGACATTTTATAACAATTTTTTTCTGGTGATTTTTCCCCCGTTTTAGCGATTTTCCCTCGTTTGTGCGATTTTTTATTTTTATTTATTCAACACTTTTTTGTTTTATATTATCGCTTCATGTTTTCGTTTAATGTTTTCGTTAAATTTTGTTGTTACATGTTTTTGTTTCATGTTCTTATTTCTTTTTACTCCCTGCGATGTCCATTACGTCCCAAAGGGAGCTTTGTTCCCACAAATTTTTGATCTCTCCCAACCGAAGGTTTTGGTTCCCTTTGAAGATGAGACGATTCCTTAAACTATTTCATAACATTTATTTTACGATTAATTCCACTGTGCAGTTTTATGTTACTACTGAGTGCTTGCTTTTTTTTCTTCTAATAGCTGCTTGAACATATGAGTACATCTTCTCATTATTGTTATGACCTTTATCCTTTCTACCATTTTGAAGTACGACAAACATACATGGCTGATTCTCATTTCAAATGCTTTTGTCATGTCCATTGAAAGTATAGTAAAATATTTTATACAATAAACACATACATTTTAAAATGAAAACTGCTTTAGCATGATTTAAGAAATTATAAATAAATGTACATACGTTTTTTTTGTGTAAGACTGCACAGTGGGGCGGAATCAAAATATTTGGAACATAAATAAAGCATTTCTAAACGGACCTCTTAGATCAAGTATGGACGCTATGGGCAAAATTTTTCAAAATTGCATTTTTTGGGTTTCTTGGAACTTTCTTAAGAATTCAGAGATTCCCAGAAGAAAATCTTTATTTTTTTCTTGCATGGTATTAGATACATAAATTTTTTCATTTGTTTTGGAAAAATTTTGCTTTTACCGCACTGTGGGTTGTTATATATTCGAAGAATGTATTAGGTACACTCTAAAACATTACTTCAAATTTACGATCATATATTGTCTAAAATTGTGTTGAAAATTTCTCCTTGTCTAAAATTACATCGACTTTGTAGTTATTTTATTAAAGAAAAAACCTTTCAAATCAAACAAGTAAAAAAAATGTAACATAAAGTACTATAATACGGATATGGCTGAATGGTAGATTCGTCAGACTATCAGTCAGGGGGTCGCGGTTCAAACCTGCACGCAGCCAATCTCTTTTTTAGTAAAAGTATTTTGTTCAAAAATAATGCGCGTGTAATTTTAGGTCGATAATAATCGGAAAAGTGTTGCCGACTTTTATCGACCTAATTTTCAGCAAAAGTGTTTTAGAGTGTAGGTCGTATTTTGCAACAAATTATTTGAAATTTACATAACTTTTAACATTGTTAGTCGATTTTATTAAAATTAGTCTTATTTGAAAGAAGAGTTAGCCTACTTTTTGTTCATATATAAAGGTTTGTAACGAATTATTTTAAAAGATAAAAAATTTTCTATGTGAACGAACCCAAGTCAATATTAAAAAAGTGATCATAGCTTTTAATTTCGTTCTGCTATTATTATAATTTTTTGTTTTTAGAGATTAGACGTATAGTGCTTTCAAACCGTATACTCATTTTTGTGGTGTATTTTTTTCGCCAAAATTATACCCAGAACAACCGCAAATGTAAACAAAATTTTTAAAAATTTAAATATATAATTTTGTTTCAGC
Organism: Panzeria rudis; assembly: GCA_956483635.1. Lineage (NCBI taxonomy): Eukaryota > Metazoa > Arthropoda > Insecta > Diptera > Tachinidae > Panzeria > Panzeria rudis. The sequence continues at coordinate 87,804,854 of OY101451.1, forward strand.
ATCCATTGACTGAGGCGAACATCATAATATAAATCCTACCTTCTTATATTTTTATTAATTAAATTTGTTAAAAAAAACACAATATGTACGTTTAGAATGAGAATCACCCACAAACATAATATTAAGTGTGTATGTAGTATGTGTTGTTATGGACAAGTGCTACTGGTTTGTGGCATGTTTAGACAAGTACTGACAAGAATTATGTTTAAACATTATTAAGCCATGACCATATAAACATAAAGAATCTAAGCATTACGTTTAGTAAAAAAAAAACAATAAAAGACAAAAGTAATAAAAACTGATTGCAGTTCTCTGATTTAATCGTATTTGGAAAAACAGTAGCGTATCCAGCTAAAACTTTTGGGAGGTAAAATTTTAAATGAAACACACAATAAGACCGAAATGAAAAAAAGCTTAAAATAGTTGAACATGCTAAGAAAAGACAATTAGTGAAGTTCCGAACATTTGGAAAAAGTTCATTAATAGGTGTGACTCGCCGCGAGATGGCGACAGTCTGTTAATTGAGCTTACTAAAATTCGTAGGATTTTCGCTACAGTGTTGTTGCTACTGTCGCTGGTAGTGTAGTTAAAGGGCTCTGATGAGTAGACTGTGGTAGTCTCGAAACAGCTGTCAGTTCAACCTTCCGTACATCGAAATTTTTCTTTGAATGCTCAATATTTACATGCTTTAGAATTTATTTCTTAAATAAAAAAAAATAATTTGATCGAAAGATGAAATTGAAAATGAACTTAAGCCAAACTAATTAAATAGCTTTGGATAGAAACACACAATTTTTAAACATTTCTTGAAGAAACGTAATAGAAATTAGGCATATTTTATGCCTTTTTGGAGGGGAAGTATCCTATTTTACCCTTTCGAGGATCTACGCCTGTGGGGAAATAAAGCTGTTGTCGCTTAAGGACTACACTGAAAGAATTTCGCTTTATAAATCCAATGAAACAATTTCGTTAGATTTTTTCACAATTCTAATTAAATATTTCACAATTCTAATGAAATTTCACGAATGTTGGAATTCCTTCATTAGCTTTCATAGTTTCGTTAGAAAATTGCATTGGATTTATGAAAGCCACATTTTGTCATTTTATATGTTTATTGTTGTTGTACTCTTTCTATATCTTATACACTCATAGACACGTTATCTTGATACTGCTGTTGGCTGAAGTAGTTAAGACGTTGCGTATAAAGCGAATGATGACAATCATGAATCTGAGTTCGATACTGTGAAAGGTCATCAACATTAAAATTTTTTTCTGATGTGCATTGGCGTCTATTGTATATATGTATTTGTAGCATCCCTAGGGGGAAAGCAACTGACACAGAATATGTCACGTGACTAGTCCTTTGGGGATAGGGACCGGTTCGAGTTCTAACACTTTGCATGAAGGGGACCTATCACTTTAATATGGCTTTGTCATAGGAGGGAGCAATTAATACCTTTTCGACACTCTGTGATGTGTCACTAAACTGATCGAAAGAATACTGCCGGTTACAGTTTCTATGAAATTATTTGTAGAACTGACTGGTCGTAGGATTCAATAAAATATTTTGTAAATAAAAACAAAATAATTTTATAAATTTTTACACATTTTTGGAACATTTATGTATGCCGGATAAGTAATAACTAGTTTCTGTTATAACCGATCACAGTACACTCTAAAACACTTTTGTTGAAAATTAGGTCGATAATAGTCGGCAACACTTTACCGATTATTATCGACCTAATATTACACACGCATTATTTTTGAATAAAATTTTTTTACTACAAAAAGCGATTGTTTGCGTGCAGGTTTGAACCGCGACCTCCTGACTGATAGTCTGGCGTATCTACCATTCAGCCACAGTCGTATTATACTTTATGTTAAATTTTTTCCACTTGTACTAAATATGTTTAATTTGAAAGGTTTTTTCTTTAATAAAATAACTACAAAATCGATGTAATTTTACACAAGGAGACATTTTCAACACAAAATTTAGACAATATATGATCCTAAATTTGAAGTAATGTTTTAGAGTGTAGGTAAAGTAATAATTTCATTAAATCAATAATATAACTTCATTACAATAATGACAGAATATCATTAAAATAATGACAGAATTTCATTAAAGTGACGAAGTAATTTCATTAAAATAATGAAACAATTTCATTAAAACGATGAAATAATTTCACCAAAATAGTGCAATATGTTCATTAGCTTAGTGAAATTATTACAATAGATCAATGAAATTATTTCATATATTTAATTCATTTCATTAAAATAATTTTAACGAAACTTGTTTCATTAGTCCAACGAAGCGTGACGTTGGTTGAGTTTTAATGAAGTTTTTCATTACATTAATGTTGATATTCACAGAATTTATAAGCAAAATTCTTTCAGTGTAGAATCTGATTATCATAGATTAAAGTGTAAATTACCGTTAACACGGATTTAATATTTTCCATGCAACTAAACAAACATAAATGTACACATAAATATGTTTATAGCTTCTGCAGAGTATGTGCAGAATTTGGAATTAATTTTATATAAAAGAAAACGAAAACTAATAATTTTGTGGCACTAAAAAGCAAATAATGAAAAAAGTAAATCAAACATTAGTCTTGTGAAATTGCCTTTGGACAGTGAGTGAGTGGTGTCCTGTTGCCTTTTATGCTGGCTGGAGTTTATGATAATTTTATGTGTTGTAATAACTTCCGTTTTATCTCCTCTAGCTGTGTGGTTTATCAGCAATTGTTTATAAGTATGTATTTAGAAAAACAATTTGATAAAATATTTCATAAGAAATTTATATGGCCTCCCCCATTTGTATTAATTTTATATACGAAAGGAAGCTCAAAATCAAATTTGATCAGTAAATGTTTCTTTATTTACTTAACGCATTTTTGACAGCTATTGCGTTTGTTTGTCCAGTAATTTTTAAATTAATATGCCTTATCTTGAAAGGTTGCGATAAGTTGAAAAGAGGACAGACAGACTCCATCTCTTCGATGCCATCTCTATATGACCTCAAGAGCCCAACTAAACAAGTTTTTCAATGTTATAAAAGCATTAGAAAGAAGAAATAAGTAGCTCTTGGTTGATGCAACTGACTGTCACCTAAGAAGTGGACTAGAAAGAAACAAATAAATGACCACTGATGAAAAAGTTTGGCGACCTCTGAAACAGCATGTTGTTACGTTCTGCTTTAGTGTTGTTAGAATTAATTCCTCTATTTTTTTTCTTAATTAAAATAAATTAGAGTACAAATTTGAAATAACGAACTCAAGCCTGATTTAAAAGCTTTCAATTCAATCAATTTTGTTCCGAAATCTTATTTCGTACATATAACCCTGGGCTTCAAAAAAATTTTTTCGGACTTTTAAATAAATATATATGAAATATAAAGAGTTTAAGGCGCTTAAATAAAATCCGTTTTCAGTTTTTTTCTATCGCGTACAGATCTTTTTTGATGGACTTGACAAATATTTGCACTAGGTACACTCTAAAACATTACTTCAAATTTACGATCATATATTGTCTAAATTTGTGTTGAAAATTTCTCCTTGTCTAAAATTACATCGATTTTGTAGTTATTTTATTAAAGAAAAAACCTTTCAAATTAAACATATTTAGTGCAAGTGGGAAAAATGTAATATAAAGTGTAATATGGCTATGGGTGAATGCTAGATACGTCAGACTATCAGTCAGGAGGTAGCGGTTCATGCCTGCTTGCAACCAATCGTTTTTTTTTTAGTAAAATCATTTTGTTGAAAGATAATGCGTGTGTAATTTTAGGTCGATAATAATCTGTAGTTTTGCCGACTATTATCGACTTAATTTTCAACAAAAGTGTTTTAGAGTGTACATCAGTATAATTCACCCTAACTCAAGAACGCTTTGTCTGATTTGGACCAACAAAACTCCAAAGCATGCATGACAAAATTATCTTCAACTTTCTTAAAATATTTTTCTGATATGATCAATACTTTCGGAGTTATTCAAAGATTAGTCTAAAAAATGCCTTTTCATGCTAAATAAAAAAAATGTTTTTCTTTCTAAAAACTCATAAAAGAAAATTAAAAACTGCAGAAACTTTTACTTTCAACTATTGTTCTTGAGATCAGAGGTCTTATGAACAAAATAAGCCACATGTAATGAAAATTGATGGGTAAATGTCGATTTTATTCGCAATTAGGTGAATGTAGTCAGACACTTAAAAAGTACTTTCATTCTACCTTTTAAGTGTCTGGCTGTATTTACTTAATTGCTAATAAAATCAACATTTATTCCTCGATTTTCATGATATAGAACTTAATTTGTTCGTAAGACATTTGTCGTTAAGAACAAGAGTTAAAAAGTAAATTTTTTTCAAGCTTTAACTTTTTTACGAGTTTTTAAAATGAAAAAAAAAATTTATTTTGCATGAAAAAGCACTTTTTTCGATACTAATTTGTGAAAAACTCCAAAAGCATTGATCAAATAAAAAAACTATATTAAGAAAGTTTGCAGGTAATTTTGTCATGCATATTTTGACGTTTTGTTGATCAAAATCGGGTAAACCATTCCCGAGTTACGATGAAAAATATACTGATGTAACTAAAAGAAAATATTAGTCAGGCCCTTAAAAAAGTCTGTACGCTATAAAAAAAATTAAAACGCGAGTTTAATTTAGCGCATTTAAATTTTACATATTATGTATTACTTATTAACATCAATAATATTTCTGGTCATAGCTTTTTGTGTTGCTTTAAAAAAGCAATTATGAATAAATAGACTATAAATTATAGCAATCATTTATCTCTCACACTAATTGTAGAAAGAAGCGAGGCCAACAAAAGTCACTTGTAAGTTAAATTTACTGTTCCTTGATATAGTAATGAAATGTAAAATTTCTCTTGTACATTTTATCCATACATAAAACACAACACACCTTCTTTTATTAAGTTCAAGTTCATTAAAAAACAAATTTATGTTAATACAAATAAAAAGTTGCTAGACATATATTTAACATTTCTATTGTTTTTGTCATGGGTTCATAAATAAAAAATAAAAGAATTATGTATATATATTTTTTATTTTTATTTGTCCCACTCACTTACTCAACTAAAATTGACGAAAAACACTTGTACTTCTAAATGAAATTATAATTATTTATTAAGACGAAATTGCGTGACGAACAGCGTGAGAGTTCGTTCAATAAATTTTTAAAAGTGTTTCCCTTAAAACGAAATAATATTTGTAAATAATTAATAATGTGAACAAAAAAAAAATTACACTGTACAACAAAATAAAAATAGCGTGTTTTTCTAGTAGAGGAGACCCAAATTGGATATCATATTAAATTGATGCGAAATAATTTGTTATTTAATTGTGTTGGTGTTTATTTGCTTTGTTCATACCCAGGAGACAATTTTAGCCGACATGTCTAGCATCAGAAAAAATCTGAGACTTCACCAGACAATCAGCCGAGTTGTCTAAAAGGCCTTCAGACATTTGGCCGAACATTAGGCAGTTTTCTGGTACGATGTTTCTGCACATTGTCTGAAATATTATTCGATTAATATCAGAATAGTCTGCACATTATCCGAAGGTAATTTTATTTCCTTTAAGACATTTAACAGCGCACATTTTCTGATCTACGTCTTACGACTTATAGCAGTCACTTCTTCTATTTGTATCCGACATCGGATACAAATTCGGCATCTTGTGCAGCTTTTCTGTCCGACTTCGGACCGAAATTGGCAAAAATTGTTTGCTGGGTAGCTACAATGCACTGTTGTGCTCAGTAGTATGACTTGTGTTGTTTATTTTGTAAATAGTCGACAAATACCCGACAAACTTCATATTACCAGCGAACATTTCGCTGCTGCTGATTTAAAATTACCATTATTTCATATTAATTTTAACGGAATAATTATTAATCAAACCTTAAATTTCTTTGATTGAATATTTTTCATCGTTAAAATAATATTGTTATCACGGTTATATTTCAATTTAAATCAACATGACTATAACTTTAATTTCAAATAAATTTTAAGTTAAATCATGAATTCAAATGAAATTCATGTCACTTATGATGGTATTTAGTGTATATCTAAACTAAAGTTTGTAGCTGTTGCGGTTGCAGTAGTTAGCGCATTCCCTACCAAGCAATTGGCCCGAGTTCAAATCTTATATACTCGAATAGTGTGGATACTTGGCTACAATGTCCATATGGTTCAAGTAAAGATGTGCCCAACATGGCCAAAATCTCTTAGAGATCCACAGCAAAAACTTTTATGATTTTTGTAATGGGTAGTACTTTATTAATGGGTTACAAAGTAATGAGTGGTACTTATTTATCTTATTACTATGCTTGAAATTAGAACTACTACCTACTTCTTAATAAATTTGGTACGTATTTTTCTTATTATCTTAAAGTAGTTATAATTTGTTGATGTGTATTAATAAAATATGTAGACAACCACTTTTTAAGTCAACATATGTTTGTATATGAAAGCTAATTTTTGTCGCTTAAACTTATAAGTCGACATTAGCTACAATTTTCCAGCTGGGTAAAAAAATAAGAAATTTGAAAAAAAATATAAATAATATATAATGTGTGTAAATTAATTTTTTTAATTTTAGTTTGTTTATTTAACTACTTATTTTTTAGCTTCAAGTAAGCCAAATAATAACTAGTTAATTGCTGTGACAATGTAAACACATTTGTAAGGGGTACCCCTCATTTTTTGGACTTCTCAAACAAAAATAAGTAGTTATCGAGTCAAATTGTTAGTAGTTACGACTTAAATTCTGATATACTTTTTTGCCTACCAGTAAGCAACGTTTTTGCTGGGGATCTTTCAAAATTTACTTAAGTTCAATTTTCAAAGTTTTGTAAAAAAATTCATAAGTACAATTAAAAAATGCGACTTATATTCTCGAATAGTGTCGATCCTTGGCTACAATTTCCATATGGTTCAAATGAGCTACAAGTGAATATGTGCTCAAACATGGCCAAAAGCTCTCAGATATCGTCAAAAATTTACTTAAGTTCAATTTTCAAAGTTTTGTAAAAAAATTCGCAAATAAAATTGAACTACAATAAACATTTTTCTAATGCTTATGCGAATACACATCACGTATGTGAAATAATTAATAAAATAACTACATTAAATTCATGTTATTTTAACTTGAAACAACTTTGATTCAACATGATTCTTCGTATTATTTCAGTATAAATGTAATTGCGGTTTAATTGTACTGGAATATGAAATCAGCATGAATTATTGTTATTTCAAAAGGAATAATGTTCTTTGAAGATTATTGTAAAATCATGTTGAATTAACATGAAACACCTGTGAAACAAAATCACTACCGAAAAATGTTAAATTTTTTCTGTGAAACGTTTAACGTTGTATTGGGCATTTTGTGCTTTTCGTAAAAAACGGACAAAAAAAATCCCCTTAAGCGGCGATATAGCGGGCTAAAATGTTCTACAAAAATATTCCTCGGGGTGTTCTACAGAAAAATCCTGAACACATCTTATACCTTAAACGCAAGGCTTAAAGGATTTCCTATGCCGAATACTAATTGAGAATAAGCACAAAATTAACCCTTAAACATATTTTAAGTTTTAACGATTTCTGTTGTTCAAGTTGAGTCTGCAACTTGGGTGTCATTTCAGACTTATAGTAGAATTTCATGACCAATATTTTTGTAGGACGTTTTAGCCTAAAGCTAGTTTTTCATACTTTGTTCAAGAAAGATACAAAAATAGCCATATAACGAAAATCTAGAGGATTAAAATGTTGCACAGAAATATTCTACGTTGAGTTTCACATCAAAGTGCTGAACCTACCTTACACATTAAATATAAGGATTACAAGATTTCCTATGCCCATTCAGTATAACAATGTGCAAAAGGGGGAGGGGGACTTTACCTCCCCCAAAAAAATAGTCCAGACCTAAACTTTCAAAGCGCCGATTAAAATTTTTCTGTTGTATGTAAATTATGATTTTTATCAATTGAGTTTCTTCATTTAATTGTCAATAAAATCGAAATTTTTCCATTGATTTTAATGATTTCTGGCTTATTTTATTCCTAATATACATACACAGAAAAAAAACAAGTTCAGTTTTTGCTAACGAAAAATCCCGGTATTCAATAATTTTTTTTCTCCAAATTTCCTGTGATAAAGAATTTCGCTATTTTGATTACAAAATTATTAAAAAAAAAAATATGAATTTCAAAAAATTTTGACATGGCTGGGATGCGAACCCAGGTTTCTCGGTTTCTCTCTTCAGCTGGGCCATATCCCAGTTATTTTTTTATGAGATAAAACTTGTTTTAAGTACTTATGTATGAAAAGAAAAGAAATAACCGGCATGGAAAAGAAATACATACACTCTAAAGCATTACTTCAAATTTACGATCATATATTGTCTAAATTTTGTGTTGAAAATGTCTCCTTGTGTAAAATGACATCGATTTTGTAGTTATTTTATTAAAGAAAAAACCTTTCAAATTAAACATATTTAGTCCAAGTGGAAAACATTTAACATAAAGTATAATACGGCTGTGGCTGAATGGTAGGTACGTCAGACTGTCAGTCAGAAGGTCGCGGTTCAAACCTGCACGCAGCCAATCGCTTTTTTTAGTAAAAACATTTTGTTCAAAAATAATGCGTGTGAAATTTTAGGTCGATAATAATCGGTAAAGTGTTGCCGACTATTATCGACCTAATTTTCAACAAAAGTGTTTTAGCGTGTACAACGAAATAATTATCTCTCATTTCGAGATTTGCCCCTTTTTATTGCTTATTTGACTGGGCTTATTCACTTTATAGGTCTTTAAACGTTTTACTGTTTACCTTATTCTCTACTACAAATTTATTATGTATTTATGGTTTTAATTTTTTATCCATTAAGTTAAGAAACACCTGCTCTGTATTTAGTTTAAACTTTTTATATAAACAAGACCGTTTTTATGTAACTGCATAAGAAACTCTTAATAATTGGATTAAATATTGTTGTAAACTTAACTTGTTTAAAAGTTACTTTGCTGTGACGTCTTTGTCTTTTAGCAATTAATTATTTTAATAATAGTTCACTTTGAAATGACTTTTCGTGTTGACACCCAACACTCATTCATTCTTTTCTTTGTCAACTGGCCAAATGTGGCCTGTTAATAATTCTCACACTTAGTTTCAATATTAATACACACGAATATACATTAGTAGTAGTTGAATCAACAAATGAGAGAAGGGTGTCACTCACGTCATTGGCGTATATCACCGTGAATAAATATACATGCGTAGATTTTTTTGCCTTAAATTTCAGGAATGAAAAATTTTTCAAAGCAGTGACTTTTTACTTTTTCCTGGGTGCCACTGTAGACTAGTTCTGCAGAAAAGTTTTGCGATTAGTGTTTTTGCTCACGTAAGAATTATACAAATTTCTCTTCGGCCAGCAATACTACTCACGTTCCCATGTCTAATATATACACAAAGGTTTTCTTATAAACTGTCATTGTAATCAATTGGCCATTAAAAAATCGATAAATGAAAAGAAGAAAATGTCGCCAAGTTAAATTACGAATATTATAAATTATTGATAAATGTTTTGTTAAAAAAAAAAACAAATGCTAATTAAGAAAAATGTTTATAGAAAAGTCAAAAAAAAAAAGATAGCACAGTGTCGTGGTATACCGGGTTGGAACTTAGTTCCTTACGTTATACTTACCTTAGAAATTGGGCTTATTTTTTTAAATTATATAGCGTTTTTGTCCTTCTAGGGCTCAGATCTAATAATGTTTTAGAATTGATTAAAATTAGTTAGCTAGTTTGAAAGAGGCAGAAATTGCCCCTAAGCCTCCCCATCTCGTGGTCCTATTTTTGAAAAAGATATATAGCCTATGCGTCCTTCCAGACTGAGATCTATCCATGTTTTAAATGTCAATAAATTTGGTGAGATAGTTTCAGAGAGGCAGCAATCGCCCTTTAACCCCCTCGTGGTCCTATTTTGGAAAATATATTTAAATTTATTTAAATTTCATTAAAATTGCTTAGATAGTTTCGGAAAGGCAGAAGTTGCTCTCTAGCACCCTCCCCCGACTCGTGGTCCTATTTTTGAAAATATATATAGCCTATATGTCCTTCCAGACTCATCTATCCATGTTTTAAGTTTCATTAAAATTGGCTAGATAGTTTTGGGAGGGCAAAAATTGCCCCCTAGGCCCTCGTGATCCTATTATGAAAACAATATATAGCCTAAGTGTCCTTCCAACTCAGATCTATCCATGTTTTAAATGTAATTAAAATTGGTTACCTAGTTTTGGATGTGCAAAAACTTTATTTATAATAGAATGAATATTTATTTATAATAGGCATGGCACTGCTCAATTGAACCTAATGAATATGTTTCATAACAATTTTTTAAATAAAAGTAGTTTTGTTTTGCAAGGGGATTCGGTGTGGTTGCAAGGTTTCATAAGAATTGATTGAGTAGCAGTAGTTTCAAAATCTATATATAAAAATGAATCTGTGTTTGTATGTTTGTTTGTTTGTTTCTATGTTCCTTATAGGACGCCAGACGGTGCGACCGATCGTTGAGGAATTTCGGAAATATCTTATTCACGACAGGGAAATTCAAATAGCAAATTTTTTTAGGAAAATTTTTGGGGGGAAACGGTACCATTTCCATTCGAGGTAATTTTTAATTTTCCTATATCTGTACAACTTATAAGAGTAATGTTCTTTAAATTCGATATGTGTTATTCTTAGAATAACATACAACTTCCAGCAAAATATTGGTGATATAAGAGGGGGAAACGGGTACCTCCCATACGAGGTAGTTCTTAATTTTCCTATATCTGTACAACTATGGGAGTAAGACTTATTAAATTCTATATGTGTTATTGTTAGAATAACATGCAACTTCCAACAAAATATTGGTGGTATGGTAATTCTTAAGTTAAAGGAAATTCAGAAAAAATTAAAAAAAATTTTTTTTGTTGATTTCAAATTTATTTCAATTAAGATTATTGTTATATCAATAATATGAATTGTTGATTTTCTGAAAAAATTTTAGCTATCATAGTTGTTGTATTAACAATATTTTTTATAGACAATCCTCGAAGCGACTTTTTGGTTGTCTGCGAAAAACACTAAATGTCTTTGGACGGAATCGAACCGGCGACCTCTGGACTAATAGACTAACGTTCTTACCTCTCAGCTACAGAGCAATTCGTTATAAAATACGCAAATAATGAATACACACAAAACGTGATTTGCTTTGTTTCATCTACGTGTGTGTGTTCATTTGTTATATAAACAATGGTGATTGTTATTTTTTTCACAATACTTAACAAAAAATTTGGTTAGTTCAGTTTGTTGAAAAAAATTTCTTGATATGCTTTGTTTCATTTATATGTGTGCATTCATTTGTTATATCAACAATGATGATTGTTAATTTTTTTCACAATATATAAGAAAAAATTTGGTTAGTTCTGTTTGTTGAAAAAAATTTCTGTGTTTGTCGTATCAACAACTAAATTTGTTGTATTAACAAAATATATGTTTGAATTTAAATTACATATTAACAATTGAAATTGTTAGTTGAAGTTTGATGATATTTTACATGAATTACACTGTGCAACAAAATCAACATTTTTCATTTTCCAAATAACAAGGTTCTAACGTATAATTCTGGTATACGAGACCAAAAAAAAAAGATATGCGTATGTTGGCGTTTTGAAAGTTTACGTCTGCAGTTTATTTTCAGGGAAATTCAAATTTTCCCCTTGTTTGCTCATAGTTATAGTGAATCGGAATAGGGAATCTTGTAATCCTTACATTTTAGGTAAACGGTGTGTTAGCTTTTTATGTAGAACACTACATAGAACATTTTTGTGGAATTTTTTAGACCTCGTTGCATGGCAAAACTCGCTTTAAACAGCGATGTAGTCATGTCACAGAATACTATTCCGATCGAAAGGAGTTTGAATGCCGTAAGTTGCATTTCAGAAAACGGACAACGAAAATTTTCTTCGTAATCAAATCACTCTTAAATTTCAAAATGGAATTGACAAAGACTTTCTTTCTACTAACTGCATTTGCAGTAAACATAGCTGCCAGAAATGACGATTTTTTACGATATCACAAAAAACGATATGACATACTGTGTTGTAATATCATAGGTATTTTACAATATGACAACACTGAGAAAACCATGCACGGTCATAGCTGCCAGAAATGACGATTTTTTACGATATGACTAAAAACGATATGACATACTGTGTTGTCGTATCGTAAGTTTCTTACGATATGACAACACTGAGAAAGCCATACACTCATAGCTGCCAGAAATGACGATTTTTTACGATATGACTAAAAACGATATGACATACTGTGTTGTCGTATCGTAAGTTTCTTACGATATGACAACACTGAGAAAGCCATACACTGTATATGGCTTCCTCAGTTTTGTCATATCGTAAAAAACTTACGATATGACAACACAGTATGTCATATCGTTTTTTGCCATATCGTAAAAAATCGTCATTTCTGGCAGCTATGTGCACGGTGTATGGCTTTGACAATGTTGGCATATCGTAAAAAACCTACGAGATGACAACACAGTATGTCATATCGTATTTGTGTCATATCGTAAAAAATCGTCATTTCTGGCAGCTATGGCAGTAAATACCAAAAAAGGTGCATACTTTTAGGAGCGTCAAATAAATATTTGGCTTATGGCTTTTCATATCAATAAAAAGCTTAATATGCGCTTCGCTAGTACATAAAAACAAGAGTAAACAAAAGCTTCAAGGTATAAAAACTTTATCGCTGTAAAATCGAAATATAAAATACAGGGAATCTAAAGACTGCAGAAGAAAAACGACATGCCCGATAATTCTATCATAAGTCTAATTCGTACTTATTCACAATTAGTGCTAAAATGTCCCACAAAACCAGATTTTATGAAACTACTTTGTATTGAAAACATATCTTCTGGGATATTCCCCGTTAACAGCTTTCTCATAGAGAAGCCAATTAACTTGCTAGTTTAATAGCTCCTACAAGTAATGAAGACTTATGTATATCAGTGAATGCTTTCAATAACAAAACTAAATTAGAAATAAAAGAAAACTATTTATAACTTACCCAATATGGCACGCAAGTGTCCTTCAAGTGTTTGCAATATCGTTTGCTTGATTTCAGTAACACTCTTGCCCAAAAACTGCTCACTGGCCGTGCCCAAAAGTTCGTCAGCCTGATGATGAAAATAATAAACATTCATCATCTGCTTATTAAGATGACCCATTGATTTAGTTTTTTTTTTAAATTTTGTTTTTGGTTATTGAAGTTTATAGGAGATGGTGATGTAGAGTTAATTTATTTTTCATAATTATTTGTTTTGTGTATGTAGCAAATGAGGATGATGAGAGATAGTCAACACGCAAAATAAGGAATATACGAACGAACGAACGATGTTACGAATCCATCAAAAAGTTAAAAACGGAAATGAAATCAAACGAAACGAGTTTGTTAAAAAAAAGACAAAAAGAAGGAATAACAATATTAATATAAAATATTTAATAAATATATTTTTGATTTATATATTTCATATACATAAACATATATACATATAGATAACAGATGATATGTGAGTGTTATATAATAATCAATATTACTGGTCTTCAAAAAAAATTTTTTTCGGTCCTTTAAATAGAAATATATGGCGTATAAAGAATGCAATGCGGTAAATTAAAATCCGTTTTTAGTTTTTTTTCTATCACATATAGATCTTATTTTAATGGGACTGATTAATATTTCCACTAGGTACTTCAGTATAATTCTCGCTAACTCAAGAACGGTATAACCGATTGCGATCAACTAAACGTCAAAATATGCACTAGAAAGTTTCTTAATATAGTTCTTTGATTTAATCAACGCTTTCGGAGTTATTCACAAATTAGTATCGGAAAAAGTGAATTTTTCATTCAAAATTAAAAAAAAATGCTTTCATCTAAAAACTTATAAAAAGATATCTTATGAACAAAATAATCTATATATCTTGAAAATCGGTGGATAAATGTTGATATTATTAGCAATTAAGTGAATACAGCCAGGCAAAAAATAAATTGATTATCGAAAGTACGTTTTAAGTGTCTGAGTATATTCACTTAATTGCTAATAAAATCAACGATTTGTTACGGATTAGATACTTTATACTGAAAATTTTGTAAAAAGCGTTACGTTAGGGGGAGGGGGTATAAAACCTCCGAAAATAGCGTTACGTAATATGTGAATAGGCTCTTTGCAACATTTTGTCATGCACTATTCATGTCAATGCATTTCGCACGAAATGATAAACAGAGTACCATGCTTTGGCGTGAAATATAATATTGTTCCTCGTGGAAATGTTAGTCATGCTTATTAAAAAAAAGTCTGTACGTGACAGAAAAAAACTAAAAGCAGATTTTAATTTAACGCATTAAACTCTTTATGTTCCACATATTTTAATTTAGAGAACATTTTTTGTAGACCAATGTAATTTTTACATGATGTTTAAATAGTGTTATTAAACTGAATCACGATAAGTATGCTATATAAATTATTCAAAGAGGAAAAAAGTTGAAGACCCATATTCATAAATGATTGTTAAAGTTAGCTATAGTTTAAAGTAGGTTTTAACTTTAGCCATCATTTATGAATGCTTGTACCATAATTTATTGCGATTATCCTTAATATTTTCATCATATTTACAAAATTTCCATTTTCCATTTTTTCATATAAGTAAAGCTAATTCAGTTTTTATACTTATTATTAAGTGTTAATTTAGATAAATAAAAATACATGTTAAAAATAAATATTTTTTACTTGATCATACCTTGTTCTCAAAATAAAAAAAAATCAGTTTTTTTTTAATAAGACCAATCAAAACTAAAGCAAAAATCTCTCCAATTACAAGATTTCGTTGACCAAAATGAAATACATTAAGAAAAAAAACTAAATCAAAAGTTCAATAAAATGAAAATGTTTGTGAGTTTTTTGTTTAAAGAAAAATCATACCTCTTGAGTATCATAAGACTTTGCATACGAGTTTGACTAAAGAAAATAAGAAAAAAAATAAGAAAAGAAAATCAAATCAATAATTAATATTAAATGAAATGTTTAAAATAAGCTATTTTTATAGTGATATACAAACTAATTACTACGTGTTTCAGAAAGAAAAATATTTTAAATCAAAAAGCTGAAGTGATATTAAAATAAAGAAAAATTATATTTTTAAAATTCTCAAAGTTATTTGATATAACTAGTTTGCAAAGAAAATGTTCTTTAAATGTGGAATATAAAGCGTTTAATGCGCTTAACTAAAATCCTTTTCAGTTTTTTCTGTCACGTAGAGACTTTGTAATGAGCGTTATTAATATTTCCATTAGGTACATCAATGATATTACACGTTAAGTCGAAAGCGGTATGCAGGATTTCGGTAACCGAAACGCCTAAAAATGCATGACAAAATTATCTTCTTAGATTTGATCAACGATTTCGGAGTTATCCTGAAATTAGTATCGGAAAAAGTGCTTTTTCATGCAAAATTATTATTTTTTTCTTTCTAAAATCTCATAAAAAATTTTAAGCTGTGAAAACTTTATTTCTACCTGTTATTTTTAAGGCAGTTGTCTAACGAATAAAATATTCCATATCTCATGAAAATCGATAAATAATTGCCGATTTTATTAGCAATTAAGTGAATATTCCCAGACACTTAAAAAGTACTTTGGGTTGATTTGTGATTTGAAAAAGAATATTTTTTTTTTGAATGGAACTATATTTTAAGTGTCTTATAATTGTTACTAAAATAAACATTTATCCATAGATTTTCATGATATATTTTGTTCGTACGCCAGATGTCATTAAGAAAAATTTTTAAAAATAACGTTTTTGCAGTTTTAAATTTTTTATGAGTTTTCAGAAAGATTTTTTTTTCACTTTGCATAAAAAACCACTCTGCGATATTAATTTGTGAATAACTCCGAAATTGTTGAGCAAATCAAGAACTATACGAAGAAGGTTTGGAAGTAATTTTGTCGTGCATATTTTGGCATTTTGTTGATCGAGTTAGGTTGAAGTAGACTGATGTACCTAGTGGAAATATTAATCCAGCCCATTACAAAAAAAAAACTATAAGTATTATATTATGTTCAGACATGTGCTTTCATTGAGGCAATTAAGCTTTAAATTGAGTTATCAATTTTGGTGTTCACACGTATGCAATACAGCTTACTCAATTAGCATTTGAAGGTATATCTAACAGGTGGGCTCACTAGCATAGCTGGCTACTACTGGTTGATGTCTTATTTTCGCAACATGCGAATTTTCGCGATACAAGCAACAAGTTTTTATATTTGTTTTTAGGTGTTTTTGCAAGTTTTACATTTATTTATTTATTTAAATTTTATTTAAGTTTGCCGTGTAAGCGAGTAACGAATAGACAGTCAGATGTTCTAGTGAGTTCACCTTTTAGATACGCCTTGCGTCTGTTCAACTTACTTACTGGAGTTCTTGTATGTTAAATTAAGCTCAATAAAGGCCTTAATTATGTAAATTTCTTAATTGCGCAATTAAGGTGCATATCTGAATAGGGTATTAGAAAAAAATTAAAATTGATTCTAGTTTAGCGCATTAATCTTTATATTCCACATATTTCCAATTAATTTGCATACCAGTGTTATTAGATGGTTGGAAAATTTACAAAAAGTTTTAATAAATAAAAACTTTAAACAAAAATAGATTGCATTTGTTGAGAGCTCTGTTAAAACAGCTTTTACCGCCATGTTTACAAAAACTAAATCATACTTTTAGGATCACAAAAATAAACAATAACAGTGGTTTAAAATGTACAAAAATTCATATAAGGTGCTAATAAAATATACATAAATATGTAAATAAGTAAATAAATAAATAAGTAAAACCATCAAACGGACTGTCAAACGTTTTATTTTAACTTTAACCCTTTATAGCCCAGCATCTTGAAATCATTTCTTTTCATAAGTTCTAAAAGCTGACAGTTTATCAACGAAATTGAAGAGCTTTTGAGAAGCAAGGGCAACGTTCATTTCATAAGTTCTAAAAGCTGACATTTAAAAGAGGCACAAACTTTATCAACAAAATTGAAGAGCTCTTGAGAAAGAAGGGTAACGTTCAATACACAAAATTAGTTTCCTTTTTGGGTAAGGGACTGATTCAGTAAAAATAAATCAAACGTTCACTCAAAAACTTGTATGAAAATCAATTTAAAATTATTTAAAAACTAAGTGCTTTTCACACAAATATTTTTAACAAGACGATTTTGTTCGTGTTAGTGAGTCAGGGTGTAAATGGCACGAAAACTATAGTATTTTTCAGGTTGTCATGTTTTTAATATGTATTTTAAAATCAGTAAATTATAAAAAGAGAATGAATCAAAACACGTACAATATGAGAATTCTTCATACGGAGCTTGGTAATCACAACCCCGAGAATTTGCTTGATTTTGAGGGGGCTTGTATCATATTAATTTGCGTTTGATTTTATTACATAAAACTAAAAAAAATCTTGCTATTTTAACTAAATTCTATACAAAATATAAAAAACAAAACCCAGGAATTAATGTTTTTTTTCGAAAAAGAAACTTACTTTTGTTTTAAGACATTCTCTGGACTTTAAGAACTACAAAAAATGTATAATTAACAAAGTATTATAAAAAATATAAAACAAAGAAAAAAAAGGCATAAATATCATACATATTTATTTAAATTTATTTTAATATTCAAATAAATAATTGAAAATAAGCGAAATGACATGCAAGTCTTATAAAAAAAGATTTCTATTTTCGAAATAGAATGACTTAAATACTTTTATATATTTTTTTAAATAACTAATAAATAATATATAAATTTTAATTTAATTTTAAAAATAACTTCTTTTTAAAACGAGTTGAGAGATACTGACCTTCATTATTTTACATTGTGCCACACCGGTAACGGTCAAAGGAACACCCTGGGCTGTTTCCACATTTTCACACATGGGATTTAGAGTCATAACATTAAGGGAGAGACGCTGAACATCTGTCACCAGCCACCATGCCCATGCCCAGCCACCTACAATAGTACGCTTTTTGGTTGAGCCACAGCAGCCACCTGGAAAAGAAAAAAATTTATATGAATTAATGGTAGTTCTAGATCAGCAGCGGGAAATTTTTGCAAGTAATGCGAAGTTTGTTGACTATTTGTCGTGTATTTATATTTACACAACACGAACATCAAATTAAACAACAACACACTTAAACAACCATTTATTTCTCATTTATTTAGTTTCAGGCGATTCACACGGTTATTTTTAATTATCATGAAAAATTTTTTGGTGGACGAGAGCGGTAGAGAAAATAGAGGTGTAGAAAAAACATCACGGTTTCTCTTTTCCATGTTTTTTTTATTCTTCTTTAGCTCGATTTGAATTTTCTCTCATTTTCTCTCTCTCTCTCTCTCTCTCTCTCTCTCTGTGATTGTATTCATAGCTGTCAGAAATGACGATTTTTTACGATATGACTAAAAACGATATGACATACTGTGTTGTCGTATCGTAAGTTTCTTACGATATGACAACACTGAGAAAGCCATACACTGTAAATGGCTTCCTCAGTTTTGTCATATCGTAAAAAACTTACGATATGACAACACAGTATGTCATATCGTTTTTTGCCATATCGTAAAAAATCGTCATTTCTGGCAGCTATGATTGTATTATGGTTTTTGTTATTATGAATGAGTAAATACAAGGCGAATTCATACTAGGTGGCCGCAAGAGCACAGCTGTTTACGTAAATGTTTACACATTTGGCCTGTCAGCAGTGTTAATGTATCAAATTTTTTGACAGCCCAAATATAAATTCTCCACGGCGAATTCTCTTGCGACTACATGGTGTGCATCTGCCTTGGAGTAAATATAGCAAAAAAAAAACATGGAAATAAAAATCATCGTATAAACGCAAGATGTTTTTAGGAGATGTTTTCAAAGATAAATAAAAAAAAATTCATGGTTTTTAGGGTTCCGTACACCAAAAGTGTTAAGGAACCCTATTTTCACAGAATATGTAAAAAAATATCCCGCTACAACATATATATGACAGATAAAAATTAAAGGGTGTTCTAAAGCGAGCAAAGAAACATGCAGAAATACTAATGAAATATACAGACACTTATATAGACACTTAAAAATTTCAAAGTTAGAGTTAATTGGTGTAGTCTGTAGAATAGCCTACACCAATTAACACTGATATTTAAAACAATAAAAATTAAAGGGTGTTCTATCAGTTAATGTAATATTACTATGTTATTTAGACAATATGCTGTATCTTGGAAACTGTAAGAGGTAAACTCTTGAAAATTTCAAAAACGCTAAAGCTAAAAAATTCCAAAACTAAAAAAAAAATGGCAAAACGAAAAATTGTCAAAATGAAAAAAGCGCTTAAAGGATAAAAGCACCAAAATTAAAAATTAAATCGCTAAAACGCAAAATACCACCAAAAATAAAAAGTTCGCCGAAAAAGTAAAAAAACGACAAAAACCGAAAAAAGTCGTCAAAACGAAAAAAAAGCACCACTACAACATAAAAAAATCGCTAAAACTAAAAATATCATCAAAAACGAAAAAATCGCCAAAAATGAAAAAAATAACCAAAACGAAAAAAAGCACCAGAACCAAAAAAGCTAAAACTAAAAAAATCGCCAAAAACAAAAAAAAAATCGAAAAAAGTGTCAAAACAAAAAAATCGCTAAAACTAAATAAAAAACCGAAAAATCCCCAAAACCGAAAAAGGCGTCAAAACTGAAAATATATCGCTAAAACTAAACGCCACAACCAAATAAAAAACGCCATAACTAAAAAAATCTACCAAAAAAGAAAAAATTGCAAAAAAGTAAAAATCGCAAGAAAACTAAAAAAATCGCCAGAACGAAAAAAACTGTCATAACACAAAAAAATCGATAAAATTAAAAAAATAACCAAAAACAAAAAAAAATCCGCAAAACTGAAAAAAGCACCAAAACTGAAAAAAATCGCCACAAGTAAAATAAATCACTAAAACTAAATATCTCATCAAAAAGTAAAAAAACGCCAAAACTAAAAAAATGCAAAAAACGAAAAATCGCCAGATAAAAAAACGAAAAAAATCACGAAAAGTAAAAAAGCAACAAAACCAAAAACATCGTCAAAAACAATGAGAAATGCTTAAAAAATAAAATAATAAAACTAAACAAAAAGCACAACGAAAAACTGCCAAAAAGAAAAAAGGGCCAAAAACGAAAAGGGATATACATATGTGTATTCGTACGGAACCCTTCGTGTGCGAGCCAAAGTCGCACTTTACTTAATTTATTTATTCAACGTGTAAATTGGGTGTTTCTCTTCCTTTCTCTTTGGGCGTGTTGCGGCCTCCTAAAATATTATGTTCATAGATTCTGCTTTAGTAATGTCAAAATTAATTACTTTTTTTCTGTATTAAATACTTTTTAATACATGTACAACATTTAAATTACCAAATTCAAATCTGATTTAACAACTTGCAATTTCACAATTGTTTCAACTTATTTAGCTAAATATTCGCACCGCCCCATCTTGCCCATAAATTTTCTTTGGCTTTGGACAAGTCTATGTAAGCTAATTGTTGCATGTTGTATGTTACAGAAATGTCACTTTCAAAAAATCTCTACTTTAGACAATATTAAAATGTAGCTGTCACATCTTGACAGATTCTTTTTTTTTTTTTGTTAGATTGTCAAGTGTTTTTTAACCTTTAAAGAGAAAGTTTACAAATGATAGAAAGAGAACTTAGCCTGTCACAAACAACTTTTTCTATTAAAGCATTTAAGAGTAGACAGAGCTTTTTTCTATGGCATACGTGAGTGTTAGCATGTATTAACAGTATATTTTCCCTTAAAAAGAAATGTATGCAAATATTTAAATAACAACAGCCAAATAAGTATTGACATTTACGGGAAATGCCTTACACAAGGAACATTTTAGTACTAAATGTGAAGAAGTACGATATTAACCCTAAAACAGATTTTAAGTTTTGAATGATTTCTAGCGTTCCAGTTGATTTTGGAGATTAGGGGTCTTTGAAGACTGATAATAAAATTTTATGGAAAATATTTTTGTAGAACATTTTAGCCCGCTATATTACCGCTGAAGGGCAGTTTTTGTGCCTTTAAAAAAAGGACCAAAAAGACCCATACAGCGAATATTTAGAGGGTTAAAATGTTCTACGAGAATGCTCCTCGTGGTGTTTACATAAAAATGTTGAACACATCTTATATCTTAAACGCTGATTTCCTATGCGAAGTCATTATAATAGTGTGCAAAAGGGGAAAGTTTAACTTCCCCTAAAATGAATTTCAGATATAATATTTCAAAGCGGCGATACACGTATATTTTTTGTACCCTCTACCAGAATTAGTCGTTAGAACCTTGTAGTTTTTTACTCGACTGCGCGACGCAAAGAAGGGTTTTGTGTTTATCAGCCCATGTATGTATGTTTGTATGTGAGTTCCTTTGCAGCATATAAACCGAACGCGTGGGCAAATTTTGATGATTCTTACCTCAATCGATTTGTCTTAATCCTGAGAGTGTCACTAAAGATATGGCAATAGTCAGACTTTAATATGGCGGCATTTAGGGAAATCGAGCAAAATTAAAAGTCTGCGAACTATATTAAAATGGGTATCATTGAACAGGTATTTAAAAATAATCATTATGTTTCTCTTATGCTTTTTCATTTCGAATCACCATTTCGGATCTTTAACGGTTTAAAGTTAGCTAGCAAACAAAAAAACCCCCCAATTGCAAAAAAAAGTCTACTTTTAACAAAAATCTAAAACCAACAAAAACATGCCAGATAGAACTACCTGCAAACTTTCTTAATATAGTTATTTCATTTGATCAACGCTTTCGAACTTATTCACAAATTAGTGTCAAATAATAGAGCTTTTTCATGACAAATTAAATAATATTTTCGTTAAAAAATTCATTAAACAAATTTAAAACTGCAACAACTTTAACTTTTAACTTTTGTTCTTGAAGAGAACTATCTTACGAACAATATAAGCTTTATATTATAGAAATCGATGGATAAATGTTGATTTTATTAGCAATTAAGTGAAAAGATACTTTCATTCAAAAATTTTTTTTAAAACTAAAAATAAATTTAGTAATTCTCGTGTTAGGATTTCACGAAAAGTTTGTATATGTATATGAGAATTGCGATCACATTCAATAGAGCTACCAAACACGTGGTGATAAGTAAAATGCACATGAGCACTGTTGATGGAAGTGTAGAGGATTCCGAAAACAGCTTTCTAGGAATACTAATCATTTCTAATTCTTACTTAATATAATGTTACGAACTTTATTTATTTGCGCATGTTTAAGCATTGTCTATATGCAGCTTTTCATTGGTGCCTTACCAAATCGTCAGTAGACTCCAAACACAATTTTGAACAGTTACAAACCGTTTATCTTATGTACAGACTTTCAAAAACCATTTGAGAATTCACAAATATGTAAATGATTTTCAAAAATAAGCAAAAAATTATTTGCTGGGTTTTGTATGATTTTCAAAGCCTACTTTGCTTATTTTTAAAAATCATTTACATATTTGTGAATTCTCAAATGGTTTTTGAAAGTCTGTACATAAGATAAAAGGTTTGTAGCTGTTCAAAATTGTGTTTAAAGTCTAC
The DNA here is from genome assembly GCA_956483635.1 of Panzeria rudis. Taxonomy (NCBI): domain Eukaryota; kingdom Metazoa; phylum Arthropoda; class Insecta; order Diptera; family Tachinidae; genus Panzeria; species Panzeria rudis. The sequence continues at coordinate 87,827,618 of OY101451.1, forward strand.
TGACGATTTGGTAAAGCACCATTGAAATGCTGCATATAGACAATGCTTAAACACCAGCAAATCAATTTCATTTAAGATTTATTTAATAAATATCATAAAATTTATGATTTTTCATTAAAAAATATTTATTTCTTATAATTTTCACTAATTCTAATAAGAAAAAATTAACATTACTGTAAAAACAACAAATGAAATGACGTTTCATATCATAATATATTCATCTGAGCTTGAGCTCTGATGATTATATCCCCAGCAAAAACTACTGCTTCGGTCGAAGCAGATTTATAAGCAAGAGAAGCTAGTTCTGTGTTTCTACTGCATCGCAAAGCGCTTTGGAACTCTTGTTTTTGATATAAAACAGCGCTTTTTTCAAAGTATCGAAAATGCTCTAAAATCATGTCTCATTTTATCATCGTTAGACTACAGACAAAACAAATCGTGTTTTATTATAAATTTCTATCTTCCATGAAATAGGCATAGCTGCCAGAAATGCTGATTTTTTTACGATATGACAAAAAACGATATGACATACTATGTTGTCATATCGTAAGTTTTTTACGATATGACTACACTGAGAAGACCATACACCGTGTATGGCTTTCTCAGTGTTATATCGTAAAAAATCGCCATTTCTGGCAGCTACGGCAATAGGTGGGAAATATGGAAAGAGAGTATACTTTTGATGGGTTTTGAGTTTTTAAATGTGCTAGTGTTTATTTGAAACAAAATGCGTGCGACAATTCTTTAGAACCTATATTGGTGAAAACTACAAGCTACTGTATATGATTTTATTAATGTTTGAGTTCGTGTTCACGAAATGTAAAATGACTAAAAGTAAAATGACTAACTAAAAATTAGGAGCACAGGAAGATCTATGCCTTCTTTTTGAGCATTCACGGAAGCACTTCAAAAGATTGCATGTGGAAGGCATGAATGTTTTTTACTGCTTCCAGAAACATGATATTTTTTTGCTGGGTCATAACGCTGATATAACATTAATAAATTGAGCCTATACGTGATGACTAAACTCTTATATGTATGTAAATATTAAACTCTTTATATTCCATGTATGTACACAGAAAAACAATTTTGTAAATACAATTAATTTTTTAATTATATCAATTAAATAATTTATTGATTTTGAACCTACAACGATTTTTGTAAATACAATTACGAAATTGTAAGTTAAAGGAAAATCAGAAAAAAATTAAAAAAATTTTTTTTGTTGATTTCAAATTTATTTCAATTAAGATTATTGTTACATCAACAATGTGAAATGTTGATTAGCCGAACAAATTTTAACTATCATAATTGTTGTACATATTAACAACATACAATCACAATCTTCAAAGTGACTTTTTGCTTGTCTGCGAAAACCACTAAATGTCTTTGGGCGGATTCGAACCGGCGACCTCTGGACTAATAGACTAACGTTCTTACCTCTCAGCTACAGAGCAATTCGTTATTAAATACGCAAATAATGAATACACACAAAACGTAATTTGCTTTGTTTCATCTACGTGCGTGCATTCATTTGTTATATCAACAATGATGATTGTTCATTTTTTTCACAAAACATAACAAAAAATTTTTTGTTAGTTCAGTTTGTTGAAAAAAATTCTTATTTTGCTTTGTTTCATCTACGTGTGTGCATTCATTTGTTATATCAACAATGATGATTGTTCATTTTTTCACAATACATAACAAACAATTTGGTTAGTTCGGTTTGTTGAAAATAATTTCCGTGTTTTTGTCGTATCAACAATTCAATTTGTTATATTAACAAAATATATGTTTGAATTTAAATTGCATATTAACGATTGAAATTCCTGGTTGCAGTTTGATGATATTTTTTTTCTGTGAATGTATTTTTATTGAAAGGACATTTTCTTTGCAGACTAGTGTTATGAAACTTTCTTAACTTTTTCGTATTACAAAAATATTTAAATTCATTAGATTCAAAATCAGTCTCTTTAGCAAATTGAGGGAGAGAGTTTAATGCAACAAAAGAAAGCCACTCTTTTTCTTAACTCTTACTTAAAAGTGGTCAAACCAAAGTTTAACCATTCAAGCCAAATTAACATTCAGTTGCAACAAAGACGAGCCAGAGAAAAGAAGTTAATACGGTCGAAAAAAGTTTTTTAAACGAATTTTATATCATTTTATAAAGCAGAAGCGAAAAAAAAGAAAGTGAATAAAATATTAACGTACATTTGTGAAGTTTAAGGGAAAGAATTTATAAAAGAAAAAACTAAACGTAAATATAATTTACTTAATAGTTTTCAAGTTATTACAAACAAATTACACCATGAGTATTAAGTAAGTGCTAAAATGAAAAAGAAAAATCAAATAAAGATAAAAAGAAAACAACAAAAAGAAAAGAAATAACAGTAAAAACTGACGGCAATGGCGTGGCGCATGCGCAATTCTAGCTCATTGCCCGCACCAAATGTATTTATGCTATAAAAGTTTTCCAAGAAATGTTAAAATAAAATAGAAATTTCTTAAATTTCATAACAAACAAATTTGCATAACTTTTTGTTACAAAAACAAATTTTATAAAAAATTAATCATTTGTTGGAATAATGAAAAAAGAAGAAATATGCGCTCATAAATAAATTAAATAAAATCAGTGAAATGAAAAGTGAATCATTAATAAAAATTTCTATGACGAAAAAAAACAATCTAACAAACAAATATTTTTTCAACCAAATACAAGTTTTTTGTTCAACTTAATTTCTATTTGTTTAATTATATTTTATTTTTGATTTAAAAAGTTAAAACAACACCATTAAAAAAAATTAACATTAAAGGAAAGAGAAATTTCAGAACTTTTAACTAGATAATCATTAATATGTGTTTAAACATGTATATTAGGGTGGCCCTCTTTGTTTCAGAGATATTTAAGAAGTTTTTTCGAAAAACTATTTGTACCTATGCAAAATTTTAATTTTCTCAAAGTGATTGTTATTTAGCTAAGTTTCTCATAACATTACACTGTACAACAAAATCTATTTTTTAAAAATAAATAGTGAAGAGCACATTAGTCCCTAAACTTCGAGTATATTATCCAAATTATTCTAATATTTTGAATTTCTAAGGGAGGCTAGAGCGATTCTTGGCGCCCCACCAGAAGGCCGACTCAGTCTGTCCAGGTTCGTGTCAAAGGTCTGCTTCCTTGGAGACTAATGCTTGAGATTTTTATTGTATGAACACTCGTTTACGAAACTACAACTCCCACGAATGTGCCTTGTTTCGCACGACCTTATGCTCGGCCAAAGTACGAAATGATCTATAGTGACTATCTGGGGTATCTCACAACGGTGAGTATAAGGTAAATTCGGGAGACCTTACACTCGCTAAAATACGAAATAATATTAGGACGAATATAAGGTAAAGTCGAGAGACCATACACTCGGCTAATAATATTACAAATGAATTTAAGGTAAATTCGGGAGACTTTACACTCAGCAAATACTACAAAATAATATTACAGAGGAATATAAGGTAAATTCGGGAGACCTTACACTCGCTAAAATACGAAATAGTTCTACGAATGAATACAAGGTAAATTCGGGAGATCGTACACTCGGCTAAAGATACGAAATAGTTCTACGACTGAATATAAGGTAAATTCGGGAGACCTTACACTCGCTAAAATACGAAACAATGGCACCAATATAACCACATGCACACTACAGCCAATCCAAGGTAAATGCGGACGACCTTGGTGTGACCACTACTACAGTTTATATCATGCGAATATACTTGGGAACAAGAATCGGTAAAGCTCTCGGACGACAGTTCAAGTGGCTGGCTTGTAACTGCCGTTCGTACGGTATCGTGGCTTCCTCCCCTTTCTATGCAGAAAACTAATCTACTTATTCAATACAAAACATAAAGCGAGTGAGAATTTCTAGATTTTTACGTACAGGTTTATCACCACTAGGTAGATGTGTGTGAATGTTTATTGCTTGCCGTATACATGGGTACATAATTGTTATCACGTGTTGACAACGTGCATGTTTGTTGTCGATGTTTTATTATATATATTGAGTGGGGGTTCTAGTTAAATGTTTTTATAAAAATGTGGGTTGGGGCATTTGTAACGTCACTTTACAAGTGAGGTTAATGTGTTCAACAAAAATGTTTATCGTATTGTTTTACATAAAAGTGCTAGAAACATCTTATACCTAAACGTAAGGCTTACATGATTTCCTATACCGAGTACTATTTGTGAATAAGTACGAAATTAACCTTTAAACACTTTTTAAGTTTTAAATGATTTCTGGCGTTCAAGTTGAGTTTGGAGCTCAGGTGTGTTTAAAACTTATAGTAGAACTTCCTAAGGGGAATTTTTTTCGCAACTTTTTTTAAAAAAGAGACAAAAAGACCCATATGACAAAGAGCTTAAGGGTTAAAATGTTTTATACCTAAAACGTAAGGCTTGCAAGATTTCCTATGCCGAGTACTAATTGTAAATAAGTACGAAATTAACCCTTAAACGCATTTAAGTTTTGAATGATTTCCTGTGTTCAAGTTGAGTCTGGACCCATTTGAATACCCAATATTTTTGTAGAACGTTTCAGCACGCTATATCGCCCCTAAGGGGTATTTTTCGCAACTTTTTTTTTAAATTGAGCATTAGATAATATTCAAAGTATCAAAGGCAAAATAACGTTAATTAATGCCGCAACCTACACAGTAGAACATAACAACCTTGTTTTCGGAAGACGCAACATTACCTTGCTAGTGTTTATTTCTGTTCAGGTGGCCCGGTTATTTAAGTCTTATTTGTACATTTCATTAAAGTTTAAACCGGATCATATTTAACACTTCAGTGCAGTTTGTTCTTACAGTAACCTAAATACAATTTATAGAAACTCGTTATAATGGTTCCCCAGATATGGGATCATTACAAATTACGATGTATAAGGGTTGCAAGTCTCCAACTCCTCCTATACCACCACAAATCTCGCTTTGGTGGTTCTTTAGATATAGGAAAATTAATAATTACTTTGTATGGGAGGTACCCGTCTCCCCACGCCCACACCACCAAGATTTTGTTCGAACTTTCACTTTGTTCTAATAGCTACTCCCATCAAATTTAGAGAGCCTCACTTTTGTAGTTCGTCGGATAAAGGAAAATTAATAATTACTTCCTATGCGTGGTACCCCTCTTCCCCTCCTATACCACCAACATTTTGTTGGTACTTTTACTTTGTTCTAACAGTTCTAACAGTTACCCACATCAAATTTAGGTCGGCTCACTATTGAAGTTTTGCAGATATAGGAAAATTAATATTTACTTTATATGGGAGGTACGCATCTCCCCCCTCATATACCTTCACGATTTTGTTGAAACTTTCACTTTGTTGTAAGAACTAACCAAACCAAAATTTAGAAAACCTGACTGTTGTAGCTCGGCAGATGTAGGAAAGTTAATAATTAATTTTTATGTTGGAGACCCTTATGCCCCTCCTATACCTCCTGGGCCTTTTTTTGGAACTTCCACTTTGTTGGTAACTCTTACCTCACCAAATTTAGAGAATTTCACTATTGTAGTTCTGTAGACATAGGAAAATCAATAACTACTTGTATGGGGGTACCCGTCTCCCCCCAACCTATAACTCTTAGATTTGGTTAAATTTTGCATTTTATTCTAATAGTGACCGATATAAATAATCTACAGTCGACTTATTAAAATTCAAAAGAAAAAATGGCATATTTAAGATTTAAGAACTCTGTCAAAGTAACGTTCAATTCATTTTTGTATGAGTTTAATATTTTTTTTTTTTCAAACAATGGAGATGTCTATGTGTTTCGAAGAGTTTTAACAATAGTTTTAATTATTTAGGCCCCCCTAATGTGCGTAGTTTATACACAAAACTTTCTTATTACAACTTTAAATAGCTTGTTAATTCTAAATTCTCATTAAAAGCACACAGTGTGTGCATGTGTGCAAAACACCCTCATGCGTTTTTAATTTTTTAAAAACGGCAACACTTTGTTTTTCTTTTTGTTTTGTTTCAAATACTCTACCTTGAACTTGATTCATCATAAGTAAAATCAACTGTTTGTTACTTACCAAACCATGAACTGCATCAATGAGTAAAAGAAATATTTCTTAGAAAAATTATAGATAGAGTGCTGTGAGAAGTATGATAAATCTGGGGATAAATATGATATGGCAACTCCCATCACAGCACAGCTTTTAAATAGCCCCTATTCATTTGTGACAGTCCGGCCTTCAATATCGATCGAAATTTTCTTTTCAAATTCTATCGAAATCGGAAAAAAAATTTTTTTCTTGTTGGTCATTTAAATAAAAATATGTGGAGCTTGACTAATATGACTTCCGAAATAGGGCGATAACATGCATAACTGGAGATGGGTTTGTCCGATTTGGATCAATAAATAACCAAAATATGAATGACAAAATTACGTACTAACTTTTTTAACATAGCTTTTTGATTTTATCAACGCTTTCGGAGTTATTCAAAAATTTGTATCGAAAAAAGAGTTTTTTCAAAAAAAAATTTTCTTTCTAAAAATTCATCAAAAATTTAAGACTACAAAAAACTACATAAAAACTTTACCTTTGCTATTAAGCAATTAAATGGATCCATCCAGACCGTTAAGAAAAAGCAGTTTCCTTCTAAATTTTATTGAAACCTAAAGTAAATTTATTTCCCAAAGTACGTTTTAAATGAATGGGCGTATTAACTTAATTGCTAATAAAATGAACATTTATCCATCGATTTTGATAATATATGGCTTATTCTGTTCATTAGATATCTGCCCTTAAGAACAACTGTTAAAAGGTAAAAAGTTTTCCAGTTTTAAATTTTTTATGAGCTTTTAAGAAGAAAAAAATTTTCAAGTTTTGCATGAAAATTTTTTTTTTTCGATATTAATTTGTGAATAACTCCGAATGCGTAGAGCAAATCAAAAAACTATGATAAAAATGCGATTTTGTCGCTCATCGTGCATACCGTTCTCGAGTTAGGGTGAAATATAGTGATGCACCTAAAGAAAATATTAGTCATGCACATTAAAAAAATTTTTACGTAATAGAAAAAACTGAAAACAGATTTTAGTTTAACATAATAAACTCTTTATATTCCACGTAGTTTTACTTAAAAGGCATTTTCTTTGCAGATCACTGTATATTAACCAAATGAGAGTTCTAACATATCGTGTACTACAGCACACACAGTTTGCTTAGCACACGACAGCAACGTAGCTTTTATATTTAAATATTTAGCTATATGCAGTTATTAGAACTTTTTAAGATTTATGATAGCTTCCATTAACCTTTACATAAATTAGCTATTTCAAAACATACAGTCGTGGCATTTTAAAGCTTTTGACAAACTGTATTTTCTATTTTGTTTGAAGATGCTCCTATAAAATTCTTGATTTTATTGCCTGCCATAAATATTTGTTTTTTGGTAAAAAATAACCCAGAAAAAAAAACAATAAAAATGAAAGCTTTTAGCAATTTTTTAAAGCTAAAAAGTCAATAACTTCTAAAGTTATTTCGTTTATTTTTGTAATCAAAGCCGTAAATTGTTTCATACCTTGAACTTGACTTTTATTTTAGACGACATTAGGATTTGTTATGTATTTAGTTTTTCTTGTTTTATGATTAACATAATTAAACCTGTCTGTCTCTTGTTGTTGGTGTTTTGTAAGATGGAAAATTTTTTAGCTAGCAACAATAATAACAACAACAACAATAGATAAACCCAGCATCCAGCATTTTCTGGTAATTTCCGGTGCTTATAAACGTGACCATTATCATCATTACAACATCCGAAGATATGCACCATGAAATGAATTTCATGAAACTTGTTTCTAACAACTATTTGTTGTTCAAATAGCTTGCTAACTATTTTTATTAGAGAGTTCATTATGTTTTAAAATATTCTTTCTTTAGATAAAATAGATATTTTTTCTAATATCACACAGAGGTTACCTTCGTGCTACTAATGGTCAATACAAAAAAGGAAATGTAACTAGTTCATTTACTTTTTTTTTTGTTTTGCGATATTAAAATAGTTGCATTTATAATTTTTTGCCGAATTGTTTTTAAGTTTATTAGATTTTATAATTGCTCAATTCACAACCTGTTGTAAGTGTCTTAAGCATGGTACTGTGTTCATCATTTCGTGCGAACTGCTGTCAAAAGTTCATATAAAAAAAATTGTCACGAATTTCTCATGAAAAATTGTCGCAGAAGAGTAATTCCATTTAGCCGGGTGTGACCACTTTACACATATTTTTTTTTATAAATAAAGACTATAAAATTTTTTACTTAAAAAAAATGTTGCGACTAGCAAGACCATTAAGCTTAAAGTCGTTAAATAACGGGTAGACACTGAAAGAACACGATTCCTGCTCAGAATGGTCGTCAGAAACTTGAGACGGGTGTGACCTTACAAATCTTAGTTTTACTTTTTGGCTTTCAGCATAAATTCTGTAAAATTTTTACTATAACGTACACAATAATTTTGATATAGCTGTCTGTTCAAAGTGTTTTTAGCTGTATTACGTATTTACTGTTTGACAAAAAATTTGTTTTCTTAACAAAAAACTATTTTTAAAATGTGACGGGTGTGACCGACGGGTGTGACCCGCTACGAAAATTTAAAAAATTCGAAGGAATAAAACTTTTTATTGATTTCATTAATATAAATAATATAAAAATAAATCCTAAGAAAATAATAACACATTAAATTATTTGCTATCCGTTCTATTATAGACAGGAGAATACCCTAGCTGAGTATTTTTTAAATGCAATAAAAAGCGAAAAAAGTATATTATTTTCAGAGATTAGGGATTTTATTAATAATGACAAAGCGAAGAAAAGAAAATCTGAAATAAATATTAAACATACAAAGAGGGAGAGCGAAATGTTTCGTGGATGATCATTTACAAGTGCCTCAAATGGATTAAAAAATATTAAATATTGTATATTTTAATTTTTTATATAATTGTCATGGTCTAAAAAACCTAAATTGAGAGATTTTTATTAAAAATAAGAAAATTATTTTTTCTTTGCATAGGGCCGTTTTATGTGGAATCACTCAGAAGTAGTACTCTGCTTATTTTATGAAAAACATATGAAATGTATCTACAACATTTTGAGTCTTCATGCGAAATAATATAAGCACCACTTTTTTCGTGTGGAGTTTACAAAAAACACATTGGGTTTTTTTAACGTACACAATTGCAGCATACTTTCAAGGGCCATTATAAGTGGTTACCTCTCATATTTTTCGTATGAAAAAACGAATGTTGATCAACATTTTTCGCAAATTTGAACAGAGTACTTAGCTTCAGATCGTAAAAATGTTGTTGGTAATTTCCACATGAACATGTTTCTAAGCAAATGTTTAGCAACAACATTTATACGATATACAACACACACAACAGGTTGTGAATTGACCAAATATTTTTTAAGTTTATTAGATTTTATAATTTTTTAAAATTTTAAGTGAATTTAAAGGGCTTTACTATAAAAAAAGTGTTATTTCATAAATAGTATGAATCTAACGGAACATTTATTCCACAAACAACTTTCATTCATGTTCATATATAACAACATGCAAAAAAAAGGAGTACCAATATATTTATCTGATGTGTTATGGTCCTCTAACTACAAAAAACAGTCGAAATTTTAAATTCTATGGAAGCATTTTTTTTTAACTTTATTTTCTAAAATGTGGTATTTTTAAAGATATTATCATAACTTGGGCAGGGGTTTTCCAATTTTATTCCAAAAACCACTAAAAAAACTTGAGATATAATTACCTTTAAATCAATATAAAATTATTTTTTTAAATAGTCCACGGTTTCGAAATTATTCAGGCCGCAATGATGAAAAATACTTTTTTTAAAACAAAATTGAAATATTTTTATTATTTTTTTAATTTTATAAAAAAAGCGAAAATGGCAAAACTTTATAATTTTTCTTTAGCTGATTATAATGTCACATATACTACAAATAAAATAAGCTTTATTTCATAAAAAACACTGCACAAATATTTATTTTATTCACAATAAAGTGAAATTACCTGATTTTTACAAAAAAAAAAATTGAGTTTTGAAGAGGCTGCTCCACAGATTTTATTCTAACTTAAGAAAAACTCGTCCAATTTTGTTAAAAATTAATTTAAATAATTAAAATGTTAGGCGTCTTTAAGATATTTTAGCATAATATGAATGGCGTCGTCGACGTCACATCAACACGGCAGCAAAAAAGTGTCACTTGTCTACTCGTTGTCGACAACAATTGACGATTACTGACAGTCTTTTACACTTTTCGGAGGCTTATGAAATTAGCTTAGCATTTTAATATTAGTCAATTGTTGTCGACAAAGAGTAAATAATGTTAATGTGACGTCGACGTCGCCATTCATAATAGGGGGGATTTTGACATAACTTTTTTTTGTGCTTAACCCTGCATCTATACCTGATATATTTTTATCATGACAAAAGTCAAACTTTATATTGTTTTATGTTAGCTGTTTTTCTTATATGGAATTTGACATTTGTCATTATAAAAATATATCAGGTATAGACGTCGGGTAAAGGTTTCGGAGTTATTCAAAACGAAATAAAAAAAAATATTTATATATTTCTTGGTAAAATTTAAAAATTTTTTTAATTCATAAAAAATTAAAAATGGCAAAAATCACAATTTTTATTACTACCTCATGAAGTTATAGTGAATCGGCATAGGAAATCTTGTCAGCCTTACGTTTAGGGTATAAGATGTGCTCAGCGCTTTTATGAAAAACACCACACATAATATTTTTGTATAACATTTTAACCCTCTAACTCTTCGTTCTATGGTTAAAAAAGAGAAAAAACTCCCTTCCAGCGGTCTGGAATATTTTACAAAAATATTTGCCATAGAATTTTACTACAGGTCTTCAAAGCCGCCTATCTTCCAGACTTAAGTGGAAGGCCAGAAATCATTCAAAACTCAAAATGTGTTTAAGGGTTAACTTCGTACTAATTGACAATTAGTACAAGGCAGAAGAAATCTTGTAAGCCTTACGTTTAAGGTATAATATGTGTTCAGCATTTTTATGTAAAACACCACGACAAACATTTTTGTGAAACATATTAACCCTATAACTCTTCGTCATATGGGTCTTTTTGCTCTTTCTTAAGAAATGGCAAAAAAAACTCCACTTTAGCGGCAATATAGCGGGCTGAAATGTTCTACCAAAATATTTGCCAGCGCCGATACACGTATATATATTTTTTGGTGCGCTGTACCACAATCAGTCATTAGAACCATGTAATTTTCTTTGGTGGTCTACAGTGTTATTTATCAAAAAGTACCTAATCTGAATGAAAATTGTTTAGGAAGAAAAGTCTTGTTCAATTCCTAACATTAATGGAAAAATTGATTTGATATACGAACTTTTTTTTGTCTCCCTGTTCACACTTTTTCTATGTACGAAAGAAACTTCATTTCATTCTTGTAACTCTTATGGCTTATAATAAATTTAGTCACAAGCAAATAAATACATACGCACGTAATTTTTGCCAAAACAACTGTTTGGCTTTTATAAGTTTTAGGCTAAAACGTGTCTCTATTTCTAATCAAAGCAGAGCTTACAAAAAACTTGCCTGCCGAATTTTACACATAAAAATGGGTTGAATGGTGTTGGTTGGTGTTTGGCGCTGTGGTTTTTGGTTTTAAAAATATTTGCTGACACATTTGATGAATTAAAGAAAAAAATTTTGTAATTAAATAAAAATTCAGTAAAGTGCGACTTTGGCGCACACGCGAAGGGTTCCGTACGAATACACATATCGCACTTGATCAACAAGAGGGTATTAACTCAAAACTTTAAAATTTTCAGTAGAGGCCAAAAACTGTTTGTTTACAAAACCTCCGAAAATAGCGTTACGTAATATGTGAATAGGCCCTATATCACTTTTAATTTTTGCCTTTTTTTTAGCACATTTTTCGTTTTTGCTTTTTCATTTAGTTTTATTTTTTTTAATTTTTAAGTTTTTTTTTGTTGATTTTGCGATTTTTTCAGTTTTGCCGCTTTTTCATTTTGGTGATTTTTTCGTTTTTTAAGATTTTTCGTTTTGTCGATTTTTTGGTTTTGGCGTTTTTGCCTTTTGAAGATAAGTCCAATTTAAGCGATCTATTTTAGTTTCAGCGTTTTTTCGGTTTTTGCGATTTTTTGCGGTTTCGACGACTTTTTTTGTTTTGACATTTTTTTTCCGTTTTTACAATTTTTTTTGGCGATTTTTTAGTTTTGGCGCTTTTTTTTCGCTTTTTTTTTGTTTTTTCGCTATTTTTTTTTTGGCGATTTTTTTCCATTTTTGGAGATTTTTTTTTCGTTTTTGACCATATTTTTCGTTTTAGCGATTTTTTTAGGTTTTAGTGCTTTTTTTCGTTTCGACGACTTTTTTCCGATTTTTGTGTTTCTTTTTAGTTTTTTGGCGATCTTTTTAGTTTTCGTGATTTTTTGCGTTTTGTAGATTTTTTTAATTTTGGTGCTTTTTCCTTTAAGCGCTTTTTTTATTTTGGCAAAATTTCGTTTTGACATTTTTTTAATTATGAAATTTTAAAGTTTTAGCGTTTTTTAAGATTTCAAGATTTGCCTCTTATGGTTTTCAAGATACAACAAATTGTCTAAATTACATAGTCAAAATTACATTAACTGATAGAACACCCTTTAGTTTTTCGTGTTTCAAATATCAGTGTTAATTAACACTAACTTTGAAAATTTGAAGTGTCTGTATATTATATTAGTATTTAAACATTTTTCATTGCTCGCTTTAAAACACCCTTTAATTTTTAGCTACCATATATTTTTTGTTGTAGCGGCCAAAGTTTTACATATTCTGTGACAATTTCAGGTCCGTAGCTCTTACGGTTCCCGAGAAAACAGGCTATGATAGACATCCAGACAGATAGACGGACAGATAGACGGACAGACAGAGGGACAGCGTAGCGAAAGCAACAGGGTTCCTTTACACTTTTGGTGTACGGAACCCTAAAAAGTATGTAAAGTGTAAATGTATTAATTTGTTATTTAAGTAAAATTATATACATATTTATCTGTTTAAAACGCACGTTACCGGTAGCACGTATTTTTGTCAAATTATTATTTTGGTACATAACAATTTTGTAAAAATTTTTGGTTAAGACCTTCAAAGAGATTTATGTCCAATGCTTGCCGTATGTTTTACATTAATGTCGCACAGTGGCTCCAATTGCACAAAAAAGGGTAATAAATATGTATCTTTAACACCCGATTACAAAAAGATGTGGGTAAAAATCATAGAGGACCTAAGCTTTAAGAATATTAAAACTTGGACCAGCCTGTTGAAATACACGGTGAGCTACAGGGTGTCAAAGTTGACTACCACGGGCCTCATCTTTTTTTTTATAAAACAACCAAACACTTGAAAACTCACCCCATACTTTAGTTGGAAATTCATGAAACGTATATTGAATAACAACAACAATTTTTTTTTACCAGAAATTTAAATGTTTTAACAAAGAAATGTGGTTTTTTTCTTTACAAATATTTTTAATTTAATATTTTTTCATTTCTTTGCAGCTAAAATTTGGCCATGTTTTATTTAAGACAATAAATCTCCAAATTGTTTAAATCTTCCTTTAACATTTAATCAGAAAGTTTAAAATCCACCCTCCATCAAGGCCACCATGAGTGCTATAGCCAGTGCTGCTGGTGTTATAGGTGGCGCTGTTACTGCAGCTACCAGCAACAGCTGGTTTGTGCCCATGCTAGTGGCAGCCATTGCTTACTTTCAGTATGAAGAAATAATGGATCCGGAAACTAGACCCAATGATACACCCGGTGATGAGATAAGAGATCATTATGATTTTATTATAATAGGAGCAGGTTCGGCGGGTGCAGTGGTGGCCAATCGTTTAACAGAAGTGGAAAATTGGAATGTTTTATTGCTGGAAGCGGGTGGAGATGAGACGGAAATTTCGGATGTTCCATTAATGGCGGGCTATTTGCAATTAAGTAAAATGGATTGGAAATATAAAACGGAGCCCTCGGGTACTGCGTGTTTAGGTAAGATGAACGAGTAAGTTGTGATTTTTTGCCACAACTTCAAAAATATGTATGTGTCTCAGAATCTACACTGTACAACAAAATAGATTTTTTTAATTACAAGGCTCTAACGACTGATTCTGGGTAGAAGGCACCAAAAAAATAAATACGTGTATTGGCATTTTTTAAATTTACATCTTTGATTTAGTTTAAGGAGAGTTAAATTTTTTCCCCTTTTGCACATAATTAAAATGACGCGGCATAGGGAATCTTGCAAGTCTTATATTTAAAGTACAAGATGTGTTCATAAATTTTATGTAAAACACCACGAGAGATATTTTTGTGGAACACTTTAACCCTCTAACTCTTGGTGGTATGGATTTTTTGGTCTTTTTCTTAAAGAAGCGGCAAAAAACTCCACTTTAGCGGGCTGAAAGATAGTACCTAAATGTTTTTCGTGGTAATTTATATAAAAGTGCTGAACACAGTTTTTATCTTAAGTATAAGGCTGACAAGATTTACCATGCCGAGTACTAAAAGTGAATATGTTCGAAATTAAGCCTTAAACACATTTTTAGTTTTGAATGATTTCTGGCGTTCAATCTTATCTTATTATTTTTTATTAATATTTACTTTGTGTATTGCCAGAAGAACTCAATGTTGTGCAAAGTTTTATAAGAATCGGTTTAGCAGAGGTCTCTTAAAATTAATATTTAACTTGTGTGGGCGTGGCATTGTCCACTTTTTTAATTGCACATTTGTATTCATATAAGAACTCAATGTGTGAGCAAAGTTTCATCAGAATTAGTTAAGTAGAACTAGCTAAAAAAAACAATATATTGACTTTGTGTGGGCGTGGCACCGCCCACTTTCTAAATTGTTTAACTGCATTGTCAGAGAAACTGAAGGTGTAGGCAAAGTTGCATAATAATCGGCTTAGCACAAGTATCTAAAAATTCGTATTTAATTTGTATGGGCGTGGCACTGCCCATTTTTTAAATCATAAAATTGTAATGTCAGTGGGACTCAATTTGTGTGCAAAGTTTTATAAGTACTGATTTAGCGGAAATAGTGAAAAAGAATATTAACTTTATATGGGCGTGGCGCTGCCTATCTTTTATAATTTAATTATATTGTCAGAAGACCTCAATGAGTGTACAAAGCATCATAAGAATCGTTTAAGTGGTATACGTTTAAGCAGCAGAAGTGTAAAGGAAAGGAACGTTTCCTTTGTATAGGCGGGGCACTCCCTACTTTTTTTTATCACTGAATTATTTTGCAGGATATATCAACGGGTGTGCAAAGTTCCATAAGAATCGAGTAAGTGGAAGTAGTTTAAAAATAGTCCCCCTTATCGTGTTTGGCGATTTTCGCCTTCGACTACGACATTTTTGTACTAGATTAAAGACAGCATGCTACATTTTTCTTTAATCTATTACAAAAATGTCTTAGTCGAAGGCGAAAATCGAAAAACACGATAAGGGTTAAATTTACTTTTTGGGGGCGTGGCGTTGCCCACTTTTCTTTTCATTAAAATGTATTGCCGAAGCAACTTAATCAATATGTGTGCAAAGTTTCGTAATAATCGCTTAAGTTGAAGTGGGAAAAAATATCATTTACTTTTTAAAGGCGTCGGTCCCACTTTTCTATTCATTAAATTTTATTGTCAGAGGAAATCAATGTGCTAGCAAAATTCTATTAAAAATCGGTTAAGTGGAAGTAGTTGAAATATGTATTTACTTCTTCGAGTGGGCGTGACCCTGCCCACTTCTGTAATCATTAAATTCTATTGTCAGGAGAGCTCCATCTATGTGCAAAGTTTCATAAGAATCGTTTTGAGCAGAATTAATTAAAAAGGCATATTTATTTATTATGGGCGTGGCACTGCCCACTTTTTGAATCACACACTTATATGGTTAAGAGTCCCCAATTTGTGTATGATTTTATTTTCTTTAAACTTTCTAACACTATATTTTCTTTCTTTTCCAGCTATGAATGGCGGTCGCTGCAATTGGCCGCGTGGCAAAGTTTTGGGTGGCTCTAGTGTTCTCAACTACATGTTATATTTGCGTGGCAGTAAGAATGATTATGACGGTTGGGAAACTCAAGGCAATCTTGGTTGGGGTTATCGTGATGCTTTGTATTATTTCAAGAAATCAGAAGACAATACCAACCCCTATTTGACCAGCACACCCTACCACTCCATGGGTGGATATCTAACTGTGGGAGAGGCTCCCTACCATACGCCACTAGCAGCCAGCTTTGTGGAGGCCGGTGTGGAAATGGGCTATGAAAATCGTGATTTGAATGGTGAAAAACAAGCCGGTTTCATGATAGCTCAGGGCACAATCAGACGTGGCAGTCGTTGTAGCACAGCTAAAGCATTTCTAAGACCAGCTCGGTTAAGATCTAATCTCCACATATCCATGAATTCCCATGTGACTCGCATAATGATTGATCCCGTTAGCAAATTGGCTTTTGGTGTGGAATTTGTTAAAGATCAAAAGCTGTATCATGTAAGATCTAAGAAGGAAGTTATATTATCAGGAGGTTCGGTGAACTCCCCACAATTGTTAATGTTGTCGGGCATAGGAGCTCGTAAAGAGCTGGCTAAACATCGCATACCTGTTATTAAAGAGCTAAATGTGGGTGAAAATCTACAAGATCATATTGGTTTGGGTGGCTTAACATTTTTGGTTAACCAGCCTGTTTCGATAGTGGAAAATAGATTCCATTCTATGTCCACGGTATTGGAATATGCAGTATTGGGCCAGGGACCCTTAACTATTTTGGGTGGTGTGGAAGGTTTGGCTTTTGTCAATACTAAATATGCCAATAAAACCGTGGATTGGCCAGACATAGAATTTCATTTTGTTTCGGGTTCTACAAATTCAGATGGTGGCAATCAATTGAGAAAAGCTCATGGCCTAACGGATGCTTTTTATCGTGCAGTTTTTGAAAAAATTAACAATCATGATGTTTGGAGTATAATACCCATGTTGCTGAGGCCCCGTAGCAAGGGCTATATTAAATTAAGATCGGGTAATCCTTTCGACTATCCCTATATTATACCCAATTATTTGTCGGATGATTTTGATATGAAAACCCTAGTGGAGGGTGTTAAAATTGCAGTGGCTTTATCTCGCACTCAGGCCATGCAAAGATTTGGTTCTCGCATATCGGCCATTAAATGGCCTGGTTGCCTACATTTACAACTATTTACCGATACCTATTGGGAGTGCATGATCCGACATTACACGGTAACCATTTATCATCCTGTGGGCACTTGTAAAATGGGGCCTTATTGGGATCCCGAAGCTGTAGTAGATCCTCAGTTGCGTGTTTATGGCATACATGGCTTACGGGTAATCGATGCCAGTATTATGCCCACTTTGGTGAGTGCCAATACAAATGCTCCTGTCATAATGATTGCTGAAAAAGGTTCCGATATGATTAAAGAATTTTGGATTAAGAACACAGTCGTCTAGTTAGCTTGAGTTTCTTAAATAAGTCATTAAATTAAGTTTTTAGTTGTATGATATTTTTAGCATTATATAAAACCAAATTTGTATGCATATTTCTTATAATACTTTTTTTTTATAAGATATTATTTTATTTTCCAAATATGTATGTAGTTTTTTAGTTTTGTCATAATATTTATTTGTATGTATTTTAATTTATTTCATTAAATTTACTTATTAAGACGCATTAGAGTAATAGATTGTTTTCTAAATAAAACTTATAGTTAATTTAAGTCAATTGGATTGGCAATTTGTTTGATTGGAAATGAAATTTAATTATAGTATTAATTTACTCACTCGAAAAGCTAATGACTTGGTAATTTAGCAAAAATCACAACGGCATTGAAAAATGCTTGATATGAAAATATTAGTTTAAGTTCATTGAACTGACAAGCAGCAGATACCTGTGAACAAAACAGCAGATACCCTACATTGTAGATAAGTAAGCTTAAAATTGTTTAACAAAATGTAAAAATATTCAACATAATATCAATTGCAAAAGAAATCGCGCCTTGAAATAAAAATATGTGGAATATAAAAAGTATAAATGCCCTATATTTAAGCCCGTTTCATCCTAACTCGAGAAAGGTATGCCCGATTATGATCAGCTAAGCGCCCAAATATGCATGACAAAATTACCTTCAAACTTTCTTAACAAAGATTTTTGATTGGATTAACGCTTTCGGAGTTATTCACAAAATAGTATCGCAAAAAAGTGTCTCTTCATGAAAGATTAAAAAATTTTTTCTTTCTAAAAACTCATAACAATTTTAAAACTGTGAAAACTTTATCTTTTAATTATTCTTCTTAATAGCATGTGTCTTACGAACAAAATAAGCCACATATCATACAAATCGATACATAAATATTGATTTTATTAGCAATTAAGTGAATATTCCCAGACACTTAAAACCTACTTTGGGGAACAAAATTATTTTTGGGTATATTCACTTAATTGCTAATAAATTCAATATTTATACATCGATTTTCACGATATATGGCTTATTTCGTTCGTAAGACACTTGTCGTTAAGAATAATAGTTCAAAGATAAAATTCTTGCAGTTTTTATGAACTTTTAGAAAGAGAAATTTTTAATTTTGCATCAAAAACCACTTTTTCGATACTTATTTGTGATTAAACTAGAAAGCCTTGATCATATCAAAGAATTATACCACGAAAGATTGTAGGTTGGTTCTCTAGTTGGGGTGGTATATATTGATGTACCTATTAGTAATATTAGTGATGCCCACTGAAAAACTCGTTACGTGATAAAAAAATTTAAAGCGGATTTGAATTTAATGCAATTAACACTTTAAATTTCACATATTTCTATTTAAAGGCTTATTTATTTCACATTAGCGAATATCGAATATTTGCAAAATTAATTTTAGCACAATTAATTTTAAAGCCGCCGACATTATAGGTATATTGATATTTTTCTTTATTCTAAATTTTGAATTTAAGTTCGAACTTTCGAACATACTGAACATCTTGCCTATTACGCTTATTGCATAAAATAATTAATATTTTTTTGACATTTAGTCAATAAAATTTAATTTTGCTTAAATTCGAAAAATCAATACTATGTTCGAAATTTTCAACAAACTTTTAGAGTTAAAATAGATACAATTTTGCAATAAAAGTTAATTTTTACAGGATATTAAACCTTGAAATAGAATTTATTTAAAATTTTTTGATTAGAAATCAAGTTCGAAATTTCGAACATATTTAAATTTAAAATTTGTATGCTTGTTGCTTAAAAAATACATGTACACATGTATATTTTGATATTTTATTTAAATTCGAAAATTTGCTATTATGTTCGATATGTTCAACATAATTTAAGAATTAAAATTCTTTAATTTTTGCATAAAAAATAATTTTTTTCAGTCTGCTAAACTTTGGCAGAGAATTTCTGCATTATTTTCAAAATTCTAAGTTCAATTCGATATTTCGAACATTCTTGACATATTCTATTCTTGCTTTTTTCTATTAAAAAGTAAACTTTTTAACATAAAAATATATAACAATTAAGTAAAGAATTGAAATAAATAAAAAAAATACATAGTGCGCTTTTTTCGATTGTAAAAAATTAGATTGTAAAAAATTTTTAAGTTTAGAAGAACATTGAAACATTAAATTTGTTATTAATTTACAGATATTTTTAGCGTCCTGCGTACATCACAGTTTTCTAAAGTTTAAAGTTCTTTCTTTCATATTTCTAAAATTCGAAATAAAGTTCGAAACTTCGAAAATTCTTGAAAACTAAAATTTTTGCGTCTTCCTATTTAAAATTTTCTTGTAAGAGTTCCCCTGCGGCTGAGTGGTAGCGATGCTAGCCCGTCAGTCCAGAGGTCGTGTGTTCGATTCCCGCCATAGACCCTGAGTGTATATCGCAGACAAGCTAATCGCTTCGCGAGTTGTGTTTGTTTATAAAAAAAATAATGAAAATAAATTTATCGAACTTTACTGCCTGTTTCAAAAATATTCTTTAGATTTTATATAATAAATTTTTTAACTTTAGAAGAATATTAAAATATTAAATTTATTTAAAAAAAATCATTATAAATTAGACAAAACGACTCATCATAGGTAATTTTATAAGGCTAATTTATTACGTCACGCTATTTAAGATTTTTCTAAATTTCGAAGTTAAGTTCGAATTTTCGAACATGCTTAAACTTTTTTAATAAAGGGACAAAAAGACACATACAACAAAGAGTTAGAGGATTAAAGAGTTAGAGGATTAAAATGTTCCACAAAAATGTTTCTCGTGGTGTTTTACATAAAAAGGCTGAACTCATATTATACCTTAAACGTAAGGCTTACAAGGTTTCCTAAGCCGAGTCACTATAACTATGTATGTATGCGGAAAAAGGGGAAACTTTAACTCCCCTCAAATATTAATTTTTGGTGCACTCTGCCGGAACCGGTCGTTAAAACCATGCTATTTTTTGTGCTGTATAGTGTACATAAATTAGTGACATAATATCACACAAAACCGCATTTCATAAGGCTAGTTTGAACTAAAAATCTGCCTGACGTAAAATTTTACTATAGGACATCATGCCAAAGAAAAAAATTTTGATTTTGTTATACAGAGTAATTAAGAAAAATATACGAATAAGTTTCTGAAATTGGTGATAATAATGCCGAATCAATAATTAATATTTTTTTATTTAATGTTACGTACACTGTAGTCTAAAGGGTTAAAGAAAGAAAGAGTTAAAACAATAAAATGCAATTTTCCGTAAAGATACACCGTTTATATGAGTACTACACTAGTAGATTTCTTATCTCACTTGAAATTAGTTCAATGTTAGAAATTCTATATAAATTGCAAATTTTTACTGAAAAAAAATCAGTAGTATTCTAAACTTAAACTTGATTAGAGCTAAAAAAAAGAAAGAAAAACTGCCTGGAAAAAATATTGATTAACTATTACAAGTTCAAATAAAGATTGCAAATTGCAGTTAATCAATACGATTTTTATAATCAAGACGTACGTCACTTTTTCCAAGTAATTTCGAATTAACTTTTGTGTGAAAAAAAATCAAAAGTAAAAACATTTTAAAAATAAAAATAAACTTGGAGTGTTATCATGAAAGCATTGAATAATTAATAAAAAACATAATAAAAAGATAAAATACAATAATATGAAATAAAGCAAAATAAAAGAAAGATTTTTTTACTAATAAAATACTTGATTAAAAAGTTAATTGAAAATGAAATCTATAAAACTTTGTTGTTGATAGCCACAACAATACAAAGAAAAAAGAGACAATGCTTTTGAATGCTTGGCAGATTAGAGTCACTTTTTATTTTGTTAAAGGCATGAACATATAAAAATTGCAATGAAATCTTTAAGTTCTATACAGAAAATTTTACTCCGCAAAAGTTTTCAATAAAAACAAATTCATGAAGTATTAAAGTTGGTTTCAATTATATTTCGTAATTGCTGCAATTACTCCAGCATAGAAACAAAAAGTTATTGTATCTAAGGAATTTATTGATAAATCGTATATAACCGAAATGTTTTTCATTCAGATGAAGAATATTGTAATAAATGATATAAACTAATTACATATAATGGTTGCTTTTAGAGAAAAATATTTTTGAGATATGAATATTGATTTCGGCATTTACTAGCATTGACTAGCATGACCTCTTATGTTCCAAACATATTTATATAGCGGCTGCTGTTTATGTGGCTTAACTGGAAGACGAATAACGCTGCAGTAGGAAGCATCTGCGTTTGTAGCAAAGTGTAACATTAACATTATTTTTACTCTCATAGAAATATATTTATATGAGAGTAAACACAGTGTAAGCCATAGATACCATAGAAAACATAGAAGCCTGACTTGACTCTTGGCAAATAGTTGTCAGAAACCTAAGTCGGTTGTAAAAAAAAAACCCAAGTCTAAGAAAGTATTAGTAGAACGTCTTGCATTAGTATTGGTTTAAATAAAAATTTCACCACAGCACCAAAACCATACATAGTTGTACAAAAAGTATTTTACAAAATGTATATTTTTTAAACATGAATTTTTAGTTATTATATACAATTAATTTTACATTAATTAATCAAAATATGAATTTAGAATCATTTTTAATACATTTCAGCTCAAAAAATGTGGATTTGCTAAAGAGTTTTTTGCAATTTTTCTATTTGGTTCTAAAACTATTTATCCCAAATAGTAACAAAAATGCAATACTGTTGAATGAAAAAAAGGGTTGAAAACTTCGATAAATTTCAACACACAAATGTCAACAAAATTAAAAAAATAATTTAAAATTACAGCAAGAGGAAACATAAAATTAATATCAAAACAAATAAAAATATTAAATAAAGCAAAAAAAAGTGTTTGTGTGTGCAAAAAAGATACATTTTACCGTGTTTTCAAGTGCTCTGTGATGTGTGTTGAATTGCCTCTCTCAAGTTTGTTGAATACACAAGACAGGGATGGCAAATGAGATTTTAAAATTGTACCTATTGTTCTTTAAAATTGTACTTTCTTGTGCATAATTGTACCAAAACAGATTTCTGAAACCAGAAACATTTTTTAAGTACAGAAAATACATCACTTTGCTGTACATATATCCGTGGCAAAAGGGAAACTGCTTAAGTCGGATTTAGCTATTTCAATTTCTAATCTAAAATACCTCACATACTAGCTGTTAGAAGATAGAACGACATACATAGTCTCAATAAAGTTCCGAAAAAGTTACCTTTACTACAATGCAAATAAATTTATAAAAAAAATACCTTTTTCACACCCTAATAGGTATCACGATTACTATGAGCTTGAAATTGTAGAGACGTTTTGTAACCTACCCTTATTTGACCACTTTTAAGCCGAACTTTGATTTTAAATACTTCGCAAAATTAAAAATTAATTCAGATAAAAGGATAACATATTTTATCACAATAGAAGAAATTCAATAAGGAGGTTTCTTAAAAAAATAAAAAATATATTAATTGATTAGCCTAGAACTAAAGTGGTCTAAGTAACATTTTATATATAGTGAGTTAGACGAGTTTCGAAGTTGAAAAAAGTGAAAAAAGCAATAAATTTCAAAGTGGTAGAGTAACGATAACCATATTTGGGTGACGTAATAACACATAGACCACTTTTGTCTGGATTGATTTATCGTCTTTATGTTCGAAAATGATCATAAGTGGATTAAGCCAAAAATGTTACTTACACCACTTTAGTTCCAGGCTAGCCAATTGTACTAAATAAGCCATTGGTGTACCATTGTACTTTTAAAATCCGAAATGTACTAAAAATGATACAATTGTACCAAGTTTGCCATCCCTGACACAAGACCTATACGTGTAAGAGAGTTGTCAATTTTTTATAGACTGGCCGAGAGTTGGAAATTCACGAGACATAATTTTATTCTAACATTTGTCAAACTTCATACATAAAAACATCAGAAAAATGTTACTGCTATTTTTTCATATCGACTTTGACTTTTGTCAACACAAATCAATGGCTCGTGAAGACGCTATGTTATCTATGAATGTGTATTCAACTCACATGAGCGGGGTAATTCAATACACATCAGAGAGAGAGAGAGAGCAACTTTTGCACTAGAGAACGCATTAAAATTCACTTTTTTTGCACACACACGCACTATTAGATTTTAATTAAGTTTTTTTATTCATTTTGAAATAAATTTCAGGTTTCTTCTTTTAGTAATTTTAAAATATTTATTTAATTTTGTTGACATTTGCATATTGAAATTTAGCAATGTTTTGAACCATTTTTTTCATTCAGCAGAATTGCATTTTGTATACTATTTGGGATAAAATTTTTTAGTACCAAATAGAATAATTCCAAAAAATGAATACGAAATTAATTGTATATCATATACAACACAAAATTTCATTTTGTATACAAAATTGAATTTTCATCTTTCTTTTACACACCCTGTGAGAATTTTAAGTGTCTACCTGTTACGGCTCACAAGATACATCCCAAAGTCAAAATTACCTTTATCATGCTTTTTGCTTCTCCTATAAAATAATGCAAGTGTTAATTAGGACGTTTTGCGTTTTTCGTTCACGATATGTAACTTGTTGCATAGTGTAATTCTTACAAGTGACCATTATCTTATTGCCTTCACTGTCAGCTTTAACATAAAAAGAAATTGTAACAGCCAGCCAGCATAACATAAAGCTTTCTTTCCCTCTTTACACAACATAAACAAAAAAAGAAAAAAGCTTTTATTGTTTACTACAGTGGCTAGAGCCATTTCAAAGTGTCAACAAAAACACTGATGTGAAGTGCAATAACCTTAAATTATTAACAAATTCACTTAGACAATTAGGTTTTTAATGGTATTTTATTAACAAAAAAAAAATATTGAAAAAAATGCTTGTTTTTTTAGTATTGTCAAAAAAAATTTTGGATACAAACTTCATAGCAACAAAATTTTAATTATGTACGTTTCAGAGTTTAATAAAGATTCTGCTTAAGTTGTTTTGCCTAAAAAAGTAAAAACATTAACAAATAAGAAAGAAAAAAAAACCCATACAATTAAATTGTTATACAATAAAATTTCATTTTGCCTGGGGTTGTTGTTCAAACAATATTCAAATTTATATAATTTTTTTTTTAAATTTTGCAGTTGTATAAACACAAGAAAGTTTATTTAACAAACATCAGTACAACATTTCAAAATGAAGGGGTTGGATGGTAAGTTATGAGATTACTTTTTTATTTTATTTTTAAATAAAACACAATTAAAAAGTATATAATTTTAGTTCTGTATCTACAGATATTTTTGGCGGTTTTTATTAACATTCAACGCGTTGAATTGTATGTTCTAAAAGGTTTTAGCACAAATAATGATTCAGCAACTGCCAAACTTGAATTTGTGGATAATTTACTAGAGGAGCTATTTAATACGGTGACACGAAAAAAGTTGGAGTTGGAAAATCCGGATATATGGCCGAAGGATTATGCTAAAGAGTACATGAATAATGGTCCAATGCTATTTGATTATATAGTAGTGGGAGCCGGTACTGCTGGTTCAGTATTGGCCAGTCGTTTAAGTGAAGATGCCAATGCAAAAGTATTAGTTTTAGAGGCTGGTGCTAATCCTCCCATACAGTCTGAAGTAAGAGATATTTATTTAATTTCAATGTACAACACAAAAAAAAATATATACATGGTTCTAATGACTGATTCTGGTAAAGGGCTCCAATAGAATATGTAAGTATATCGGCGCTTCGAAAGTTTACTTCTATGATTCATTTTAGAAGGGTTGAAGTCTCCCCCTTTTGCACGTACTTATAGTGACTCGGCTTAGAAAATCTATTAAGCCTTTCGTTTAGGACATAAGATACGTGTAAAACACTACGAGAAATATTTTTGTGGAGCATTTTAGCACTCTAGCTCTTCGTTGTAGGGGTCTTTTTGTCTCTTCCTTAAAAAAAGGGGCGAAAAACTCTTCCTCAGCGGCAGTATAACGGGTTATATTGTTCTTTAAAAATATTTGCTATAAAATTCTATTATGGATCTTCAAAGACACCCAAGCTCCAAACTTAACCTGAACGCCAGAAATCATTTAAAATTAAAAATGAGTTTAAAGGTTAATTTCCTACAACTTTACAAATCGTACTCGGCGTTGGAAATCTTGTAAGCCTTACCATTAAGGTATAAGATGTGTTAAACACCACGGGGAAAATTTTTGTGGAAGATTTTAGCCCTCTAACTCTTCGTTGTATTAGTGTTTTTGTGCCTTTCTTAAAAAGGGGCAAGAAGCTCCCATTCATCGGCAATATAGCGGTATAAAAGGCTCTACAAAAGTCTTTGGAATAAAATTCTACTATATTTCTTTAAAAAACACCCAAGCTCCATATTAAACTTGAACGCCAGAAACCATTCAAAGCCACAAAACTCTTCTTTCAATGGGTCTTTTTGTCGCTTTCTTAAAGAAAGGACTAAAAATCTCGCCTTCAGCGACAATTTAGTGGGCTAAAATGTTCTACAAAAATATTCGTCATAATATTCTATTATGGGTCTTCAAAGACAACCAAGCTCCTAACTTAACTTGAACGCCAGATATCAAGCACAGCTCAAAATGTGTTTAAGGGTTAATTTCGTATTTATTTCCAATTCGTACTCGGCATAGGAAATTTTGTAAGCCTTACATTTAAGGTATAAGATGTGTTCAGCATTTTTATGTAAAACACCATGAGAAAATTTTCTGTAGAACATTTCAGCCCGCTAGATTGCCGCTGAAGGGGAGCTTTTTCACCCTTAATTAGGAAAAGAACAAAAAGCCCCATATCGCGAATAGTTCGAGGCTTAAAATGTTTTACAAAAATGTTTTTAGTAATGTTCTGCATGAAAGTGTTGAACACATTTTATACCTTAAATTTAAGGCTTACAGGATTTCATTTGCCGAGTCAGTATAACTATGAGCAAAAGGAAGAGACCTTTAACTTCCCCTAAAATAAATTCCAGATGTAAACTTTTAAAATGCCGATAAACCTATATAAGTTTTTTTGGTTCACTCTGTCAGAATCACTCGTTAGAAACTTGTAATTTAAAAACATGATTTTGTGTTAAATCCTTTTAAAGAAATGAATATTAATTTCAATTCCCTGTTTCTGACAGATTCACTCCCTGTCTCTACAATTATTACATACGCCCTACACGTGGAATGATTATGCCGAGCCTAGCTCTTTTTGCTGTCAAGCTATGAAAAATGAACGCTGTTATTGGCCTAGAGGACGTATGATTGGCGGTACTGGTGGTGTAAATGGTAATATTTTTCTAACCGGCTATAACGAGGATTTTGATGAATGGCAACAGCAGGGTAACGATGGCTGGTCCTGGAATGATGTTTATCCTTACTATGAAAAAGCTACCCTAGAATTGGGCAATAAAACCAGACCACTGGGCTCCTTGACCTTAAATTACTTTCAACGCTTGGAAAGCTATCAAACACTTCAAGATCTCATGATAAATGGCACCAATGAAGTGGAAAACCTTACAAAAGTTAAAAGTCCTGGCTATATGCCCAATATACTGGGAACAATTAAGGGTGGTAAACGTATGGCCACGGGTAAAACTTATTTGGCCAGAGTTTCCCCCACAAGATCCAATTTAAATGTTATAAAAAACAGTGTAGTCACAAAAATTCTCTTTCAAAATGCTAACAAAGCCACAGGTGTAGAGTTTCTGTTAAATAACCAGCAAAAGTTAAGAGCTCGAGCTAGAAAAGAAATCATTTTAAGTGCTGGTACTTTTAACACCCCCAAACTATTAATGCTATCGGGTGTGGGACCAAGCGAGCACCTAAAAAGTTTAAATATTCCTGTGGTAAAAAACCTGCCAGTAGGTAGAGGTTTCCAAGATCATGGCATGATAACTTTAGTTTTGAAATTTACCAAAAACATACCCAATGCATCAGATGAAGTTACCGCCCATTCTCTATATGAATATTTAATGTTTCAACAGGGTCCTTTGGCCAGTAGCCCTACTTTAGTTGGTTTAATTAAAACTCATAAGGAAACACCACATAATAAATCGGATATAATGTTGGTGACACATTTTAGTAAATCCACCAAGGAATCAAATGTTTTTGAATTTTTACAATTCAAAGAAGATATAGTGCAAAAGTTTCTGCAACAATTAGACAATCAAACGATTTTGCAAATCCAAGGTCTTGTAATCAAACCAAAGTCCAGAGGCTCGATCACCTTGAACTCCCGTGATCCTTTACAAGGTCCCTCCATACACAATAATTTGGCTTTAGATGTAGAAGATCAACAAACTCTCTTACGTTTAATACGTTTTGTACAACAACTACAAAATACGGATACTTTTAAATATTATGGCTTAGAATTGATAACTATAGCTTTGCCAGAATGTGATCAATTCACTTACGATTCGGATCCTTATTGGTTGTGTTACATTAAATACTTTTACATAAGTGCTTGGCATGCTGCCGGTACTTGTCGTATGGGTCCTGCTAATGATACCTCAGCAGTACTGGACCATCGTCTAAGAGTTCATGGTCTCAGGGGTTTGAGAGTAGTGGATGCCAGTATTATGCCTAATATTACTAGTGGCAACACAAACGGTCCTACCATCATGATAGCAGAAAAAGCTGCCCAACTAATTAAAGATGATTGGCTGAATAATATATAGCAGCCATAAACGATTGTTAGAAAAGTTTTCCTGCAGCGCATTTAATGCAATTTAAAAAGTATTTCACATGAATTTTGTAAACTTTAGTTTAAATAAAGTTTCTATGAGTATTAAAATTGCATTGTTTTTTCTAGTTTTGTAACCACTTTCAGAGTGGATACTTGTACAGTAAGTAAACTGTGATATTAATCTTAATATTATATATTAATAAGCCTGTCTCCATAACATAGAGGCAGACAGATGGATGGACAACAAGCCCAAAATAATAAATTTCAGACAATGGTACGAGCATAGCTTCTCATATACTTAATTTTCCACATGGGTTTATAAATGGCAGAGTTTGTTTTATGTACTTAGAGAACAAATATTTGCCTTGTAGAAATTATGTGTAAAGATAAAGCATTCCTTTACTTTAAATGTAAGATAATTCCCCCTATTGTGAAAGGCGACGTCGACGTCACATCAACACAACATCAAAAATAGTCACTTGTCTACTCTTTGTCGACAACAATTGATTAATATTAACAAGCTGGACTAATTTCATAAGCTTCAGAAAATAGTAAGAGAGTGTCAATAGCAGTCAATTGCTGTCGACAATGAGTATACAAATGACAATTGCTTACTGTCGTGTTGATGTGACGTCGACGTCACCTTTCATAAAATGGAAAATAAGTAAAGAAATAAAGAGTAAAAGAAATATAAACGACTTGATTTTTGTTTTCTTTGAAGTCGGTTAAAAATTACATTACCCTGTGTTCTTTTATGCTTATCTCCGAAAACGTTCCACCAATTTAAATGGTGGGACAAGCTTTCCCCGAGCCACTAATTTTATATAAATATGATTTTTTGTAACACGAAAAGGGAGTCGTATCAAACTTTCACGCTTTTTGAAACAAGTATCGTACATCATGCCTTTACGTCCACATACTATTTAACAAAATTAATTACCGTAAACAACCAATCAAATATTTGTACAGTGGCCAAGAAAAGTATATATATACATTAGATTTGGGACGGCCTCCAACACAAAGAAACACTCCAAAAGTATAGAATATTTTATTTTTTATATAATTCGTTGCCATTTTTATTTCGATTGCAACCTATAGTAAATTAATTTTCCTCCTTGGTGATTCTTTGCTCTAAGATCAAATTCCACATATCGATTCTGCTATCTCGGAACCTTTCCCTATGTAAGTCTAGCTCGTAAGATATTAATTCTAGATGGGTGATTAAAAACATGAGTGAAGCAAACAGGGGTTTTCCGCATAATTACACTGCACAACCCAAACAAATAACATGGTTCTAGCGACTAACTAGCAAACGGCACCAAAAAATATATACATACGTGTATCGGCGTTTTAGAAGGAATCATTTTAGGGGAAGTTAAAATTCCCCCCCTCTTGCATATAGTTATAGTGACTCGGCGTAATACATCTTGTCAGCCGTGCGTTTAAGATATAAACATTTTGGTGGAACATTTTAAGTAGTGATGTAACCGATACCGATATATCGGCGATACTTCAGAGTTTCCGATACATTGGTATCGGCAACATTGTACTGTCGATACGACGATTCTTTTAAAAGTTTTTTTCAGAGTTTCTTTTAACAAATAATTTATTGTTTGTTAATTTTACCATGACTTAAATTCAATTCGTTGTTTTTTAAATCGTATTAATATCAATTTTAAATATTAATAATATTTTACGCTGTTATTTTGTAAAAAAAAAATTATTTAATTTTTGCTAGTTTTATCATGAATTCGAAATCAATTCGTTGTTTTTTAAATCTTATCCCCAGCTAAAAAAGAAACACTCCAAAGAAGTCCTGAAAATGTAGAATTTGCAATCCGGAAGTAATGCAAATTTGGATAATTTCTAATGAAATATATGAAAAATTACCCATTTTCGCTACTTGTTTCTTTTTATGCGAATTTAAACGCAAAACTGTGTTTTCATAAAAATTTAAGTGAATATATATAAACTTTTAGAAGATTTTTAACAATTAAGCAATTAAGTTATTTAGAAGCATTTTTTAAAATTATAAATGAATTACAAGTTTTTGTATGACTTAAATAAATTATTTTTGCGTTTTTGTTAATTATCTGCATATTTTTAATATAGATTCTTTGGAAGCAATGAAAATGTAGTTGAATGTTGTGTTTTTCTTCAGATGGGGTTTGTTTTAATTTGGAACGATTTCCCGTCATCCCACGTCAAATTTGGTTGATAAACAGACCGGTTTCGGCTAAGTGCCATCTTCAGTGTTCTATTGTTCTAGTGTTCTATTCAGTGTTCAATAGAACACTGAAGATGTCACATAGCTGAAACCGGTCTGTTTATCAACCAAATTGGACGTGGGATGACGGAAAATTTAGTTCCTTAAAAATTACTTCCATATTTTTATACTGGGTTAATATCAACTTTATATATAATAATAATGTCTTGCACTGTAATTTTGTATTTTAAAAAAAATTACCTTACTTGAGTTTTGTTAATTTAAAGTTGAACTGTGTTTCAATATGCGTATCGGTATCGCCAATATTTCTTTTTGAGTATCGGTATCGTATCGGCAAAAAAGCGTATCGTTACTTCCCTATATATAACTCTTTGTTGTGTGGTTGTTTTTGTCCCTTTCTTAAAAAAAAAGGCAACAAATTCCCTTTCAGCGGTGATATAGCGGGCTAAAATGGTGTACTAAAATATTTACCATAAAATTCTACTATAGCTCTTCAATGACATCCAAGCTAAGCTCATGATGTCTGGAGCTAGAAATCATTCAAAACTTTAAATGTGCTTAAAGGTAAATTTCGTACATATTCACAATTAGTACTCTGCACAGGAAATTTTGTAAGCCTTACCTTTAAGGTATAAGATGTCTGTAGCACTTTTATATAAAACACCACAAGGAACATTTTTTTGCAACATTTTACTCCAATATATTGGCGGTGAAGGGTTGAGCGTATAGAAAATTTGTTCAAATAAAATTTGTCGCATATATTATGCTTTATAATTTTTAAGATCATTACAGCTGTAAAAGCCTAGATGATCGAAAATGACAGATTTTAGTGACTTTTAACCTTGAATAACTTACGACATGAGATTTAATGAGCCTTTTGAGACAACTTTTAGGTCGGCTTATTATATCTCATTCCGAGATTTACCCCTTCTTATTGCTTATTTGACTGGGCTATATTTCCCATCGGCAGTAAAAATATTCCCGATACCAATATATCGTCATATCTGAAGTATCGCCGATATATCGGTATCGGATGAATCCCTATTGGAAATGCCCATATTTAATATTACTTTTTTGCAACGCCTTACTTAAGCCATTTACATAAATAAAAAACATTAAAAGATTTCGCATTTATCGAGTTATACTTCTTTGTGCCACTGTACTTTTTCTTAACACAAATTAAATTCAGCTTTTGTTTACAAAAAGTCATTATAGAACTTTTTTTACTTTGTTACTAAACATATTGGCTTTTAAATGTCTCTGTTAAGTGACCACATTTCAATGGATTAAAGTGTTACATCACTACAGAATAACGACAAAGCTTTAAAGAGTTTTTAACATTTTACTGTTACAAAGCTTAAACTGCGCTTTTATATATAAACAAGTACATACATATTTGATTAATGCTAATCTGTTACAAGTTTTTAAATTGAAAGATGTTAATTAGAGATCTGAGCCGAAAGGCTGTAAGCCGACTGATAAGAGACGGCAAGAATTTTAACAGAGTCTGTGCTAAATTTAAAATTTCTATTGGAATAATTTTCAAAGTAGTAGAACTTTTAAAGCATTTTGGATTAATTACACTGTACAACAAAATCATTTTGTTTTTCGAATTGACTAGGTTCTAACGACTGACGCAACGCCATTTTCGAAATTTTTTTGAATATAATTGATGCACAGCTTTGATTCCTTAATATAATGATCAATAAGTCTAAGATAAACCTGTGAACCAACTAGTAGAACTTACCAGAGATTTAGATTTCAAGGGTATTGTCTCAAAATTATAATTTTAATTACCTGCAAATAAAAGAAATTAAAAGATTTATATTAAAAAAATATTAAAACGTATTTTTTAAAATTACAAAGGAATTACAAATTTGTGTATTACTTAAATAAAATGTATTTGCTTTTCTACTATTTATCTGTATATTTATGATATAGATTCTTTCGAAGCAATGGAAATGTAGTTCCTTAAAAATTACTTTAAATTTTTTTATAATGGGTTAATATCAATTTTAAATATTAATAATCTCGTACACTGTAATTTTGTATAATAAAAAAATTTCTCTTCTTGAGTTTTGTTAATTTAAATTTGAACTCAATTTCAATATGCGTATCAGAATCGATATCGCCGATATTTTTTTTTTTTTGACATCTCTACTTAAAAGATACTTTCGGTAATAAATTTATTTTTAATTTGAAAAAAAATTAATACGAAATGACTTTTTAAGCGTTCGATTTTCATGATATATGGCTTATTTTGTTCGTGAGACACCTGTTCTTAAGAAAAAATAGTTTAAAAGTAAAGCTTTCGTAGTTTTATATTTTTTTATGAGTTTTTAGAGAGAAATTTTTTTTTAATTTTCCATGAAAATTATTATTTTGTATGCTAATTTGTGAATAACTCTAAAAACGTTGATCAAATAAAAAAACTAAATTAAGAGAGTTTGAAGGTAATTTGTTTTACACATTTTGGTGTTTTCTTAAACGAAATCGGGCATACCGTTCTTGAGTTATGATGGAATATACTGATATACCCAGGGGAAATATTACTTTATCCCATAAAAAAAACTGTACATGATAGAAAAAAACTGAAAATGGATTTGAATTTATCGCATTAAACTTTGTTTACTCCACATATTTTTATTTAAAGGTTATTTTTTCTGCAGACCAGTGTAATCGAAGACATCAAGCAAGTGATGATACTGGGTTAGTTCGATCCCTGTGTCAGGCAAGTCATCAATATCATAAATTTGTCTGATGTGCAAAATCGTTGGCGAAGTAAAACAATTAATAAAATGGCTTCCCATATACGGATTAAAAAGTTAATGTGTCTACTTAACACTAGAGGCGCAGCCGCACTTTTCTAAAATTAACGAAAACAGGCAATAGCAGAGTTGTAAAAAGAATTAAGTTTCCGATGTCTGTCTTACTTCACCATCTGTTCTCACATCATGCTAAAGCACATTTTTTTGAACTCTGTTCAGTAGAAGCTACTCCATTTATGAAACAATTAAGTACTAATTGCTCAATTTATTAATTGATATCTTGTATGGAAAATTGAGCTAAATTAAGGCCTTATTTGCGTAAATCTCCTAACATGGTATCTTCTTCTTATATAAATAGGCCATACAATTTTTTGTTGTACACTTTTAAGTATCTTATTGTCCACCAATATTGATGAAACTAACATGGTTTGAAAGGTATTTTTCTCTAGATATGCACAATATAGTTTTATAACAAAACCGGTTATAGAACCGGTTACAAACAAACCCGTTTACGGCTCAAGTGGTCCAATTTCGACCACCAGGCGGGATCCTAGTAACACATTAATTGATTGACTGATAGGCATTAAATGCCAGAATGTGTTACTTATCTTGAAAAAGAAAACCAAATAAATTTTTTCATAATTTTCTTTAGCAAACTTTTACCAATAACTGTAACCTTAAGAGACAAACAATAATAAACATCGTATATTAACAATAAAATATGTAGGAAAAGAAAAAAATGCTGATAACAGAGTTTGTGATCAAAAAGCACATAGTCACAAAAAAAAATTTTTTTACTCCAACATACAGAACAATGATGAATTGCAAAAACTTTAATTACATGAAATATTTTCAAAACAACTCTTCAATAATTTAATTAGTGTTAAATTGACCATGTACGCGTATTAAGAAGCGGGAACATAATAATTGTAAAAATAAATATTTAAATTTTAAGTTTTAAGAAAGAAAAAAGAAAAATGATTAATCATGAATTAGTTGTTTCCCTGTGGCGCTATCTTTTGACCGTGGGACCCAGTGCCGTGGTACTTCTTATGCTTTTAGAGGGTATTAAAAAACATCGACCCGATATAACGGATACAGAAAATCGTGTTAAGTCCATACATATTAGTGATTTACGTGAGAGTTATGATTTCATTATAGTGGGCGGCGGCAGTGCTGGCTGTGCTTTAGCCGCTCGTCTTTCCGAAATAAATCAATGGAATATTTTGCTTTTAGAGGCAGGCGGAGATGAGCCGCTAATTGCCGATGTACCTCAACTATATCCCATATTTCAACGTAGTTTTTGGGATTGGAATTATAAAACGGAAAAATCCGATAATTTTTGTTTGGCCATGCAAAATCGACAGTGTGTTTGGCCCAGAGCAAAAATGTTGGGTGGCTGCAGTTCCATTAATGCCATGATGTTTGTGCGCGGCAATCGCAAAGATTATGATCATTGGGCTGAACTGGGTAATGTGGGCTGGAATTATGATAATATTTTACATTATTTTCGTAAAATGGAGGATAATCGTATAGCAGGATTTGAACAGGATCCCTATCATGGTCATGGCGGACCAATAACAGTAGAAAACTATCGGTTTCCTTCACCTTTGCTGGATATATTTTTAATGGCCGCCAAGGAGTTAAATGTGGTAAGTTATTAAATTATAAAAAGAACCTTTACATAAGCATCGATATCATTTTGTCTTTATTCTTTGGATTAAGCCCTATACAGTTCCACTAAAAATCATAACTTAATTGTTATAAACTCTAAAGGCACACAGCCAAGAATGCACACTGTTCTAATAATAAAATAAACAAAACAAACATCCACACACTAGTATTTCGTAATGCCGACGGCAAAACATTCTAGAATAGAGAAAAACAAAAAGTTCAACACAACCCACTAAACCTGAGATTCGAAATAAAAGAAGGTTCGCTAAAACGAAGAGTTTTCGAAACAAATTTGTTCGATAAATGCTCGTGAATCTAAAAAAAACGAATGTTCGCAAATGCGAGCTTTTGTCGATAATGTTGCGACAATAAGCTCAATTGCCGAATTTCATAAAATGTGAATGATCGCAGCATTGAACTATTTTCGATAATTTATCGAATGTGTAATTTACATTCATGTGTGCAATAATAGAATTATTCCATTTGCAATAAAATAGATAAATTAAAAAATAAAGATAACAATCTTGAAAAATTATTTTTTCCTGCATTTTTGTGGTATGGATATTTCTTCGATATTGGTTCGCTATTGATTTGTCAGCGAAACATCGAAATCGAAAGATTTGCTGCCACAAACTGAGCGACGAGTAAGCTCTAGCAGCTCTTTCTCTTTCCGACTTCGATAGCCGTTCGCGAGTGTTTTGTCCGAGAAACGTGTGCGCAACATTCGAATGCGATATTATTTTCGAATGTTTTGGTTTGCTGGGAAGACACAAAAAAGAATAGTAATTATCCATAAATATCAAATGAAAAATCCACAAATGCAACACTTAGCATGACTCAGCATGAATTGCTTAAAAATAAATAATATGCAGCTACTTGACTGCAAACTACCAACTTTGAACGTGTGGTCTAAGCGGTAAAGAGCTCTAATGAGTAGACCGGGTGATCTCGAAACATGTAAGTTCAATTTTCCGTACAGTCAAATTTTTTTTGTCTACATGCTGAACATTTCTCCTTAAATGAAAATAAAAAATTATATTAAACACCGAACTTAAGACAAAATAATTAAATTTCTTTGTAATATACCAACATGTAAAAATTCTTCAATAACACTGTACAACAAAAAAAAAATAACGTGGTTCTAACCACTGATTCTGGCACAGGGCACTAAAAAAATATACGTGTATATCGGCGTTTTGAAAGTTTATATTTGGGACTCCTTTTAGAGGAAGTTAAATTTTCCCCCTTTTGGGCGTGGCACTGCCCACTTTTCTAATTAACATATTACATTGTCAGGGGAGCTTAATGTACGTGTAGAGTTTCAAAAGGATTGGTTAAGTATAAGTAGTGAGAAAAGTCTATTTACTCTGTATGGGCGTGGTCTGCCCACTTTTTGAATTAGACTTAGTATTTTATTTATTTACTTTTTTCTTTTAATATCTCCTTTTTTACATTTTTTTATAGCTCAATCCCTATAAGGACTTCAACGGCCGCTCTCAAACTGGTTTTGCTGCACCACATGCATCCCTCCGAGATGGTTTACGTTGCAGTGCCAATAAAGCTTATATCAGAACAACTTGGAAAAGACCCAATTTGCATATTTTACTTAAAGCTTTTGTTCAGAAAATAATTATAGATCCTTATAGCAAAACGGCCCAAGGAATAGTTTTCGAATGGATGGGTTTCAAGTATCAAATAAAAGCCAAACATGAAGTTATTTTATCAGCCGGTGCAATAGCTAGTCCTCAACTGTTAATGGTATCGGGAGTAGGACCACACAAACAGCTTTTCGAAAATAATATTGATATTATACAAGATCTGCCGGGAGTCGGAGGAAATCTGCAAGATCATATTGCTGCCACGGGCAGCACATATCTAATAAATAATAATATAACGGGGCAACGTTTGTCATTTATAGTACCAGAAATGCTAAATGCAAAATCTGTGGACTCATTTATACAACAAGCAGATGGTTTTTTCTATGCCGTACCCATAGCTGAAGTAATGGGTTTTTGGCATAGTAAATATCAAGATCCGCGAATAGATTGGCCAGATGTACAATTTTTTCTGGGCAGTTATGGTTATGGTTCTGATGGTGGCATTATTAGCCGAGTTGGAGCGGCAATATCTTTAAACAATTATGCTCAATCCTTTGAACCGATTATATATCAGGATAGTTTTATTATAACGCCTTTGGTAATGAGACCAAAAAGTCGTGGTTGGTTGGAAATCGTTTCAAATGATAATCGAGTTTATCCCAAAATATATCCCAATTATTTTGATCATCCTTTGGATATGGCCATCATGGTGAGATTTTACTTTATATGTTTTTAAGATATAATTTATATTAATTATTTTTTTAAATCTTGACAGGTAGATGCCTTAAAATTTGGCCATCAATTTACCCAAACTCCCATCTTGAGACGTTTGAATGCCACTCTGAACATTTACATGTGGCGCAATTGTCCCCATGCAGAGTATTTAAGTGATGGCTTTTGGGAATGTTTGGCTCGTTATTATAGCCAGACTATTTACCATCCAGTTGGTACTTGCAAAATGGGCCCTCACTATGATCGTGCTGCTGTTGTGGATCCTCGCTTAAGAGTTTATGGCATTAAAGGGCTGAGGGTGGTAGATGCTAGTATTATGCCCACCATAACAACGGGAAATACGAATGCTCCAACACTAATGATTGCAGAGAAAGCGGCGGATTTAATAAAAGAAGATTGGTTTCATTACAGGCATTAAGGTTTATTTTCTTTTTTGATTTTTTTTAAATTAAGTTAAGTAGTATTTTATTTTTAAGTCACAGTTTTTTTTTTTAAGAAATAGTTTTTGAATTAATTAAGTTAATTAAATTTTTAATTAAAAAATAATTTTTGCAAGAAATGAAATATAAAGGCACTTATTCATTCTGGGCTTTATAAGATTATCGAATAACCTTTTGTGCTATTATTGTATGTCGAAATCAATCGTAATAAAGGCCAATGACTCTGTATAACAAAATCCAATTTTTTTTAAATTGCAAGGTTCGAAATGATTAAATTTCCCTAGCCCCTTTTGCACATAGTCATACTGACTTGGCATAAGAAATCTTCTTGCAAGCCTTATGTTTAAGGTATAAGATGAGTTCAGCTCTTTTATGTAAAACGCTACGAGAAAAATGTTTGTGCAATAATTCAACCCTCTAATTCATCGTAGTATGGGTCTTTTTGTTCCTTTCATAAATAAGAGACAAAAAACTCCCCTTCAGCGGTGATATAGCGGGCATAAATGTTCTACAAAAATGTTTCTCGAGGTGTTCTACATAAAAGTGCTAAAGAAGTTTTATACCTCCAACGTAGGGATTACAAGATTTCCTGTGCCGAGTACTAATTGTGAATAAGTACAAAATTAACTTTTAAAAATATTTTAAATTTTTAATAATTTGTAGCATTCAAGTTTAGTCTAGAGCTTGGGTGTCTTTATGGAAAATATATTTGTAGAACATTTTACCCCGCTATCGTTCCATTAATTCAAAATTACTATAAATTAATTAATAAAAATATTTTTATGCGAAAATGCAAAAATATTAATTTTCGAATTATGTTCGAAATTTCGAACTTTGTTTCGAACTTAACATTTGTAGCAGAGTATTACTTTTATAGCAAATTTTTTTGAAATCTTTTGTTTTATCTGAGAACAGCGCAATTGTTACGGTATATGATGTTCGAAATATCGAACATAATATCGAATTTCTGAAAAAAATATAAAAAAAATATTTTATATTATAATTGAAATATTAAACTTAACTTCGAATTTTACAATTCAAAAGTGGAGTTTTTTCTTAATTTTTGAAGAAAGGGACAAAAAGACCCACACAACAAAGCGTTAGAGGGTTAACATGTTCCACAAAAATGTTTCTTGTGTTTTACTTAAAAGTGCTAAACAGATCTTATACCTTAAAAGACTTCCTATACCGAGTACTAATTGGGAATGAGTACGAAATTAGACCTTAATAACATTTTAAGTTTTGAACGATTTCTGCCGTTTGACTTGAGGCCGGAGCTTGAGTTGAGTTTTATGCCAAATGTTTTCGTAGAACATTTCAGGGGAGTTTTTGCCTCTTTTCAATAAGGGGACAAAAATTACCCACATAGCAAAGAGTTAGAGGGTTACAATGTTCCATAAAATGTTCGTTGTAGTGTTATACACAAAAGTGCTAAACATATCTATACCTAGAATGTAAGAATGCAGTAAATGTAGAACAATTCTTTTGGCCACTGATTTAGGGGTTGGAAAATAAAAGTTGCGAGCTTCTGAAGCCCAAAATTGCTATCTGAATTTTAATCATTTGCCCTATGAACACTCTGTTTCGTATTATTTGACTAAAACATTCTCTTTGAAGCTCTGCGCTATTTTTTTATATATTTCAAAATTAGCCTGATGCAAACCGTACCTGGTATGTTCAAACAAGTTTTAATACTTGAGGAATTAATCATTTTGTATTAAGACGTGTTAATTATTTAATTTTTTTTTAATTTATGTGCTGTTGATAATCCCATTTTTGTGTAATAAATAAAGTCGTTTGCTAAATTTATTGCTTTTGATAAATAAATTTCCGCTACCAGTTGTCAAAGTTGTCAAACTTTTCCAAAATTTTATATTCAAGAGTAAGTAATCAGAACATACGTGTTGTTTCAATCTCTGCACACTTGTCCTTTTAAATTTAATTTAATAAATAATAATTTAATTTAAATAACAAAATTTTTAGTTTAAAAAATTGCCCGATATCTGAACAGAGTCATTGTGGAACAAGTCAAGTTTTAAACAGAAAAAAACTAAACTAAAAATTAGTAATACAACAATAACCAGTAAAAATGTTTAATTTCTAGTGACAAGATAGTGAGTTAGTCTCTGTCTAACACATGCAATTTTTGTTGCACGAATTTTTGAATTTGTGGAAGAGTGTTGAAATAGCAATATATACCATATCTACTCCTCTGTAGACCGGGACTAACAAGAATAAGAGTAGGAAAAGGAAATTTAGAAACATCTTACACTAAAAACTGTCTCAAACTAAATGAGAGTTTTATTTAAAAACAATACAATATTTAAACTTGCTTTAAAATGCTAATTTCTCTTTGTGTTTTGGCATACAATAATAATTTCATCAATTCAGTTAGGCTTTTAAATATTTTGTTTAGTCATTTCGAAAATTCGAAATTACATTCGAAATTTTTAGTATTATACACAAACCAAGAACTTAAAAATTTTAGTATAACAGAAAATATATTAACAAACTTAAGCTTAAAAATTAATATTCTACCCGAATTAAAAATTCGGAATTAAGTTCGAAATTTTGAGCATGCTTCCAAAATTACTTTTTTGCATTTTAACATAACACTATTAGGTTTTTCATAATAATTACGCTTTAAAATACTTTATTCTCTATATTTTGAAAATTCATATCAAGAAGTTCGGAGTTTTTAACGGTGTTAAACCAAAAAAACTTTTTGTAATTTTTTCTAAAGTAATAAGATTTAAATAGATTTGAGCTTTAAAAGTAATGTAATACTTAAATTGTAGAGTTTGAAACGAAGTTCGAAATTTCGAAAACGCTTTAAGAATTAATATAAAGAAAATAATTTATTTCCTGTCAACTACGTTTTCCAACAGATTTGGTTAGATATTACAAAAAAAGAATTTTAATTAAGTTCGAAATTCGCAACATAATAAAACTTGAAAACTTTGCAATTTATCCCAATAAGGTTTCTATAAATTTCGGCGTAGAATATATGTAACAATACCTAAATTGTAAAATACATTACATATTATGTTCGACATTTCGAACATACTTCAAGAGTTTTTAATTTTTGGATTTTCTCAAACAAATTGGTCATGCTGTGAAACCACTTACGGGTCTTAAATAAATTTTGTAGTTACTTTAAAAATTCGAAGTTATACTCAAAATTGTTATCATTATTCGTTCACTACATATAAGACTTCAAGAAATTTTGGATTTAAAAGTGATACTCTATTTAAATTGTAAAATTCGATGTTAAGTTTAATATTTCGAACATACTTCATAAGCTAATATTTTGGCATTTTCGCATAAAGTTAATTCTTTTATCTAGTCAATTATACTTTTAAATATTATTTTTAGTATTTTTTTCAGAAATTCGAAATTATGTACGATATTTCGAACATCATATACCATAAAAATTTCGCTATAATCGGATAAAACATAAGTTTTCAAAAAAAATTTGCTTTAAAAGTAATACTCTGTTTCAAATGTTAAGTTCGAAATAAAGTTCGAAATTTCGAATATAATTCGAAAATTAATATTTTTGCATTTTCGCACTAAAAATATTTTTATTAGGCAAATTTTAGTCATTTTGAATAAATTTCGAAAGTTCGAATGTACTATAACTAAATTCTTGCATCAAATGAATTTGATTTACTCGTTAAAAAAAATTAAACACACTCAGATGAAATCAAGTTCGAAATTTGTAACATAAAAAGACTTACATATTTCGAAATTTTTCTTAGTATATAAGATTTCTACCACGTATTACTTAAATAGTACTTAAAATGCAGTTTCGAACATACTTCAAAAACGAAAATTTTAGCATTTTCGTAAAAAAGTAATAATGTTGTGAAGTCACTTATGCTCTTAAATATTTTTTAGTTATGTATTTAGAAAATTCGATGATATATTTGAAATTTTTTAGCGTATAAGAGCTTTAAAATTTAGATATTCGTCGCTTACATATGTATAAGATTTCAACATATATCCTTTTAGCTTGTACACTCCGATATTACGTTCGATATTTTGAACAGCCTTTATAAGCCAATATTTTGGCCTTTTCGCAAAAAATTAACCATGTTAAATAGTTTAAATGGTTTTAAATAAATGTTTTTAGTAATTTCAAAAATTAAAATTAAATTCGAAGATTTTAATGTATAAATACTTAGCAATTTTTAAGTCATGGCTTGAAATATATGATTTCAATTAAAAATAATATATATGTAATATGAATTGGAATTATAACATTCGTAGCTTAGTTCGAAATTTCGAACATTCTTATTTTTTCCAATTCTCATAAAAGTAATTGTTTCAATATCAGTTACTTTTTAAAATAAACTTTGTTCTATATTTCGAAAATTCGAAATTTCGAAAATAGTTAAACTTAACAATTTTTGCTTAAAATGCAAAATCTCAGTTTATATAAGCTCTAAAATTAATATTCTGGCTAAATTAAAAAGTTCGAAGCTAAGTTCGAAATTTCGAACATACTTAAAATATTATTA
Organism: Panzeria rudis; assembly: GCA_956483635.1. Classification (NCBI taxonomy): domain Eukaryota; kingdom Metazoa; phylum Arthropoda; class Insecta; order Diptera; family Tachinidae; genus Panzeria; species Panzeria rudis. The sequence continues at coordinate 87,869,861 of OY101451.1, forward strand.
TTTTTTTGAATTTTTTCATAAACGATTATTTTTTTAAAATTCTATACATATAAAAAAGCCCAAAGCCAAATCTTACCCCTAATATCATACAGATTGCATTGAACTAAGCTTCTGACTAAGAACCGCACTGCCTGAGTTTTAATAAGAATAAAGCTACACCAACCAATCACCATCTGTAATTTAAATAACTTTGTATTAATCACTTACATTTAATTAACTAACGCCAAGATACTTTAATATATTATTAACAAAATCTTATATAATACCAATAAAAATATTTGCAGAAACAATTTGTTATGTGATAAAATGCACGACGACGTTAAAAATCATTTTGCTCTTGGAAACAAAACATAAGTTACGAGTAAATAAAAAAAAAACAACAGCAAATTTTACAAGTTTTACCAGTTTCCAGAGCCTGCGGTTGAGATAAAGAATCAATAAATTTATTTGCCAAATGGCTGCTTGGATAACAGCTCTTTATATGGACACAAACACATTGGCACCAATAACTTGTGTACAACACTCGTTACAAATACGGAAAAATTCTCCATTCAATAAAAAAACGTAAATCAGGTGTTCGCAAAGCAATTTTCAAATTTTAGTTTATTAAGAAAACTCTAAAGGCCTTTTCAACATCAGTTTATTAAGAAAACTCCAGGCTTAAACATCAGCTGAAATTTTTAATATGCTGCACAAAGAGTTTATTTTCATTTCCACAGTGTTTGTGTTATTGTCCTTTGCTGGAGTCGATAGTGCCACAAGGGCGATAAGACAAGATGAAATTATACAATCGCAACAGTTGAGAAAACATTTGGAAACCTTAAAAGGTCATTTGCAAGATACTATCGAAAAATTAGATCATAATATACGCACGAGACAGGCAGATTTCGAAACGGAAATACAAACGCCTGATGGTGGTGAGTTAAGAAAAGAAATAAAGAATAGTTAAAAAAATTACAAAAAGGTTAAATAAAATAAAAAAAAACTTTACATCAAATTAAAGTGAAATATATGATAATTTAATTAATTAAATCAGTTAATTAAATTAAATTCGGTCTCTTACGAAAAAACTAAAATACAAAGTGCAAAAATTTTATGAAAATCACTAAAAAGTAAAAAAAAACTAGAAAACTCTTAAAAAATCGCTAAAAATGTAATAAAGTTTAAAAGCTTTGAAGAAAACGGAAAAACTCAGAAAATCACGGGAGAGAGTTTAACAAATTTTTAAATCCAAAAACTCAAAATTTGAAATCAATGAAATCCCGAAAAATTCAACATTTTAATGATACATGGTGGAGACTTTCGCCCAATTAAAGGGTAATATATGTGGAACTTCTAAACTGCTAATTGAATTTTGCTGAAACTTAAGGAATCTTTGGAGGAGAAGTCTGGCTTTATAAGCCGCATCTCAAAGAGCTTCTACCTTAAGCACGAGGGGAGATACAATGGGCCAAAATTGACCACCTAGGACTCAAAAAAAAAAAAAAACTTCTGAGGCCTATAACTTTTTTAAATGTTATCCGATTTCAAAAACTTAAAGCGTTTTGAGTTATGCTGGAAAATAAAATGAAATAATGTCCCAACATTTGCTTTCGTATCTTTTATAGTTTAAAAGATATTGAACTTTAAAACAAAAACATTTTTTTTATCTTGACTTTTTTTTAGTTTTTTGCTTATAACTTTACAGTTTGGTGCTAGATTTTAATATAAAAGGCACAATTCGATTCTTGATAAAATTCTAAGTAAAATTAGAGAAAAATATTTTTTATTATCTACATTTCTTAAGTTGGAAAGAGAGTAAAAAATCAAAATTTTGAAATTGACATAAAAAACGATGGGTTTTTTTCCAAAATAAAGTATTCATTATTTTCACTTTTGCAAAAAAATATTTTATCATAACTCGCGAACGGTTCGTCTGCTTAGAACAAACAAACCACCAGAAGATGCAGAATAAAATTACCTTTAAATCTTCAATATATAGATTTTTTTATATATTTTCAACTATTTCAACGTTATTCAGAAACTGGCAGCACACAGGAGTTCCATTTGGAAAAAAATGGTAATAAATCTGTATCTTTGAAACGTACGATCCGATTACAAAAGGATATATATATATAAAAATCATAGAGGAGGACCTAAGCTTTAAGAATATTGAAACTTGGACCAGCCTGTTGAAACACACTGTGATCTACAGGGTGGCCAAGCTGACTAATTCGGACATGAAAAACGTTTTATAAATATTATCCGATTTTAATGAATTTAAACTTGCTGTAAAGCTTATAAAAAAGACAAAGAAAATACAATTTATTTCAATAAGATATCTTTAATATTTTCAGAGATATTTGGCTGTGAATTTTAAAATTTAGGTTTTTGGTCTACACTTTGTTCCCGAATATCTCTAGGAAAAATTTTCCAAAAAATATTTTATGATTTTTAGCAAAATCCTTGATAATATGCAGAAAAAATTTTTGAGTTATCTTAATTCATGTAGCCGTGAAAAGAAAACTAAATCAAGACTTTTAAATGAAGTTGCAAAATGGCTAAATTGTAACAAAAATTTAGCTTAATTCCTGGACGTTTTTGTCAAAAAATTTTCAGTACTAAAAATTTTATTTACCCACATTTCAAAAGAATAGACATAAAAAATTACTGCAATTTGACTGAAATTTTAAATCGATTAAAGCATGCACGCTACATCCAGCATTGGACGAATATAGGGAATTTTTCTGCGAAATTCTAAATTGATCTCTTAAAAAAAGCCCATTGAGCTTTTCAAAATTTCTTTTCAAATTATATTTGATATATTTAATATAATTAATCTGGTTTTTAATTGTTACCCGCCCGCTCAAAAATGTGACCAGGAAGCAGATTTTCTAAAAATAATAACATTTTCCGAAGAATTTTATTTAGCTGCATGAAAATCGTACTAAAGTTAATTTTTTAGTGTATATTTCTTTACTATTTATAAGCTTTGAATACAATAAAATCGGATAATATTTGTAAAAGTTAAGAGGCCAACAAGGTTTTTCATGGCCGATATAGTCAAATTTGACAGCCTGTAGCTCACCGTGTGTTTCCACAGCGTGGTCCAAGTTTCAACATTCTTAAAGCTTAGGTCCTCCTTTATGATTTTTACATATATCGTTTTGTATTCGGATTGCAAGTTTCAAAGATACAGATTTATTACCATTTTTTTTTCAAATTGGAGCCACTGTGCGGCGACAAATTAGTTTTTTTTCATTTTCAAAAGGTCATAAAAAAATTAAGAGGGCAAAACTTTTATATTTTTATCATTTATCAGAAAGCTAAGTACATTAGAAATATAAAATAAGCCATAAATCATTAAAATAGATGGAATGTGATACAACACACGTAGACACAAATTTTTCTGTTGTATGGAAATTGTGATTTTTGGCAATTAAGTTACTTTACTTAATTGTAAATAAAATCGACATTTGTTCATCGTTTTTAATGATTTATGGTTTTTTTATTCCTAGTATACTTAGCTTTCTGATAAATGGTAAAAATGTTTAATTTTTGTCCTCTTAACTTTTTTATGATTTTTCGAAAATGAAAAAAAAAAATTTTTTATTTTGCATGAAAAAATTTATTTTCTTATACAGTGTAATTTTCGGTATTTTCATTTACTAATCACTACCTTTGTTTTCTTTTCATTTTAGAATACCTTGAAGCGGCCATAGGATCCCAACGTAATGATTTAATTGGTGCCGCTGCAGTGCGGCAAATTCCACTGCCTGTACAAACTCTGCGTAACACTAAAAACAGTGGTCTCAGACGTAGACGATAAAAAGAGAAAACAAACTGTTAATCAAACATGTTTTAAATGTTAGCCGGTATTTTTTTTTCTTTTTTCTATTAAATATTTATATACGAGTTTAAACCCATTTGCTTTTTTACTAGTTAGCATGTTGTTTAAGTTTGTATTGTAATGAAATTATTAAAATCAAAAGTATTCATTAATAAAACGTTAAATTTATTACGCCATAATAAAGTTATTAAAGTCTAATAAAAATGAAAAGCAAAAGCGTTTGACATAATCATAATGGGGTGAACAAAATGTAAAAAAATTATTTGCAAGCAAGTGATGATGAAAAACAGGTTAAGTCTATATAAGGAAATATTTATTTTGCGTGATTATAAATATTACATCATTTAACTTTCTAGTGCTGGAGTAATAATATCAAATAGCAGCAAATTTGGCAAGTTCATCTGTTGTAGCCCCCCCAAAAGCAGAGATATTTGGCAGAGGTTTGTAATTACACTGGTCTGCAAAAACAACTTTTTCGAGCCTTTAATTTAAAATATGTGGAAATCCTTTAACAGTCTTTTTCTATCAGGCACAGATTTTCTTATGGGCTAGACTAATATGACACCCGAAAGGGACTAATATATTTCATCATAACCCGAAATCTGTTTGTTCGATTTGAATAAATAAATCAGCAAAAGATGCGGAATACAATTACCTTTAAGTCATCCATATACAATTTTTGTAATATTTCCAATTGTTTGAAAGTTATTCAGAAACTAGCAGCGAACAATTTTTTCTAATGCAAAATTACACATTTTTTCATTTTCAAAAAATCGTACATATGTTTATAGCCCAGTCATATTAGGGTTTCACTTGGAATGAAAGATAATACGCTGAAAATTCGTATACACCTCCATTTTGGTATCCTAAAAGTTGTCTCAAAAGTCTCATAAAATCGCGTGATAGCGCCGCAAGTTATTCAAGGTCAAAGGTCACACAAATCAGTTTATCGCGACTATGTCAGTTTCTATAGCTCCAATGATGTTAACAGTTATTATAAAAATTGTAAAGCATAAAATTTGCGACAAAATTTTGTATTAAACATTTTTTCCTACGCCCAACAGTTTCTGAGATAGAGGACAGAGAGCCCGCAGCGATCAGCCATACTCAGTCTAATGCAAGCTCAGCCGTGTATTGCTGTGAATAATACCTTGTACAAAGTTATCAAATAATTGAAATATCACTTGCAAGAAATAATTTGTATTATTTATTAGTTAATACATTATAGCTAATAACATTATAATATATCCGTTTAATAATACTTACACAAAAAGAAAAACGCCGTTATAAATTCAAGTGTTTTTTACTTAATTTGAGTACGAGTCGTACTCAAAAATTTAAGTACGAATAATACTAAAATGTACTAAAATCAAGACGAAAACGGGACACAATTTTTTTATCATGTAAAAAATCTTGAATCACGTGCGAATTTCTAAAATTAAGTAAAAAAATCTTATAAAGTCGTTGTGTGTTGGTATTTGCGTGCTTGTTGATAGCCACAATTCAATATTGTGCTCTTGTTGTTGTTTTTTTGTTGTTAATTTTTTTTACACGTATAACATGCTGCTGGTGAATACTAGATTGAATAAATATAAATTTTAAATTAAAACAATTACATAACAGTATTAAATTTAGCTAAGTATTAAAAATATAAGTTCTCAAGTCTGGGCTTGATTTAAGTACGCGACGGGATTGGTTAAAGTAAGCAGTAGGATTGATTCCAGTATGCGGCGGGATTGATTGAAGTATGCAGCGGCGTTCAATCAAGCATGTAATACAACATTTGCCGCTACTTGTCGGCTATGCCCGAGAAGTGAAAGTAAACAACAACAAAACAACAACAAGATCACATCAGTAAATTGTGGCTATCATCAAAGCAAACAAACACCAACACAGTACGAGTACGACTGTGTATAAAGTTTATAAACATTGTCATACTTAAAATGAGAATTTTTTTACATGAATAAAGCCGAATCAGGCTTAAATTAAGTGTTTTGCACTTGAATGTTCCGTAATTGAATCAATCTTTCTGTTCTTGCTTTCAGGATTTGACACCACTTGGGATTAATTTAAGTACCGATGGAGTGACTTTTCTTTTCTGTGTACCTACTTTGTGCAATTAAAAACTCATTAGATGAATTATTTATTGTATATTCTAATTTTTTATTAGTTTATTTAAAGTAGATTTTAAGTAGAAATTAAACGGGTAAATATACTCGTATTATTATCTCTCATTCCATAACTTAATACAAGGTATTATTCACTGAGATTCATGTTTGGCCTTGCATTACAGTGAGTATTGCTGAGCGCTCCGGGCTCTCTGCCCTCTATCTCAAAAACGGCTGGGCGTACGAAAGATTTTTTAAAAGAAAATTTGTAACAAATTTTGTATTCTAAAAGTTGTATAATAAATGTTAACATCATTGCAGCTATAGAAACCGAAATAATCGCGAAAACCCGATTTTTCTGACCTTTTGCTACTTTTGAGACAACTTTTAAAATACCAAAGTGAAGGCGTAAACGAGTTTACAGCTTATTATCTCTCATTCTGTAACTATAACAAGGTATTATTCACTGAGATTCACGGTTGACCTTGCATTACGGTGAGTATGGCTGAGCGCTGCGGCCTCTTTGCCCTCTATCTCAGAAACGGTTGGCCGTATGAAAAAAATATTTAACACAAAACTTGTCGCAAATTTTATGCTCTACAATTTTTATAATAATTATTAACATCATATAACGAGATAATCGCGAAAAACTGATTTTTGTTACATTTGACCTTGAATAACTTACGGCACAGACACGAGATTTGATGAGATTTTTGAGACAACTTTTAGAACACCAAAATTAAGGTGTATACGAATTTTCAGCTTATTCGGCCATGTCACAGAGTTCAATTCCGTTCGGAAACCGAGTTCAATCCACTCCAAGATGTCAAGCTCTAGCTGGAGCGTACCCCACAGCATACTAGCGCCGCCAACAGTCTGGACACACCAGACAAATTTGCGTATTTTAGATTTCTTTTTTAGATACCAGCTGCTACAAAAATGGGTTAGGTTGAGTTCCGTTTCCAAACGGAATTGAACTCTGTGATATGGCCGATTATCTCTCATTCCGCAGTTGACCTCTTTATTCTCCTTATTTGCCGGGGCTAATAAGTTGTTTATGCCTATCTTCAAAAGAGGGAAAAAAAACTCTCCTACATCTACGTTATAGTGGACTAAACTTTTCTACAAAAATATTCGCTATAAACTTCTACTATACGCCTTTAAATACACCTAAGCCTCACACTTAACTTGAACGCCAGAAAACGGCTGAAACTTAAAATGTGTTTAAGGGTTAATTTCGTATTTATTTACAATTAGTACTCGGGATAAGAAATATTGTAAACCTTACGTTTAGGGTATAAAAAATGCTCAACACTTTTATGTAAAACAGTACGAGGAACATTTACTTATAACATTTCAGCCCCGTTATATCGCCGCTAAAGGGGAGTTTTTTTGGAACTTATTTAAGAAAGGGAAAAAAAGACCCATACCATGAAGAGCCGGAGGGTTAAAATGTTCTACGTGGTGTACCTCGTGGTGTTTTACATGAAAGTGTTGAATACATCGTATACCTTAAACATACGGCTTACAGGATTTCTTATGCCGAGTGCTAATTGTTAACAAGTATGAAATTAGTCCTTAATACATTTTAAGGTTCAATTGATTTCTGGCGTTCAGGTCAAGTCTGCAGCTTGAGTGACTTAATAAACCTTTAGAAGAATTTTATGCCAAATATTTTTGTGTTATATATTTGAAGGGAAGTTTTAGGAGCTTTTTCTAAGGGACAAAAATACATATACAGCGAAGCGTTAGAAGGTTAAAATGTTCCACAAAAATTTTTCTCGTAGTGTTTTACATAAAACCATTAAGCACATCTTATATCTTAAACGTAAGGTTTACAAGATTTCCTAAGCCGAATCCTAATTGCGAATAAGTACGAAATTAACCCTTAAACACATATTTAAATTGATTTCTGGCGTTCAGGTACGGCCTGGACCTTGAGTATCTTAATAATATGGTAAAATTTTATGGCGAATACTTTTCTAGAACATTTTTGCCAGCAATAACGCCGTTGAAGGGGAGTTTTTTTTGCTACTTTTTTTAAAAAAGGGACAAAAATTCATATACAACGAAGCGTTAGAGGTTTAAAATGTTCCACAAAAAATGTTGCTTCATTTTTTATATAAAAGTGCTGAGCACATCTTATACCTTAAACATAAGATTTAAAAGATTTGCTATGGCGAGTGCAAATTGCGAATAAGTACGAAATTAGCACTTATTCAGGTTAAATCTGGAGCTTGAGTACCTTAATAGACCTATAGTAGAATTTTATGGCAAACATTTTTGTAGAACATTTTATAGCGCCATATCGCCACTGAAGGGGAGTTTTTCGCCCCTTATTTAAGAAAGCGGCAAAAGATCCATACCACGAAGAGCTAGAGGTTTTAAATGTTCTACGAAAATATTCCTCATAGTGTTTTACATAAAATCGGTGAACATCGTATACCTTAAACTTAATGCTTAAAAGATTTTCTCTACCGATTACTAACAAGTTCGAAATTAACCCTTAAACATATTTTAAGTGTTGAATAATTTCTGGCCTGTGGAACGCGTTATTTGAAAAACTATAGTAGAATTTTATGGCAAATATTTTTGTAGAACATTTGAGCCCGCTATATCGCTGTTGACGGGAAGTTTTCTTTCTTCTTTTTTCAGAAGCAAAAATACCCATACAGCGAAGCGTTAGTGGGTTAACATGTTCCACAAAAATGTTTTACATAAAAGTGGACCTTAAATTAAAAGCTTACAAGATTCCCTATGCTGAGTCAATATAACTACACAGAAAAAAATAAGTTTCGTTTTTGATAACAAAAATCCCGGTATTCAATAATTTTTTTTTCAAATTTCCTGTGATAAAGAATTCCCCTATATTGATAACAAAATTATTTCAAAATAAAAATATACATATAAATTAAAAAAAATGTTGACATGGCTGGAATACGAACCCGGGCTTTCCGGACGTAAAGCATACTCTCTATAGCTGAGCCATATCCCATTTATTTTTTTATGGGATACAACTTGTTTTAAGTACTTATGTATAAAAAGAAAAGAAATAACCGGCATGGAAAAGAAATACTTACAACGAAATATTTTATTATGTTAAAGATAAATGTTATTGAAATTCATATTTTTTTTAATTCCATGGTTTTATTGAATATAATTCTTGTCTATTTTTTCTGTGTATATGCAAAAGCTGGTTAGGGAGCGGGAACTTTAACTCCACCTAAAATTAATCTCTGTTGTAAACTTTGCAAGCTTCGATACAAATATATATATTTTTGGTGCCCTTTATCAGAATCAGTCTTTAGAACCATAATCTGTTGCTCTTCGATTATAGTAATCTCAGTAATAATTTTTCATTTCATTGATTCTACTTCTGTATAAAGTAAAAACATTTAGTTTCGCTAGATTTGCGTTACGAGGGCAGTTCCCGAAGTATTCATGTATCTTGATAAGATACAAAAATTCTCAGCTGTAGCATTAGCAGCTGCCATGACAGCTTAGATAACGATGGTTTTATCCCTGGGTTACACAAGGTATCCTTTACAGCAGGTGCAATCCTTTAGTTATAAAAATATAGAGCAATTATAGCACCATGGCTGGTTGGCCCATAGATTCGCTCTTTGCTAAAGAGCTGGAGACCTTTTTAAAGTTTCACAGCAACATCGCAGGTTTGCGTTGCTTAGGGTACTCCACCAAAGAGGCTCTATGAGAGGTATTACCAACAGCCTGTGCTAAATACTTTGCCTTAGCGCCTATTGTTTTACTTGATATCAAAAGTTTTGATTTGACCTCGAAAGTTTTTTTCCGAACTCGAAGCAACTGTAAGGCACTGGCGCACCCACATGCGTTTTCGAATTAGTTTCCTTTCAATAATATATTTTCTTAATATTGTTTAAAATATATTTATTAAATAATTTGTTTTATCTCAATTAATATACAAAACAATGAATATGATTAAGCTTAAACTGAAAATAAATAAAACGAACAATGTAATATGTAATTACCCACAAGAATGTGATCAGCTAAATAAGTTATATTAGAAGATAAATAGAAATTTTTGTATTCAATAGCATTTTGTTATCTGTTAAGATTGTAAGTAAAATGACGACTGCTGGTATATTGGCGCCACAATGTCCTATACCCAGCGTGGGAGTAATGAATTCAATGGTTACTTTTTTGGTGCACAGCTTATATACGGCTCAATGTAATATATCACATAAGGATTTCTGGCCACCTGATTATGCGGAGACGGCCTTAACGCAGGGCTTAGAAGCTTATGATTTTGTAATAGTGGGTGCAGGTTCTGCTGGTTCTGTAATGGGCAGCCGTTTAAGTGAAAATCCTAATTGGAATGTTTTGGTTTTAGAAGCGGGTGGTGATCCTCCTCAGGAATCAGATGTAAGTGAAAATTCATTTGATTTGTTAAAATATTGCAAATTAATAATTACTTTTATCCCCACAAGATTCCTCTTTTGTTTTTTGGCGTGCAAACTACTAATTACACCTATACCTATCTGCCCGAGCCTAATGAGAGATCGTGCAAAGCTTTTATAGATAACAGATGCCACTGGCCCCGTGGTAAAATGATAGGAGGTTCTGGTGGCATAAATGCCATGCTTTATGTACGAGGTAATCGTTTTGATTATGATCGCTGGCTAGCGGAAGGCAATGTTGGTTGGGGTTTTGATGATGTTTGGCCTTATTTAGAGAAATCCATTACACCAGTGATCAATGAAACCCATCCTCAGGGTTATTTAAGTATCAATGAATTCAACCACTTTGATGAGGATATATTTTCCATGATTTTCAAAGGCACCGCTGAATTGGGCATACCCAAAGTAGACGACTTCGTTGAAGGTAGTTATATCGGATACAGCCATCTGAAGGGTACTATAGAAAATGGTCTTAGAACCAGTACAGGCAGAGGACATTTGGGCAAAGTTTCTAAAAGGCCAAATTTAAAAGTTATTAAAAATTCCCAAGTAACCAAATTGGAATTTGATAGCACTGGGCAGACGGTTAAATCAGTGGAATTTATATTACAACAGCAAAAAACACTTAAAGTAAAAGTAAAACGTGAAGTTATTCTTTCAGCGGGTGCAATAGATTCACCTAAAGTCCTAATGCTATCGGGTGTGGGTCCTCAAGACAAGCTGCAACCTTTAAATATACCCGTTGTCCATAATTTACCCATAGGAGAAAATTTACAGGATCATAATATAATACAAATATTTATGCGTTTTCCTGGCAAATTACCCGATCAAAAACAAATACTAGATAGTATTTACTTTTATTTAATACACAATCAAGGACCTTTGACTTCACATGGCACCACTTCTCTGACGGGTTTTATTAATACCGAGCCAACAAAGAAATCACCCTATCCTGATATAGAATTTCATCATTTCGTAACAAGAAGGCGTAATGCCATGGGTATGAATCTGCTGTTCACTGGTTTTCGCATGAAGGAAGAGTTTAGACCGTTCTTCAGAAAGATAAATGAAGATTTTGATTTGTTAACCATTTATGCTCTACTCTCCCATCCAAAATCAGTGGGAGACATAAAACTTAAATCTACTTCTCCTGAAGATCCCCCCATAATTGATGCCAACTATTTCAGTGTACCGGAAGATGTAGAAGTTCTATTGCGGGCCATAAAATACTTAATGAATTTAACTCAGACACAAGCTTTTCAACAAAAGCAAGTGGAAATTCTACATATTCCCATAAAAGAGTGCGATCAATATGAATTTAAAACCGATCAATATTGGAAATGTTATTTCACCTATTTCTCCTCCACTTGTTATCATCCGGTGGGCACGGCTAAAATGGGTCCTTTGGAAGATAAAAGAACATGTGTAGATCCCAGGCTGAAGATGAAGGGTGTTAAAAATTTACGTGTAGTTGATGCTTCAGTAATGCCTTATGTTACCAGTGGCAATACTAATGCTCCCACCATCATGATTGCCGAAAAGGCAAGCGATATGATCAAGGAAGATTGGTCTTCTAGCGGGGTATGAACATGAATTGTAATTGTTATTATTTTAATGTTATTAAATAATTGTTACAAGGTGAAGGTAAATATATTTTAAAAGTTTAATTAAAGATAGTTGGAAGTTTTTTTTTAATTCAATTGAGAAATACATGTAGGCTGGAATATATTTGTTGCATAAGATTTTATAGTGGTATTTCCGAGTAAGAGCCATTATTGCAGTCTGTAACATTTTTATAGTAGACAACCTTATATGTATTCAAGAACACAGCAATGCATGTTTGAACATTTCTCCAATATTAAATCTTGTAATCTTTTATAATAGCATTTAGGGATAAGGTCCAATCCTGGAGTAGATCTGCTATAGCTGAGCTTACGTGTGTTCAAGCAGAAAATATTGGATGCTGGAACATCCCTCCGACATAAGTTCTTATGGAGGCTTGGGTACCATCTTTTACAAAATTTTTACACTCTTCTAATAGTGTTTTAGGCTCTTCTAATACTGCAGGCTGGAATATCTCTGCAGTAAATGAATTTATGTGTGACTAAGAAGCAATATACTAGAGACTTGTGTACCTCTCCATTATAAACTGCTATAGAGGCTGGGGTACCTCTTTCATAAACTACCTGATACATACAAGTATTTTGGGATATGATGTGATATTGAAAGCTGGAATCCTTCTCCAGGGACTGGTTACCGTCCTAGACTATTAGTTAGCGGATTGCAGGTTCGATTCCTGCCAAGACAAGTCAACAAGGTTTCGCAATTTGTCTTTATATAGGATCCGAATCTAGAGGCTATCATACTTCAACTGAGAGTTAATTTGTTGTTAAAAAGTTTGCAGTGGAGGATTGTACAATCCTCTAATATAAGCCCTTACGGTGGCTGGAGTACCTGTTTTTTGTAAGATCATATATTGGAGGCTGGCTAACCTATATAGTAGGCGATCTTATTTGTGACTATATACTAAAGGCTTGCAGTATACAGTTTTATGAAGCATTATGAGTATTTTGGATACTTTATATGGGATTGAAGAGTATCTGCTGCAGGCTTGCACACTTCTCCAAAATAAACTGTTATGGAGAGTGAGGCACTTCTTTTCATAAACTTTTAGAGTAGTATTTTGGACTAAGAACCAATAGTGCAGGGGGAATACCTCACCGGTAGACCATCTTATTTATTAGTGTATACTGGAGGCTTAGACATTACAGTAGCATTTTGGATTAATATCCGATATTGCAGACTTGAATACGTCAGCAGTACACGACCTTATTTGAGAGTAGGATATGCTTGGGGCTTAGACATCTCTTCAACATAAAGTTTTCTGTAAGTTTGAGTTCCTCTTTTATTTATATAAATTGTTATGGTAGTATTCTGAAGAGAGATATGATATTGGAGGCAGCAATAGCTCCGAAGAAGGCAATTTTATTGTGATTAAAAATTATATACTGGGATCTCTTGAGTCTAAAGTCTTATAGAGACTGTTGTAGGTCGTCTTTTACATCAGCTATTATAGCATTATTGTCTTCAAACAACCTTATTTGTGATTGAGAAGTGTACATATACTGCAGAGTTGCACACTTCTACAAAATAGATTCCTATGGAGGCTGGGGTTCCTCTTTCTTTGCAAACAGTTTTAGTATTATTTTGGACTAAGGTCCAATAATGAAAATTGGAATAACTTTACAGTAGACAGTCTTACATGTAATCAAGAAGCCAATACCGCAGCCTTGAACACCTCTCCAATATAATTAATGATGAGCAGGAACTGATCCATCCAATAAAATAGTGAGTAAGATCTTATTTGATTTATTACTTGCTTTTTTAATAATAAAAAAACTACGGAGCTTTTTTGGCTTGCCTGCAGCAGCACGAACGGTCATTACAGGGAGGGAAGCCGGGACAGTCAGAAATAGTATCCATTAGTCTATTGGGGCACCCAACCAGAGGAGACACATAGGTAATCAAGATTCCCATCGATGCTAGTCATGACGCATACGAGTAATAAGACAGTGGTTGACAACAGGCACCCACTCACTATTTTCCCTAATGTTCTAAGTGGACGCAGGTGGCAACTCATGTACATTTTTGGCCACGCTAATGTAAGTACTTCTGTGGAGCTCAGCCGAGCTAAAAATAGCCGTGCAATGCAATAGCAGGTCGGTAGAAAGTACAAGTCCCCGTCCCTGCGGTCGCCAATAACCGTTCATGGAATCATCCTCCACCTTTGAGGTAAGATCAAAATCCGCCGACAATTATCATTCCAGAAGCCTTACCCAGGAAAGCATCAACTGTTGAGCCCCGTAGGGCTAGAGCAATGCCTGTCCTGGCTTCTGAAGAGCTACTTTTCAATAAAGGTGTGTTATCATCGTGCCTACCGGTGGCCGGCGTAATAGGGTGATATGGCAGCGGTCAAACCGTAAAGGGTTCATTTTTCATCCAGCTTTAGGATTCTTGGCCAAAGAAGGGAGTACATCTCTATACTCCAGAAGGCATAACACCAATATTTAGCTGATAACCAAGGTAAAACGTACCAGAGGAGAGACAGTGATTCCGACGAGAAGTGTGTAAGATTAACTTCAGTGGCAGCTTTATAGTATAGTATAGCGGTGGTCTTAACACCAGGTAAACTCAGCAGTTTTCCACAACTCCCATTTGCATCATGTAGGCATGTGATAAAGAGTGTGAGCTATGGAAACTCGTAGCGCAACAGCAGTTTACGAAATTCCGCCGAGCATTACCAAGGAATAACCAGCAAGCTAGAAAACCACTACAACGGCAAATCGCAGCTGTACTGGACTTCCCCAGCACCTGACTATAAAGCACTACTCGATGCAGCTTCTGTTTCCGAAGTCCAACCAGTCATTAGGCCTAGCTGAGCATAATCAATTTAACAACCATCCTTCCCCATTGATTTTACCACCACATGAACCCCCGGAGGAGACCCCACATATTAGCGGTCACAGCATCATCTCTCACCTTGAGGGTGAGACGAACTCCGCCAGCATATTCATTCTGTGTAGGAAGAGATTAATCATAGTGGTAATTATCACCTCTTTAGTCCTCCATAAGGATATCGCTTCTGTGGGGCTACAGGCCCCTGTGGTACCAGTCTTTGGTCACTAATAGGGCCTCGAAAGAAACCCCATTGAGGTTAACTTTCTACCTGTTTCACCTCTAGCCCCAGAAAGGACAGCACCGATGTCTGGATAGTAGCGGGGAACTGAATCTCAATGGTATTTATGCGCGCCTCCTCAGCTGCCGCGCTAGATATGGATCGCTCGGAGTTCTGTCGAAAGCTTGGGCACAGGAATTAGGCATTGTCTATTTACATGGGGGGTTGAAGATTTGTTACGTATTATATAATTTATACTGAACATTTTGTAAAAAGCGTTACGTGGGGCGGTGGTATAAAAACTCCCTTAATAGGGTTACGTAATATGTGAATAGCCCTTAGTGCGTCACAGCAAAAATCCCCAAGCCAACAGAGCTCAGCATCCATAAGCCGCATTTATTGTCGTATTCAGACACAAGTGATGATCCCGTTTAAGTAAGCTCAGCTGCTTTTTGTTGCTTAGCTCTTTTAGAAACAACCGAAAAGACGCCATCACAAAATGGATAAATTTTTTAATCCAGCCGACCGTCGGGTTTGTGGAGAATGCACTTTGGTTTCAGCCAAACATACATGCAAGTGAACTTAATAAAAAAATGTCATAAAATTTCAAAAACTGAACTGAATTATAAGATAATCGATACTTAGAATTCAAATACTTTCTTATCGTTTTATAATGTACTAATTGATAATGGTCTAATAATAGCACTAATAATTTTATATTACTAATTATGCAAGAACAACACAAAAGAAAAAAATAAGCATTTTAGATAAGGTTACCATAAAACGACCTTTGTATGCAGGTCATTTTTATTTTTTAATTTGCTTAAAGAAATCGCATTAGAAAAATTTTTTATTTAAATAGCATTTCACGGCCACAATAATTTATTGGTATTTCTTCTACCAATCAAGTAAGATGTTTGCAATTCTGGGCCAATCGGCTGCACAATTTCAAAACACAAGTAACAGATTAGTATACACACAGAGAAAAAACGCATTGTAACTACACGCACGTAGAAAGTTAGACACACAAAAACAAACAAGCACGAGAGAGATACAAGGAAAACAAAAGGTTTAGACAGGCACAAAAACGAATAAAAATTAAGAGAAAAGAGATATACAACAGTGACCTTTTTAATGTCGTATTTTAACTATTAAAAATAGTTCATTCATAAAAACTGCAAGAACAATTTACATAGACAGTAAATTAACAACTTAAATTGGTTAGATTTAACTACATTATTTTTTATGTGTACTAGAGCAATTATATTGTTTTATATTCACAACTAATTTCTATTTGAATCAATTGTAGTAATATATTAAACTATATTTTAATTGTTATAAATCATTAATTATTTTCAAACTTAAGAGTTAAGATGAGTTTTATTGGAAATGAAACTCTGCCTGGTGGCTGTTTTGCACCACACTGTCCTATACCGAGTGTGGGCATAATGAATTCGTTGGTAACTTTATTGGTGCAAAGCATTTATATGGCTCAGTGCAATGTGTCGCGCAAGGACTATTGGCCACCCGATTATGCGGACAAGGCGTTAGAATCGGGTTTGGAAGCTTATGATTTTGTGGTAGTGGGAGCTGGTACTGCCGGCTCCGTTGTCGCCAGCCGTTTGAGTGAAAATCCCAATTGGAAAGTGTTGGTTTTAGAAGCGGGCGGTGATCCTCCTCAGGAATCAGATGTAAGTGAGAGTTTTAAGGTTTGCTAAAGTACTTATTAATATTAATAATTTCCAGATACCCAATTTCTTTTTTGGTGTGCAAAATAGTAATTTCACGTATAGCTACTTTACTGAGCCTAGCGTTCGCTCGTGTAAAGCTTATACTGGCAATAGATGTCATTGGCCTCGGGGTAAAGCGATTGGAGGTTCCGGTTCTATCAATGGCATGCTTTATATGCGCGGCAATCAAAAGGATTATGATCGTTGGTTAGAGGAAGGCAATTATGGCTGGGGTTTTCATGATGTTTTGCCTTATTTTAAGAAATCGATTACACCGGTGGGCAATAGAACCCATCCAAAGGGGTTTGTTACCCTTAATGAGTTCCCCCGCTTTGACGAAGACATATTTTCCATGATTTTTGAAGGTACTAATGAGTTGGGCATACCCAAAGTTGGAGACTTTGCTGAGGGAAGTTATATTGGTTATAGCCGTTTAAAAGGTACTATAGAAAGTGGCCTTAGAGCCAGTACTGGCAAAGGATATTTGGGCAAAGTTTCCCAAAGACCAAATTTACATGTTATTAAAAATGCCCAAGTTACCAAACTTGTATTTGATAAATCAAGCAATAGTGTTAAATCAGTGGAATTTCTACTGCAAGAACAATATAAGCTTGAAGTGGCAGTAAAACGTGAAGTCATCCTATCGGCAGGTACGATAGATTCGCCCAAGCTGTTAATGCTATCGGGTGTAGGTCCTCCACACAAGCTACAACCTTTAAATATAACCCTTGTACATAATCTACCTATAGGAGAGAATTTACAAGATCATGTCATCATACAAATATATTTACGTTTGAAGTCGAGTCCTACCGATAAAAATCTAACACCAGACAATATTTATCAATATTTAATGTACAAACAAGGACCTTTGAGTTCTCATGGCAGCGCTTCTCTTACAGGTTTTATTAATACAAACTTTGCGAATGGATCGTCCAATCCCGATATGGAATTTCATCACTTTATCACAAGAAAAGGTGATGTCATGGGTCTGAATATTCTTTTAGATGGCTTTAAAGTGAAAGAGGAAATGAGACCCTTCTTTAAAGAGAATATCGAACATTTTGACCTCTTAACTATTTTTGCCGTTTTGGCTAATCCAAAATCGGTAGGCGATATCAAACTTAAATCATCTTCTGCTCAAGATCCACCCATAATTGATGCCAACTATTTGAGTGCACCAGAAGATATCGAGGTTTTGCTACGAGCCATGAACTACTTAATGAATTTAGAGCAGACTCAAGCCTTCCGAGAGAAACAAGTTGAAATTCTTCAAATACCAATACAAGAGTGCGATCAGTATGAATTTAAAACGGCTGAGTATTGGAGATGTTATTTCAACTATTTCTCTACCACCTGTTATCATCCTGTGGGTACGGTTAAAATGGGTCCTTGGGAAAATAAAACAACCTGTGTGGATCCTAGGCTAAAGCTGAAGGATTTTAAAAATTTACGTGTAGTTGATGCTTCAGTAATGCCTTATGTTACCAGTGGCAATATTAATGCTCCCACAATCATGATTGCCGAAAAGGCAAGCGATATGATTAAGGAAGATTGGTCTTATAGTGGATTATGAACATGAATTATGTTGCTATTATTTTATTATTACAGATCCAAATATTGTTATATAAGGTGAGGGTAAATATATAGAAGATTTTTGTTAAATTTATTATTTGAAATATTCTGTGAATTTTATCTAAAATTCATTGCTCAACCCTCAACAAATAAATCTTTTATTGAAGATGCTTGGTTAAAGTTGGTTATAAGCTCTTATATTAGTATGCATTTTGGAGTAAGATCCGTTAATGCAGATATGAAAATTTTTATAGAAGACAATTTTATACGTATTCAAGAACAAAATATTGCAGGCTTGGACATATCTTCAATATAAAATCTGACAGCGAATGGGGTGCTCGTTTAAGATAATCTTTAATAATAGATTTAGTAATAAGTTCCGATACTGTGGAGGCAGTACATCTGCCATAGCTGAGCTTGCTTGTGATCAGGAAGAAAATATTGCAGGATAGGAAATCATTCCGTTAAAGGTTCTTATGGTGGCAGGGGTACCTCTTTCACACAAACTCTTTTAATGGTGTTTTCACGTATGTAAGTTCGGCAGGCTGGAGTTCCACTACAGTAAATGAGTTTATTTGTGATTAAGGGGTAAATATTAAATACTTGTATGCCTCTTCATTACAAACTCTTATGGAGGCTGCAGGCGCGGATACAAGGAAGGGGGGAGAAATGGGATATTCCCCCCCAAAACGAGTAAATTTCTATAGAGTTTCTAAAAGAAGTTTTGAAAAATAGTATGTTTTACTTAGAAGTTCCCCCCCCCAAAGACTCAAGCTGGATCCGCGCCTGGGAGCCTGGGTTACCTCTTTCATATACGTCTGTATATATACTAGTATTTTGGAGTAAAAATGTACTAAAGTCCCTCTCCAGAGACTGGATACCCAGTAAAAAAACTTGCTTCCAATAAAGCAGATTTCTACTATTATGGAATAAAAGTAGTGCTGACAAACCTGGTGATATCGCTGCTGATTTTTGTATGGCGAGTTCCCGGATTGTAGTACTACATTTTTGCTCACAAAAGCGCTTTAGAAGCGCTGAAAATCATCAACATTTTCAGCACTAGAACTGAAAATATATGAAAAAAATGGTTTGATGTGGATTAGCGTCGTTAACGCCATTTTGAATTTTTCTTATTTCGTTACTTTATTTATTTTTATTAATTTCATATTTTTACTCAATGTTTGTTATTTTAACTTCAACGAGTATCGAACTAAGAACCTTCAGGTTTGAAGTCCAACGTACCAATCACTCGACCAAAAACACTGTTGCAAAACGGCACCAAGAAACTCAAATTAACTTACTCTTCATTCTCGCTTATACACCTGCTTTGGATCGGCACTATAAAATCAGCTTTTTCATATAGGTTGTGTACGAAGCTTTTGTATAAGTAAAAAGCAAATACTTTTCTCGCTTCAAAGCTTGCATTGTTGTGACGCTATGAAATGAGATTCTGAACAAGCTCATATTTTAAAGCGAATTATGAAGCGCTTTATTTCTTTAGTGCTTCAAAAAACATGAACTTTTTTTACTGGGTAGTGTGCTAGACTATTAGTCCGCATATTGTAGGTTCGGTTCTTGCCAAGACAAATCAATAAGGCTTTGCAGTTTGTGTTTGTACAAGAGCCTAGAACACCTCTACTGTAGACGAGCTGATTTATTATTAAGAAGTATGTACTGGAGGCTTCCAAAACCTCTTTTTTATAAACTGTTATTGTAATATTTTAGAGAAAAATCGGATATTAGAGGCTACAATACCTCAGCAGAATGCAAACTTATATGTGATTCAAAATTATATACTGGAGGCTTTGGAATCTCTTCAATCTAAAGATTTATAGAGACTGTTGTAGGTATTTTACATCGGGTATTATTAAAGCTGCATTTTTAAGACGACGTTATTTATGATCACATAGTATACATATACTGCAGACTTGTACACTTCTACAAAATAGACTGCTATGGAGGCTGGGGTTCCTCTTTTTTGCAAACAGTTTTAGTAACATTTTCGAGTAAGATCCAATAATGCAAACTATAACACCTTTACAGTAGACAATCTAACCTGTGATCAGGAAGCCAACACCGAGAGCTTGAACACCTCTCCAATATAAAGTCTTAATGAGGAGCAGGAACTGGTGGTACATGCCTCACAACAAATAAATACTGGAGGCTACGACATTTCTCCAACAGTGGATTTGATTACTTCGTACTTTTTACCAATAGAAACATTGAAACTTTTTTAGCTTGTCTCCCTCGAAGCTTGGATAGCCAAATTAATAGTCTGGAACACTATCCATTAGTAAGAAGCACCAAATTAGGGGAGATGCAGATGTAATCAAGCTTCCAATGAATGCCAGCCAGGATGCATAATAAGACGGTGGATGAATGCAGGCGGCTACTCACTATTTACCCTAAAGTCCTAGTTAGACACAGGTGAAACTTCATGCACGTTGTTGGTCAGGCTAATGTAGGTATATCTACCTGAGGGGTTCAGCCGATCTAAAACTGCCCGTGTCATTGACAACTTGTTGGTGAAATATAACAGCAGAACTGTACCAAATCTCCTGTTGGATACAAGTCTCTGTTCCTGCTCTCACCAATAACCGTTCACGCAATCATCCACTACCTGGGAGGAAAGAGCGAACTAGGCCAACAGTATTTATTACAGAAGCCTTCTATAGGCAAGTATAAATGTTGAACGCCGTAGGTCTAGAACAAAGTCTCCCAGCGGTCCTTGAACTCTTTCAATAGAAGTATGCTTTCTTCTAACCTACCGGTCGATGAGTCAGTGGTCAAACTGCAAAAGGTTTAGGATCCTTCGTCAAAGGAGTTGTTACACCTCTATACTCCAGAAGGCATACTACCAAGATTTAGCTGATCAGCAAGGCAAAACATACCTGCAGGAGATCAGCGTATACGAAGTTGCCAGTGAGATAGAATAGCAATCTCGATGTTACAACTACGATCCTCCCCTCCAAAGTTTCTGGCGTGTTTTATTATAACAGATGAAACTCCTTACACTAGTGTAATTATACTGTCAATTAATACAGACCATAATAACTAAAAAGTTAAAGTGAATACAAATATAACTTAATTAAAAAAGAATATAATATATTATGTCAATAAAAAATAAAAATAATCTTATAACAATAAAAATAATAAAAAGAAATTAATTCACAATTTATTACATTAAAACAAAAGATTGAACTTAATTTCTGTGTTAAAAAAATATGTGTGCACAAAACTAAAGAAATGTTCAGTAGAACAAGTCTATTGTTTTATATTTACAAACTTGTTTTTATTTTAGTAAACTGAAGTAAAATATCAAAATATATTCCTATCTGTGTTAAAAATCAGTTGTTCTTTCCAACGTTAAGAGATAAGATGAATTTTATAAGAAATGCAACTCTGACCGGTGGCATTTTGGCACCACAATGTCCTATACCGAGTGTGGGCATAATGAATTCATTGGTAACTTTATTGGTACAAAGCATTTATACGGCTCAGTGCAATATATCGCGCACGGACTATTGGCCACCCGATTATGCAGACAAGGCCTTAGAATCTGGTTTGGAAGCTTATGATTTTGTGGTAGTAGGAGCTGGTACAGCCGGCTCCGTTGTCGCCAGTCGTTTGAGTGAAAATCCCAATTGGAAAGTATTGGTTTTGGAAGCGGGCGGTGATCCTCCTCAGGAATCAGATGTAAGTGGGAGTTTAAGTTTTATCTAAGTATTTCTTAAAGAATAATTATTTCCAGATACCCAGTTTCTTTTTTGGTGTGCAAAATACTAATTTCACGTATAGCTACCTTACTGAGCCTTGCGTTCGCTCCTGTAAAGCCTTTACAGACAACAGATGTCATTGGCCTCGGGGTAAAATGATTGGAGGTACCGGTGGAATTAACCTTATGCATTATATGCGAGGCAATCGTTTTGATTATGATCGCTGGCTAGAGGAAGGCAATTATGGCTGGGGTTTTGATGATGTTTGGCCTTATTTTGAGAAATCGATTACACCAGCAGGCAATGAAACACATCCAATGGGTTTTGTTGGCCTTAATGAGTTCCCCCGCTTTGACGAAGACATATCTGAGATAATTTTTAAAGGCACTAATGAGTTGGGCATACCCAGAGTTGAAGAGTTTGCTGAGGGCAGTTATATAGGTTATACCCATGTGAAAGGTACAATAGAAAATGGTCTTAGAGATAGTACTGGCAAAGGATATTTGGGCAAAGTTTCACAAAGATCAAATTTAAAAGTCATAAAAAATGCCCAAGTAACCAAACTAGTATTTGATGAGTCAGGCGACAGTGTTAAATCTGTGGAATTTCTACTGCAACAGCAAAATAAGCTTGAAGTGACAGTAAAGCGTGAAGTCGTGCTATCGGCTGGTACCGTAGATTCTCCCAAACTGTTAATGCTATCGGGTGTTGGACCTCAATATAAGCTGCAGCCTTTAAATATACCCATTGTACATAATTTACCTATCGGAGAGAATTTACAAGATCATGTGCACATACAATTGTATCTACGTTTGCCGGCGAGTCCTCCTGATCAAAAACAACTGTTAGACAGCATTTATCAATATTTAATATACAAACAAGGACCTTTTAGTTCCCATGGCAGCGCTTCACTTACAGGTTTTATTAATACAAACTTTGCGGGGGGCTCGCCTTATCCCGATATGGAATTTTATCATCTTATCACAAGAAGAGGTGATACATTGGGTCTGAATATGCTTTTAAACGCTTTTAAAGTGAAAGAGGAACTGATACACTTTTTTAAAGATTTAAATGAAAATTTTGATTTGTTAACCATTTTTGCCGTTTTGGCCCATCCAAAATCGGTAGGCGACATTGCACTTAAATCATCTTCTGTTCAAGATCCACCCATAATTGATGCCAACTATTTAAGTGCACCAGAAGATGTCGAAGTTTTGTTGCGGTCCATGAAATATTTAATGGACTTAGAACAGACTCAAGCCTTCCAGGAGAAACAAGTTGAAATTATCCAAATACCCATTAGAGAATGTGATCAGTATGAATTTAAAACGGACCAGTATTGGAGATGTTATTTCACCTATTTCTCTTCCACTTGTTATCATTCTGTGGGTACGGTTAAAATGGGTCCTTTGGAAGATGAAAGAACCTGTGTTGATCCCAGGTTGAAAATGAAGGCTGTTCGAAATTTACGTGTAGTTGATGCTTCAATAATGCCTCATGTTACCAGTGGCAGTACGAATGCTCCCACCATTATGATTGCAGAAAAAGCGAGTGATATGATTAAAGAGGATTGGTCTTCTGCTGGATTAAGAACATAAGTTATATTGCTATCATTTTATTATTACACATCAATTATTTTTACACAATTATTATTATTATTATTATTATTACACAATTGTTATAAGGTGAACGTAAATATATTGAAGATATTTGGTTAAAGTTGGTTAGGCTTGGGTAGATCTTTTATATAAGTTTTTATCGTAGTACATATTATGTATTTCGCAGTAAGATCCGTTATTGCAGGCTAGAACGTTTTTATAGAAGACGATTTTATGTGAATTAAAGAGAAAAACATTGCAGGCTTGAACATTTCTGAAATATACAATGTTGCAGAGAGTGATTTTTATAACAGCATTTACTAATAAGTTCTGATACTGGAGGCTAGAGTACATCTAAGCAGACTGGGATATCGTTCCGATACTGGTTGTTATGGTGGCTGAGTTACCACTTTTACACAAACTCTTTTAATGGTGTTTTACAGTAAGTACTGTAGGCTGTAATTTTACTACAGTAAAGGAATTTATTTGTGATTAAGGGGTAAATACAAGATACTTGTATGCCTCTTCATTATAAACTCTTATGGAGGCTAGGGTACCTCTTACATATACTTCCAATTACATATTAGTATTTGGGAGAAAAAATATGAAATCCCTCTCCAGAGACTGGATAGTATGTTAGACTATTAGTACGTTTCCTGCGAATACAAACCAACAATGCTTCGCAGTTTGTGTTTGTACAAAGCCTAGAATATCTCTACGGCACACGAGCTTGCCCAATTCTCTAATATAAAGTCAAACGTTCGCTGGTGTACCTCTATTTTGTTAGATTGAATATTGGAGGCTGGTACACCTCTATAGTATAAGATTTTAATTGTGACTATATACTGGAGGCTTGCAGTATATAGTTTATAGAGCCTGTGGTATTTATTTTACATAAATATTTTGAGACTTTATTTGGGATTGAGAAGAATATGTTGCAGGCTTGCACACTTCTCCAAAATATGCTGATATGGAGGCTGGGTTACCTCTTTTCATAAACTTTTACAGTATTATTTTGGAGTAGACCCGATATTAGAGGCTGGAGTACCTCAGAAGTAGACGATCCTTTTTGTGAGTATATACTGGAGGCTTAGATACATTTTCAATATAAATTTGTCTGGAGAAAGATCGGATATTGCAAGCTACAAGACCTCCGCAGAACGCAAACTTATTTGTGATTCAAATCTACATACGGGAGGCTTTGGGACCTCTTCAATCCAAAGTTTTATAGAGACTGTTGTAGGTATTTTACATCGGGTATTATAGCTGTATTTTTATCACGACCTTATTTATGATTAAGAAGTATACATATACTGCAGACTTGTACACGTCTACAAAATAGGATCCTATGGAGGGTGGGGTTCCTCCTTTTTGCAAACAGTTTTAGTAATATTTTAGAGTAAGATCCAATAACTCAAACTGGAACACCCTGGAAATCTTAAATGTAATTAAGAGATACTATCGGAGGCTTGAATACCTCTGCAATATGAAGTCTTAATGAGGAGCAGAAATTGGTGGTACATTCCTCGATAGAAATAGTGAACGATAAATTAATACTGTAGGGTTAGACAATTCTCCAATAGCGCATTTGATTGTTTCGTATTTTTGTTTTTTTTAGCAATAAAAACATCGAAACTTTTTTAGCTTGTCTCCAGCAGCATGCAGCATCAAGGCTGGAATTGAAACTTGGAGAGCTAATTTAATAGTCTGGAACACTATCCATTAGTAGAAAGCACTCAGTTAGGGGAGAGATGGTGGATGAATGTCGCCGGCCACTCACTATTTTTCCTAAAGTCTTAGTTAGACACAGGTGATAATTCTGGCACATTGTTGATCAGGCTAATTGTAAGTATATCAGCGATAGGGGTTCAGCCGATTTAAAACTCCCCGTACGATTGACAACAGATCAGTATCAAGTCTCCTGTTGAACACAATTCGCAATTCCTGCTCTCACCAATAACCGTTCACGGAATCATACTCCACCTGGGAGGTAAGAGCGAACTACGCCCACAGACATTATTACAAAAGCCTTGTATAGGCAAGTATAAATGTTGAACCCCGTAGGGTTAGAACAAAGTCTCCCAACGGCCCTTGAGCTCTTTCAATAGGCGTGTGATATCTTCTAACCTACAGGTGGTCAGGGTAAGATTGTGATGGGTTAGTGGTCAAACTACAAAAGGTTTAGGATCCTTCGCCAAAGGAGATGGTACACCTCTACACTCCAGAAGGCATAACATGTACCAAGAGTTAGCTGATCACCCAGGTAAAACATACCTGCAGGAAATCAGAGGAGAGAAAGTTGCCAGTGAGAGTAACAATCTCGATATTACGAGTACAACTACAATTCTCCCAAAAGTTTCTGTTGTCTTTCATTATAACAGATGAAACTCTTTACACTGTTTTGGTAAATTAATACAGACCCTAATTTATAACTTAAAAAAATTACAGCACAAATAAATAAAAAAAAATATGTGACCTCTTTAAAAATATAACTTAATTCAAAAAGAATATACTATGTAAATAAAAAATCTTATTATAGCAACAATTATACTACAAAAAGAAATTAATTAGCAATTGATTACATTCAAACAAAAGATTCAACTTAATCTCTGTTTTAAAAAAAATATGCACAAAACTAAAGAAAATGTTCAGTGGAACAAGTCTATTGTTTTATATTTACAAACTTGTTTTTATTTAAGCAAACTAAAGTAAAATATCAAAATATACTCCTGCCAATGCTATAGATCAGTTGTTCTTTCCAACTTTAAGAGTTAAGATGCATTGTATGGGAAATGAAACTATGGTCGGTGGCAGTTTTGCACCACAATGTCCTATACCGAGTGTGGGCATAATGAATTCATTGGTAACTTTATTGGTACAAAGCATTTATACGGCTCAGTGCAATATATCGCGCACGGACTATTGGCCACCCGATTATGCAGACAAGGCCTGCGAATCTGGTTTGGAAGCTTATGATTTTGTGGTCGTAGGAGCTGGTTCAGCTGGCTCCGTTGTCGCCAGTCGTTTGAGTGAAAATCCCAAATGGAAAGTGTTGGTTCTAGAAGCAGGCGGTGATCCTCCTCAGGAATCAGATGTAAGTGGGAGTCTTAAGGTTTATCAAAGTATTTGTTAAATTATAATTATTTCCAGGTACCCAATTTATTTTTTGGTGTGCTAAATACTAATTTCACCTATAGCTACTTTACTGAGCCTAGCGATCGGTCGTGTAAAGCTTTTACTGACAATAGATGCCATTGGCCTCGTGGTAAGATGATTGGAGGAACCGGTGGCATTAACGTTATGCTCTATGTGCGCGGCAATCGTTTTGATTATGATCGCTGGCTAGAGGAAGGCAATCATGGCTGGGGTTATGATGATGTTTGGCCTTATTTTGAGAAATCTATTACACCAGCAGGCAATGAGACCCATCCAAAGGGGTTTGTTAACCTTAATGAGTTCCCCCGCTTTGACGAAGACATATCTGCCATGATTTTTGAAGGTACTAATGAGTTGGGCATACCCAGACTTGAAGAGTTTGCTGAGGGCAGTTATATAGGTTATAGTTATGTGAAAGGTACAACAGAAAATGGACTTAGAGCCAGTACTGGCAAAGGATATTTGGGCAAAGTTTCTGAAAGACCAAATTTAAAAGTCATTAAGAATGCCCAAGTTACCAAACTTGTATTTGATGACTCAGGCTATGGTGTTAAATCAGTAGAATTTCTACTGCAAGAGCAAAATAAACTTGAAGTGGCAGTAAAACGTGAAGTCGTTTTATCGGCAGGTACGATAGATTCTCCCAAACTGTTAATGCTATCGGGTGTAGGTCCTTCACAAAAGCTGCAGCCTTTAAATATACCCGTTGTACAAAATTTACCTATCGGAGAGAATTTACAAGATCATGTGCTTATACAATTATATTTACGTTTGCGGGCGAGCCCCCCTGATGAAAAGCAACTATTAGATAACATTTATCAGTATTTAATGTACAAACAAGGACCGTTAAGTTCCCATGGTAGCGCTTCTCTTACAGGTTTTATTAATACAGACTTTTCGGGAAGATCGCCTTATCCCGATATGGAATTTAATCATTTTATCATAAGAAGAGGTGATACCTTGAGTGTAAAGATGCTTTTAAACGGTTTTAAAATCAAAGAGGAACTGAGACCCTTCTTTAAAGATTTAAATGAAAATTTTGATTTTTTAAGCATTTTTGCCGTTTTGGCCCATCCAAAATCGGTAGGCGATATTGAACTTAACTCATCTTCTGTTCAAGATCCACCCATAATTAATGCCAACTATTTAAGTGCACCAGAAGATGTCGAAGTTTTGTTACAGGCCATGAAATACTTAATGAATTTAGAACAGACTCAAGCCTTCCAGGAGAAACAAGTTGAAATTATCCAAATACCCATTAGAGAATGTGATCAATATGAATTTAAAACGGATCAGTATTGGAGATGTTATTTCACCTATTTCGCTTCCACTTGCTATCATCCTGTGGGGACAGTTAAAATGGGTCCTTTGGAAGATGAAAGAACCTGTGCGGATCCCAGATTGAAAATGAAGGGTGTTAACAATTTACGTGTAGTTGATGCTTCAATAATGCCTCATGTTACCAGTGGCAGTACGAATGCTCCCACCATTATGATTGCTGAAAAGGCGAGCGATATGATTAAAGAGGATTGGTCTTGAATTAGTTGTTATAGTTAATTGTAATCACAAGGTCTTTATGGGGAGGTAAATAGAAATAATATAATTGAAATGAGAATTGAACAAAAACTAGTTTTTTTTTTATTTAAAAATTTTAAAAGTAATTCAAAAGTAGTTAATGAAATTAATTACCGAAGAACTCTTCCCACAGTATATTGTGGTTTCCACAATCCAAACGCCTATAAAATTTATAAGAAACCAGCCCAATTTGTTTTAGTCAGTTCTACAAGTATGTTCTCGATTAGTCCACCGACCAACCAGACATGTAAACTTTGACAGTTAAAAATTACCCAAATCAGATTTTTTATGCTGGTCACTTTAGAAAGAGACAACATTGACGTGTTGATGTTTCATTTCAGCCAATTAAAAGTGTTGCACATTTTACAAATGTATGCGTAAAACAAAAGAAATGAAAACACCAATACTTTCTTATTTCTTTTTTGTTGTGCTGGCCGAGTCGGCCAGCTAAAATTTATTTCATTTAAATCACAACGCGAGGAATATATAAACATGAAACTAAAAAGCACAAAGTATTTAAATTGAGGAAGGAGTTTATCAAGTTCAAACCTTGCTGGGTTTTAAAGGAAGAAGTTAAATACCAATTTTCCTTGATTTAAACGTTCGTGCAATTTGAATATTTTGATATTTTTTAATGAAAATCGAGGAATGAAAAAAAGCTAAAACGTTCAAAAAATAAATTTTGTATGAACGATCATTTGGGTATAATACCTTACGAAAACATGTACACACTTTGTTTTCCTAAAAATGTTCTTTCTAGCTCAGAGTCAACAAAGCTTATTTGTAAGAACCTGCTGAAATCTCATCAAACGTTTTTGTATGGGCAACAAATCACCTGAGGCTAGATTGACTGCAAAATGTCTTTAGTTAAATTTTGATACGACAGAAAACATAACTGCTGATACATAACGTGCGTACAAAATTCAAAGCGATATAAAGCAAATAAATATTGTTGAAAGTAGTGCCAGGCATACAGAGACAAATGAACTCATCCCAAATTGCCGAGGGACTGATCTAAAGTCTTTGTCAGAGTGCTCTTTATAGTGTTAACTAAGGCACAGTTGTCTCAATATATTCTTGGGATGCCAAAAAATGTAGCGAAAATATTTCAAAAAGGTATTTGACAACTGAAGGAGGTCAAATATACAAGCAGCAAAAAAAGGCAAAAAATAACTACCTGAACTTAGCGGTCGATGCAATGCTCGCCTTGGTTTTAATGATGTAAAAATAAATATTTTACCTAAAAAATATGTTTTTTCTGAAAGTAACTCCAATTAAGACAGAAAAAGTAAAAATTTTAAGTATATAAAAAAATTTTTTTAAGGGCAAATATCTTTTTATCTCTTCGACGCAGCAAAAAACTTAAAAAATAAGATAAATCTTCACATATGGTAAAACTGTGTATGCGCTCGAACAAGAGTGTGAATGAGTAATTTGATTTGAGCCTAAATGTGCGGCCATATTCCAATTCATATTTATTTTCAGATTTCCTGATATTTTGTGCTTCTTTAAAGTTTCAGTGATTTCTTCAATATATTTAAAAATTTTTCGCGAACTTGAGATTTTTTCGCATTCTTTCCAATTTTGTTTTTATAATTTAACAATTTTGGCGATTACTAGTAAATTTTAGGTCTTGTTTACGATTTTGAAACTTGTCGAGACTTTTTGCAATGTTCGCGATAAAAGCGACTTTTTGCAAGTTTTCGGCTTCTTTACAGTTTTGGCAATTTTTAAACAATATTAAACTTGTCCATTAGGCCGCAGTTAGCAAGTTTTTTTTTTTTTTGAATTCTCGCCATTTTAGAGATTTTTGACGAATTTTTGTCATTTCTTACGGTTTTAGCGATTTTTAATCAAAATTATTTTTGCAAATTTTAGCTACTTTCGCGACAGGCTTTCTAGGGCTTTTCAATAAATTTTAGAAGTTGTTTCCAATATTGCGATTTTTTTTGTTGCGAATTTTCGATATTTTCGAGATAGATGTGATTTGTTCCAAGAGTTTGAGCGCCTTTTAATCAATTTGAAGGGTTGATATCGATTTTTAAATTTATTTTTTTTTTTTTTTTTGGCAAATAATCCTAATTTAGCGAAGGGTTTCTAACAACTCCTCTATAAGTTTTTATAAAGGCCTCCCACTCTATGCCTTATTATATTTTTGCCAGCGAAAAATTCCGAGAATACTCAACAAGAAGGTAAAGATCTCTCAGTGCTCATATTGTTTAAACTACGAAATTAGTCGGCTTTTTGCATTTATTCAACACGAATCTAAAATAAACAAAATCTTATTCTGTAGCATTGCAGCTTTCAACAAAATAGGTGCGAAAGAATTCTCCCACGCATTTTTGCAAATAAACGCTAGCACATTTAAAAACTTGAAACACATTTAAGGCATGCTCTCTTTCTACATTTCTCGCTTATTGTATGGAGGAGAGAAATTTATAATAGAACATGAGAAACAACAACAGCCAACTTTTCTCGCTAACAAACCTGCTTCAGTAGAAGCAGTAGTTTTTGCTGGGTTATTACTAGGGTATTCACTCGAATAATGTTTGCTCGATTAATCGAATAATTAAAGTCAAATAATGTTCGATCAAGCAAAAAATTTAAATTTCGAGTAAAAATTTATTCGAGTAATTTGGGTCGATTAATCGAATAACTCGATTAAAAAATTTCATGTAAATTTTCTTTCTTTTAATGACTTTTTGTAGATTTCTTAATAAAAAGTGGAAACATTTTTTAATTTATATGAAATTTGCCATTCAATTCGAACGTTATTTCATACTAATAGTTCGCATGATCAAAAAATTAAGTAAATAATGTAGTAACAATAATAGGGAGAAAGAAGCTAACTTCATATGTCTTTTAAAAAAATTCGGAAATATAAACATCAAACAAAAATTATTTGAAATAAAGAAGATAATTTGAGAGCAACTAGATGTTTAAGGTACGGTCACACTTGGCAAATATTTGCCGAAAAAACGTTACACACAGACAAGTTAAAATTGTATTTCGTTTAATTACAATATTTTTTTTTAAATATGGGTTCGCATTTATTAAAAATTATATAAAAATAGCTTTTTGCAGCATAGCTTATTTTGCGATATAAAAAACAAGTTAAATCAAACTATCTCTGAGCAAAAGTAGTGGTTACGTTTTTTTTGGGCAAATATTTCCAAAGTGTAACCGTATTTATATTTATAACAACAATACTGTTATGCCAATTCCGATTATTTTTATTCAGCATTGCATACAGGATAAGTCGGAATGGCATTAAATATTTCCTGGTGCAAAATTTTCTCAAAGCGCGACATTTGAATAGTGAAAAAAAAACAATTTTAAAGGATCAGTTTATGATCTAATTTATGTAGAATTTATGGTGTTTTCTTTTGTTTTTATTATTAAAATATATAAAAACTCGAAAAAACTTGTCTTGTTTTATTTTTGTCCACAAAAATGTACAAAAACCGATTAAATTCAAACATTTTCCGATTAACTCGAATAATTTTTAGCAGTTAAGCTTACTCGAATAACTCGAACGAAATAAAAGTTTTACTCGATTGCTCGAGTAATTTAAAATTCTCAATTTCGATTAATTGATTAATCGAACAATTGAAAAGTCGATTAAAATGACTACCCTAGTTATTACTTCAAGATACGTGAAGTCGTTATCACATATGAAGACGACCAAATCTGAGTCGCCTGAATTATATCTCAATGTCAAATTTTATTAGAGAATACAAAATACATCTTGCAAGTTGATAACAACAATCGGAATAGAAAATTTAAACAGACAACACAAGGAAACATCATTTTGTGCGCACAACGACAATTGCAATAAGGGAGATTATGTTTTTCGTAATCAATAACTTCTAAATATTAAAATTTTTAAGTGGTTATTTGCAAGCCAAGGTGGTAAGAACTTGGCTCCAATAACATCGCCATGTCAAAATAATTTGATAAAATGCGAAAGTATATTAAGTCATTACTTTGTCATCAAAATTTTTGCTGGGTAGATTTAGCATAGGCAGGATACTTTAACATAATTTCAACATATCCATTTCCATTTTTCAGCCATCAGAAAAGCTCCAAATGGGGCAGTTGTTAACAACCGGCAGCCTATGCAACCTAACCAAACCATGAGTGGTAATCAGTATCCTGGTAGCATTAAAATCGGCCCAATAAAGAAATCCATGTCCAATGCTAATTATCAGTTGCAGCTGATAGGTTTTGAGAACCTACTACAGGAATACGTCATGAATTATTTTCTAGCGACAACCGAAGAGACGCTTTGACAAACTGGATAACAGTACCCGATTGTTCGCAATCACTGTCCCTCCATAAGTTGAACGTAATCAGGCCTCTTTAAGACAAAACCCCCATACTTTCAGCTTCTATTATTGCAAAATTGAGAGAAGAATATATGAATGTAAGCCCGGCTAATTGATAGTGTGATAGTTTGCGACAAGCTCG
Organism: Panzeria rudis; assembly: GCA_956483635.1. Lineage (NCBI taxonomy): Eukaryota > Metazoa > Arthropoda > Insecta > Diptera > Tachinidae > Panzeria > Panzeria rudis. Next base: position 87,902,726 of record OY101451.1, read on the forward strand.
TTTTAATAAACCGAATAGCTGCTGTATTAAGCTCTTTGGAGTCCCTTATTCTCTCTAAGTTGATGGCAATCGAATCTAATATAAGAGAGGTACTCCTACACTTTGATATATAAAACCTCAAGAAAGTTAATTTCTCCTCCTGATAGTGCAAACTTAGCTGAATAATATAAAGCAATCGACAAAACCGAAAACAATACGGGAAGCTCCATGCTAATTGCGAGTGGCGTAAGAGTATCAATTTCGATGTTAAAACTACGATTCTCTTGCAAAGTTTTTGGTGTATTTTCTTATATCAGATGAAACTTTTTACATTGTTGTTGTCAAGTCATACAATCAATACAATAACAGTTTAATAAATAAAAAAATACGTGGCCTCTTTAAAATTATAGCTTAATTCAAAAAGAGTATAATAATAACAAAAAAATCATAACAATTAATATAATAAATAATACGAAAAAATTTCATTATATACAAACAAAAGATTTAATTTAAACTCTGTTTTAAAAAATTATGTACACAACTGAAAAAAGAGTTATTATTACAAAAAGCTTATGGTTTCATTTAAACAAATTAAAGTTAAATATTAATATATAAAATTTTTAAAGAGCATTGCTTCTTTTCAACTTTAAGAATTAAAATGAATTTTATGGGAAACGAAACTCTGGCCGGCGGCATTTCGGCACCACAATGTCCTATACCGAGTGTGGGCATAATGAATTCATTGGTAACTTTATTGGTACAAAGCATTTATACGGCTCAGTGCAATATATCGCGCACGGACTATTGGCCACCTGATTATGCGGACAAGGCGTTAGAATCGGGTTTGGAAGCTTATGATTTTGTGGTAGTGGGAGCTGGTTCTGCCGGCTCCGTTGTCGCCAGTCGTTTGAGTGAAAGTCCCAATTGGAAAGTGTTGGTTTTAGAAGCGGGTGGTGATCCTCCTCAGGAATCAGATGTAAGTGGGAGTTTAAGTTTTACCACAGTACTTATTCAAAAATAATTATTTCCAGATACCCTATTTTTATCTTGGTGTGCAAAATACTAACTTCACTTATAATTACCTTTCTGAGCCTAGCGTTCGTTCGTGTAAAGCTTTTAATGACAACAGATGTCATTTGCCTCGGGGTAAAATGATTGGAGGTACCGGAGCCATTAACGGCATGGTTTATGTCCGCGGCAATCGTTTTGATTATGATCGTTGGCAAGAAGAAGGCAATTATGGCTGGGGTTTTGATGATGTTTGGCCTTATTTTGAGAAATCTATTACACCAGCGGGCAATGAAACCCATCCAATGGGTTTTGTTACCCTTAATGAGTTCCCCCGCTTTGATGAAGATATATCGGCCATGATTTTTGAAGCCACTAATGAGTTGGGCATACCCAGAGTTGAAGAGTTTGCTGAAGGAAGTTATATAGGTTATACCTATTTGAAAGGTACTATAGAAAATGGTCTTAGAACCAGTACTGGCAAAGGATATTTGGGCAAAGTTTCTCAAAGACCAAATTTAAAAGTGATAAAAAATGCTCAAGTAACTAAACTTGTATTTGATGACTCAGGCCAGACTGTTAATTCAGTGGAATTTCTGCTGCAAGAACAAAAGCTTGAAGTGGCAGTAAAACGTGAAGTCATCCTTTCAGCTGGTACCGTAGATTCTCCAAAACTGCTACTGCTATCGGGTATAGGTCCTCTAGACAAGCTGCATCCTTTAAATATATCCGTTGTGCAAAACTTACCCATAGGCAATAATTTGCAAGATCATATTGTCATACATTTATATCTACGTTTACCATCGAATCCTCCCGATCAAAAACAATTATTAGATACCATTTATCAATATTTAATATACAAAGAAGGACCTTTTAGCTCTCATGGCACTGCATCTTTTACAGGTTTTATTCATACAGACTTGACAGGGGGATCGCCTTATCCCGATATAGAATTTATTCATTTTATTACAAGAAGAGGTGATGTCATGGGTCTGAATTTGATATTGAATACTTTTAAAATGAAAGAGGAACTGAGACCTTTCTTTCAGGAGAACATTGAAAACTATGATTTGTTAAGCATTTTTGCCGTTTTGGCCCATCCAAAATCGGTAGGCAATATAAAACTGAAATCATCTGCTGTTCAAGATCCACCGATAATTGATGAAAACTTTTTAAGTGCACCAGAAGATGTCGAAGTTCTGTTGCGGGCCATGAAATACTTAATGGATTTAGAACAGACTCAAGCCTTCCAGCAGAAACAAGTTGAAATTCTTCAAATACCCATCAGAGAATGTGATCAGTATGAATATAAAACGGATCAATATTGGAGATGTTATTTTTCCTATTTTTCTTCCTCTTGCTATCATCCGGTGGGTACAGTTAAAATGGGTCCTTTGGAGGATGAAAGAACCTGTGTGGATCCTAGGTTGAAAATGAAGGGTGTTAGAAATTTACGTGTAGTCGATGCTTCAATAATGCCTCATATTACCAGTGGCAATACGAATGCTCCCACTATCATGATTGCAGAAAAAGCGAGTGATATGATCAAGGAGGATTATTGGTCTTGAATTAATTGTGATAATGAATTTTAATCGGAAAGTCTTTAAGTGTAGGTAAAGAGTAATAATCTAATTGAAATGAGAGTTGAATAAAATTTTGTTTTGTTTTTACTTAAAAATTTTGAAGGTAATTAAAAAATTGTTAATCGAATTAATTAACGAAGAGCTCTTCACAGACTATCAATCCACCCCAAGACGGCGAGCTCTAGCCGCAGCATACGCCAACAATCTGGACACAGCTGACACATTTGCGTATTTTATTTTTCTTTTTCAGACACCGGCTGCTACAAAAATGGATGGATTGAATTCCGTTTTCGAACGGAATTGAGCCCTGTGACGTACATTGTATATAGTGGTTTTCATAATCTGAACGCCTATAAAATTTATAAGAAAAGCGCTCAGTTTTTTGAGTACATTCTATAAGATTGTTCTAGACCAGTCGAACGTCTGAATTGAGAAAATGACATTTCTATTTATATACTATGTAATAGAAATTTCTGTTACAACATGCGCACGAATGAGTAATTTTATTTGAGCCTAAATGTGCGGCCAGATTACAATTCCTATTTATTTTCAGATTTCCAAATATTTTGTTATTCTTTACAGTTTCAGTGATTTCCTCAATATATATCAAAATTTTTCGGCAACTTAAGATTTTTTCGCGTTCATTCGGATTTTTTTTTATTATTTAAGGATTTTGGCGATTTGTAATAATAAAACTTAGGGCTTCTTTCCGATTTTGCTACTTGTACAGAGTTTTTGCAATGTTCGCGATAAAAGCGACATTTTACAAGTTTTCAGCTTCTTTACAGTTTTCGCGATTTTCAAACAATGCTAGAATTAGCTATTATGCTGCTGTAGCACATTTAAAAACTTGAAACACATTTAAAGCATGCTCTCTTTCTACATTTCTCACTTACTTTATGGAGGAGAGAGATTTATAATAAAACATGATTTGTTTTGTCTGTAGTTTAACGATGATATAATTGGATAACGCAATAAGACAAAGAGACATGATTTTAGAGCATTTTTGATGCTTCGAATGAGGCGCTGTTTTCTGTCAAACACAAAAAGCGAGATATCGCGAACAAAAATCATGCCTGCTCGAAGCACTTTTCGAAGCAGGAGAAACAACAAAAGCCAGCTTTTCTTGCTTACAAACCTGCTTCAGGCGAGGCAGTAGTGTTTGCTGGGTTATTACTTCAAAAACTTCAAGTCGTTACCAAATATGAAGACGACCAAATCTGAGTCGTTTGAATACAATATCATCAATTTCATTAGAGAATACAAAATAGATCTTGAATGTTAATAACAATAATCGGAATAGAAAATTGAAGCACACAATGCAAGGCAACATCATTTTGGAATAAGGACGATTATGTTTTGTGTATTCAATAACTTCTATATATTGAAATTTCTAAGTGGTTATGGTGGAACAGGAGAGACGTAAACAACCAAAGAACCAACCGCTGAAACAAATATTTTTGTCTGGCACTGGCTGGACTTAAACATTAAAATTTTATAGTTAAGATTTGATTACTTATTGTCAGTTCAATTTTATTGAAGATACAATAAATAAATATAAACGAAAAAAATTTTTTTGTTGGGTAGGATAATTTGACATAATTTCAACATATCCATTTTTCAGTTATCAGAAAAGGTTCAAATGGGGCAGTTGTTAGAAACCGGCAGCCTGTGCAACCTAACCTAAATATGAGTGGTAATCAGTATTCTGGTATGTAGCGTTAAAATGGGTCCAATACAGTAATCCATGTCCAGTGCTGATTATCAGTTAAAGCTGAAAGGTTTTACGAACCCACTACAGGAATACGTCACGATATATTTTTAGCGACAATCGGAGAGGCGCTCTGACAAATTGGATAATAGTAATTAAGTGTTAATAGTAATTAAGTGTTAGCAATCCGCTGTAGAACTGTTGGACCAGCATCCAATTGCATTTTTTACTCTTTAATATAAAACCCTAAAATAAGCCCAATTTCAGCTTCTATTACTGCAAAATTGAGAGAAGAATATATGAATGTAACCCCGGCTAATTGATAGAGTGATAGTCTGCCGCAGGAACGTTCTAATAAACCGGATAGCTGTACGAAACTCTTTGGTGTCCCTGGTTCTCTTTCAATTGATGGTAATCAGATCTGATATAAATCAGGTTTTCCTACTCCTTAATATATAAAACTTCAAGAAAGTTAATTTCTCCTCCTGTTAGTGCAAATTTAGGTGAATAAAATATAGCAATTGACAAAACCGAATAGAATGCGGGAAGCTCCACGCTAGTTGCCAGTGGGGTGAGAGTATCAATTTCGATGTTAACACTACGATTGCCTTTCAACATTTTTGGTGTATATTCTTATAACAGATGAAACTTCATAAGATGGGAAGGAACCTATCACAAGACAGGTCACGTGACTTGTTCCCAAGGACTAGCAACTGGTTCGAGTTCCTAAACAAGGGACCAGTAACTTTTACATGACGTTGTCATTGGAGGGAGTCAATTGACATAATTAAGATACCCAGTGATAGGTGCTACACCCAAACTTAAGGTACTTGTCCTGTGGTGATTTCTTTAATACTACTTAAATTACTGTACTTTAAGCAAATATTTTTGATTTGGAAAAATCTGCTCGTGCAGTGTGTGTATTATGCTAAAATTTTTGTTCCAATTTTGTGATATGTTCTCTTTTCACCTGACATGACTTCAAGGTAAATGTCATAAGATTTCCTGCAGGGTCTTTACATTGTTGTTGTCAATTAATACAATCCATACAAACTAACTGAGAGACATGCAACTTAATAAAACAAATTATATGGCCTTTTTAAAATTATAACTTAGTTCAAAAGAAATATAATAATAATAATGAAAACATCTTATAGCAATAAATATAATAAAACCTTAAAAAAGAAATTATTTAAAAAGAAAATATTCATTATATGCAAACAAAAGATTTATTTTAAACTTTGTTTTAAAAATTTATGTACACAACTGAAGAAAGTGATTATTACAAAAAGTTGATGGTTTTATTCAAACAAATTAAAGTTAAATATTAAAATATACAATTTTTAAAGAACATTCCTTCTTTTCAACTTTAAAAATTAAGATGAATTTTATGGGAAACGAAACTCTGGCCGGCGGCATTTCGGCACCACAATGTCCTATACGGAGTGTGGGCATAATGAACTCATTGGTAACTTTGTTGGTACAAAGCATTTATACGGCTCAGTGCAATATATCGCGCACGGACTATTGGCCGCCCGATTATGCGGACGAAGCTTTGAAATCTGATTTGGAAGCTTATGATTTTGTGGTAGTAGGAGCTGGTTCAGCCGGCTCCGTTGTCGCCAGTCGTTTGAGTGAAAATCCCAATTGGAAAGTTTTGGTTTTAGAAGCGGGCGGTGATCCTCCTCAGGAATCAGATGTAAGTGAGAGGTTTAACATTTATCAAACTTCTTATTAAATAAAACTTATTTCCAGGTACCCGCTTTATTTCTTGGTGTGCAAAATACTAATTTTACCTATAATTACCTTTCTGAGCCTAGCGTTCGTTCGTGTAAAGCCTCTACTGACAACAGATGTAATTTGCCTCGGGGTAAAATGATTGGAGGTACCGGAGCCATTAACGGCATGGTTTATGTCCGCGGCAATCGTTTTGATTATGATCGTTGGCAAGAAGAAGGCAATTATGGCTGGGGTTTTGATGATGTTTGGCCTTATTTTGAGAAATCTATTACACCAGCGGGCAATGAAACCCATCCAATGGGTTTTGTTACCCTTAATGAGTTCCCCCGCTTTGATGAAGATATATCGGCCATGATTTTTGAAGCCACTAATGAGTTGGGCATACCCAGAGTTGAAGAGTTTGCTGAAGGAAGTTATATAGGTTATACCTATTTGAAAGGTACTATAGAAAATGGTCTTAGAACCAGTACTGGCAAAGGATATTTGGGCAAAGTTTCTCAAAGACCAAATTTAAAAGTCATAAAAAATGCTCAAGTAACTAAACTTGTATTTGATGACTCAGGCCAGACTGTTAATTCAGTGGAATTTCTACTGCAAAAACAAAAGCTTGAAGTGGCAGTAAAACGTGAAGTCATCCTTTCAGCTGGTACCGTAGATTCTCCAAAACTGCTACTGCTATCGGGTGTAGGTCCTCCAGACAAGCTGCATCCTTTAAATATATCCGTTGTGCAAAACTTACCCATAGGAGATAATTTGCAAGATCATGTTGTCATAGATTTATATCTACGTTTACCGTCGAATCCTCCCGATCAAAAAGAATTGCTAGACAGCATTTATCAATATTTAATATACAAAGAAGGACCTTTTAGCTCTCATGGCATTGCTTCTCTTACAGGTTTTATTCATACAGACTTGCCAGGGGGATCGCCTTATCCCGATATAGAATTTATTCATTTTATCACAAGAAGAGGTGATGTTATGGGTCTGAATTTGATATTAAATACTATTAAAATGAAAGAGGAACTGAGGCCTTTCTTTCAGGAAAACATTGAAAACTATGATTTGTTAAGCATTCTTGCCGTTTTGGCCCATCCAAAATCGGTAGGCAATATAAAACTTAAATCATCTTCTGTTCAAGATCCACCTTTAATTGATGAAAACTTTTTAAGTGCACCAGAAGATGTCGAAGTTTTGTTACAGGCCATGAAATACTTAATGGATTTAGAACAGACTCAAGCCTTCCAACAGAAACAAGTTGAAATTCTTCAAATACCCATCAGAGAATGTGATCAGTATGAATATAAAACGGATCAATATTGGAGATGTTATTTTTCCTATTTTTCTTCCTCTTGCTATCATCCGGTGGGTACAGTTAAAATGGGTCCTTTGGAGGATGAAAGAACCTGTGTGGATCCTAGTTTGAAAATGAAGGGTGTTAGAAATTTACGTGTAGTCGATGCTTCAATAATGCCTCATATTACCAGTGGCAATACTAATGCTCCCACCATCATGATTGCAGAAAAAGCGAGTGATATGATCAAAGAGGATTGGTCTTGAATTAGTTGTGATAGTAAGCTGCAATTGGAAGGACTTTAAGTGGATGTGAAGAGAAACAATCTAATTCAAATGATAGCTGAATAAAATTTTGTTTGGTTTTTATTTGAAAACTTTAAAAATAACAAAAAATTTTAAACTGAATTAATTGACAAAGAACTCTTAATAGACTATGTTGGTTTCCATAATCCAGACGGGTGACAAACCTAGAACACTTTTTTAAAGAAAAGTGCAGCATTCTTTTATAATTTCTATAAAAATGTTTTACAGGAGTCGAATGTCTGAATGGAAGAAAGCACACTTCGGTTTGTATAATACAAATTTCTGTTACACTCATGTGAGTGAGCATCAGGCGCGGATCTAGGGGAGGGGAAAAGCGATATTTTCCCCCACCAAAATAAATAAAATATACCTCATTTCTATGGAGTTAGTAAAAGAAATTTTACAAGATGGCACGTTTTATTTAAAAGTGTCCCTCCCAAAAGCTTAAGGTGGACCAGCTTCTTGTGAGCATGCATGCGCATGAAGAAGGAAGGAACTGAATGAATTCGCTTTTTAACAGACCTTCCCAGACCAGGCCTTCTATCAGGCCTGCTAAAGAATGTATTCAATCAGGCCTGCTCAGCAATGGGTCGAGGGAGGCCTTGGTCCACTATGACATAGCGTGTAAAAAATATATGAATGGGAGTGGAAGTACTACAGCCGACTAAATAAGGCTTTATAGAAGGCCTCTTTACACCTTACTTTTACCGTTGGGTTATTTTGCTGAAAGCTAACTACAATGCTTATGAATAAGATTTTATTTATTTTGAAGTTCGTGTTGAAGAAATGTAAAAAGTCATAATTTAAGCAATATGAGCACTAAAGTGTAGTTTCCACAATCCACACGGTCGACTTGAGTGAAAAATTTTTATGGAAATCACTCAGAAATTTAATTGATGATGACGTTCCGCTATTCTCCAACTGGGGAGCAAACGGTCTCAATTAGTGACTTCCAACGGACTCTGTTGTGGGCTGTTCTTATTGCCTCGTTCCATCAAAATCCTGCAGTAATCAGCTCACGGACGGTTGCGATGCGCCAAGATTTTTTTTGGACGTTCACGGCGCCAAGAGCCTTGGGGTTGTACTGCAGCGCTGCCTTGGCTACCTCGTTATCGGATCTCAGTGTATGACCTATCCATCAACATTTCCTTTTCAGGATGTAGTACTGGATCGGTTGTTTGTTCGTGCTTCGAAGCAGCTTATCGTTAGTTATTGTGTTGGGCCAAAAACATCGAATAATCCTTCGTAAGCAACGGTTAATGAATACTTGCAGTCGTCGTACGTCGTTCTTGGATAGAACCCAAGTTTTACATCCGAATAGGAGTATGGGTTGCACACATGTGTTAAATACCCATCCTTTTTTTAAATAATGCATGGCATGACAGGCCTTCTTGATTTGCACAGCTGTTCGTTGTGATTGCGCAGCCTAAGTAGCAGAAAGATTGTACATCTTCTATGCTGTTATTTTTGAGAGTTAGACAGAAATTTGATTACTTTTCACATAAATATACTCCTCAAGTTGACTGTTCGTATTGTAGAAACAGCACTTAAGAGATCTCTGCCTTATTTTTGAGTGCCCCCGGAAGCGCTTCAAAACATCGCACATGGAAGTCATGAAAGTTTTGTACTGCTTCCAGAACCATGATATTTTTTTTTGCTGGGTATATAACATGCCAATTGGCTTGATTTTAAAATCTATCTGGGCCTGGCGATTTCTAAAGGATAAATTTAGATAACGCCCAGCTAATTTGGTCAGTTCCAAAGATTTTGTCTGGCAACCTATGATCGATATTGGTACAACTAGGTGTCTAACAACGGACCAAAATCGGATTTACTGGCGGTGATCATGGGAAGTGTGTATCTGGTAGAAGTAGAACACATCTCTTCTAGTGATTCTGAATTATCCTAAGACAAAAGGCTTTTGTAGTTGTACTGCCTCAGTGAAATTATTTATCCTTACAAAGTATATTAGCCACATTGATCTTTTGAACTATCTAAGGGCTTTCTTATAGCTAGTGAGTACAATCTTGCTCTCCTTTCTCAGTTTTTATAATCCATCGTTCAATTAACGTACATCCCTTCTTGGCATTTTCAACTTTAACTTGCAACTGTTCTTGAAGGAATTTTAGGTATTTTCGCAAAGCACATTGGACTCAAAGCCTATTTCTATAAGACTATGTATTAGTCCTTTTGAGAAGTTATGTTTCTGGTATTAAAAATTACAGTTCGTAAGTCGGAAAGCAATCTATATCGAATCGGATATGTTGGTGATCTGACACAGATATTTCGTTAGATACCTGCCAATTATTTATGACATGTCACTGCAAACTTGACTGAATAATATCATAGAGAATATCAATATCATATCATAGAATACCACAACCGAATAACTAGTACCCGAAGAGCTCCACGCTAGTTGAGAGTGTTTTTGTCAATACAGACCGTAATTTATAACTGAAAAATTACAGGTTAATATGTATACATAACAAACATCTGGCCTCTATAATATAATTTAATTCAAAAAGAATATCAATAAAAAAATATAACAATAAATATAATAAAATCTTAAAAAAAGAAATTAATTAAACAGAAAAAAATTCATTATATTCAAACAAAAGATTTAATTTAAACTCTATTTTAAAAAATATGTACATAACTAAAGAAAGTGATTAGTGGAATAAGTTTTGCTGTTTAATATTTCAGCAAATTGAAGTAAAGTATTAAAATATACTCCTACCATTAAAAAAAAAATCATTTGTTCTTTCCAACTTTAAGAGTTAAGATGAATTTTATGGGAAATGAAACTGTGGCCGCTGGCAGTTTTGCACAACAATGTCCTATACCCAGTGTGGGCATAATGAATTCATTGGTAACTCTATTGGTGCAAAGCATTTATACGGCTCAGTGCAATATATCACGCAAGGACTATTGGCCACCCGATTATGCAGACAAGGCTTTAAAATTTGGTTTGGAAGCTTATGATTTTGTGGTAGTGGGAGCTGGTACGGCCGGCTCCGTTGTCGGCAGTCGTTTGAGTGAAAATCCCAATTGGAAAGTGTTGGTTTTAGAAGCGGGTGGTGATCCTCCCCAGGAATCAGAGGTAAGTGGGAGTATTAAGGTTTATTAAAGTATTTGTTAAAGAATAATTATTTCCAGGTACCCAGTTTGTCGTTTGGCGTGCAAAATACTAATTTCGCCTTTAGTTACCTTTCTGAACCTAACGTTCGTTCGTGTAAAGCCTTCACTGACAACAGATGTCACTGGCCTCGTGGTAAAGGGATTGGCGGTTCTGGCAACATTAACGGCATGCTTTATATGCGCGGCAATCGTTTTGATTATGATCGTTGGCTAGATGAAGGCAACTATGGCTGGGGTTTTGATGATGTTTGGCCTTATTTTGAGAAGTCTATTACACCAGTGGGCAATGAAACCCATCCAATAGGTTTTGTTACAGTTAATGAGTTCCCCCGCTCTGACGAGCATATAGCTGCCATGATTTTTGAAGGCACTAATGAGTTGGGCATGCCCAGAGTTGAAGACTTTGCTGAGGGAAGTTATATAGGTTATAGCTATTTGAAAGGTACTATAGAAAATGGCCTTAGAGTCAGTACTGGCAAAGGTTATTTGGGCAAAGTTTCTAAAAGACCAAATTTAAAAGTCATAAAAAATGCCCAAGTAACTAAACTTGTATTTGATGACTCAGGCCACAGTGTTAAGTCAGTGGAATTTCTGCTGCAAGAACAAAAGCTTGAAGTGGCAGTAAAACGTGAAGTCGTGCTATCGGCAGGTACCGTAGATTCGCCCAAACTGTTAATGCTATCGGGTGTAGGTCCTCCACACAAGCTGCAACCTTTAAATATACCCATTGTACAAAATTTACCTACAGGAGAGAATTTACAAGATCATGTCCTTATACAATTACATCTACGTTTGCCGTCGAGTCCTCCCGATCAAAAACAATTATTAGACAGCATTTATCAATATTTAATATACAAACAAGGATCTTTGAGTTCAAATGGCATCAATTCTCTTACAGGATTTATTAATACAGACTTACAAGGGGGATCGCCTTATCCCGATATGGTATTTTATCATTTTACTATAAGAAAAGGAGATGTCTGGAGTATGAATTTGCTTTTAAATGGTTATAAAGTGAAAGAGGAACTGAGGCCTTTCTTTCAGGAGTACAATGAAAATTTTGATTTGTTAACCATTTTTGCCGTTTTGTCACATCCAAAATCGTTAGGCGATATAAAACTTAAATCATCTTCCGTTCAAGATCCACCCATAATTGATGCCAACTATTTAAGTGCACCAGAAGATGTCGAAGTTTTGTTACGGGCCATGAAATACTTAATGGATTTAGAACAGACTCAGGCGTTCCAGGAGAAACAAGCTGCAATTATCCAAATACCCATCAGAGAATGTGATCAATATGAATTTAAAACTGATCAATATTGGAGATGTTATTTCACCTACTTCTCTACCACTTGTTATCATCCCGTGGGTACAGTTAAAATGGGTCCTATGGAAGATGAAAGAACCTGTGTTGATCCCAGGTTGAAAATGAAGGGTGTTAGAAATTTACGTGTTGTTGATGCTTCCGTAATGCCTCATGTTACCAGTGGCAATACTAATGCTCCCACCATCATGATTGCCGAAAAGGCGAGTGATATGATCAAGGAAGATTGGTCTTCTAGCGGGCTATGAACATGAATTGTAATTATTATTATCTTAATTTTATTTAATAATTGTTGTTAGGTGAAGGTAAATATATTGTAGATTATAGATGTTTAATTAAAGATGGTTGGGAGTTTTTTTTAAACTAAATTTAGGAACACATATAGCCAGGCGCGGATACAAGAGGGGGGGGATATTTCCCCACCAAAACGAGTCAATTTCTAAAGAGTTTTTAAAAGAAGTTTGGAAAAATAGTATGCTTTACTTAGAAGTTAACCCCCCCCCACTCCCCAAAAAGCTCAAGCTGGATCCGCGCCTGCGTATAGCATAAACTCTTATAATAGTGTTTTAGAGCAGCTACTGCCGGCTGGCATATATCTACAGTAAACGAACGACCTTATTTGAGATTAAGAAGTAAATACTGAAGACTGGTATATCTCTCCCGCCTTCATATGTGGTACATCTTTCTACTGCACCTACGGCAGAGGCTGGTGCTTTTGATTAAAGTATTTAGCGCGTTGACTACAAAGCGACTACAAAGCGAATGATTCCTGTGAAAGTGGGTTTGATCGCTGTGGCAGGCAAGTTATCAACATCATAAATTTTTCTGATGTGCAGTAAAGCGGTATTATATTAATTGATTGGATGGATTGTTTAAGTGACGAAGGTCTTGCACTGACCACTGAACGGTACCGGAAGCAGTTGATACTAATCACCACTAATGTACATCGCAGCGCTCTCCTTCGTTAGTATTGTAGCAAAATCGTCGGCGAAGTGAAATTATTAATAAAATTGCTTTACAGTTTTAAACAAAATAATGACCCAACTTGACACTAGAGGCGCTGCAATACTGCTCTAAAAAAATTAACAAAACGCGCAATAGCAAAGTTTTAAAATATTAAGATTTCTATCTCTCTCTCTCTCTCTCTCTCTCTCATTATCCCTTTCCCAAAGAAGGTAACACATTAATTCCTTAATTGGTAGGCAATAATTCCCTGAGCGTTACTTCTGTAAAAAAAAAGTTGAAGTTAAGCAGATCCGCTACTAGAGGGTTGGCTTACCATCCAATCGCACTTTCTGCTCTTTAATATAAAACAGTAAAACAAGCTTCATTTAAGCTCCTACTGCTCCAAAATTAAGCAAACAATAATATATGACTTTGACATTCTAGCAAGCAGGCTAGCTGTACAAAGCTCTTTGGAGTCCCTAGCACTCCACAAGTTGTTGCTAAACTCAACTGAAATTAGAGAGTTACCGCTACAAGAATGTTAATTTCGCCTCCTGTTGCTGTAAACTTGGCTGAAAAATTTATAGGATTACACATAAAATGATTAGACCGTAGGAAGCCAATGCGTGAGATTATCATACTCGCTATTACAACTACGATCCCGCTCCAAAGTTTCTGGTTGTATTTTATTATAAAAAAATTAGAATCTTTACACTGTTTTTGTCAATTAATACAGACCATCATTTATAAAAAAAATAATTATAGTTTAAGAAAGAACTAAATAATCTGTGGTCACAAGTTCTAACCGCTTAAGACATTTTGAAGAAATTTCCGGAGAGCAGTTAAAGTCCCAAGAACACGTTTCCAATCAGGCGTTTATTTATTTTTTTAAAGAGTTTTACAGATAATAGCCGTCTTAGAAAAGTTAACAAAAAGAACAATTTATAGGAACTAGATTTATATACTGATATACACGATCGCCCTACAAAATCAACTTTTTCCTAACTCGACTTAAGCTGTTAAGGCTTGCTATCACAGATACGTGTGGCCTCTTATATCAATATATATAACAAAAACTTAAAACAGGAAATTGATGAACAATTCATTATATTCAAAGAAAAGATTTAACTTATGTGTTGTTTCCACAATGCAAACAAGCACTGCTTGTCTAAAATTTATATGAAAAGCATTCATTTTTTTTTTTTGAGTGATTTCCATACAAATTGTAGACAAGTAGTGCTTGTTTGCATTATGGAAACAGCACATTATACTCTGTTTTAAATAGTATGTACACAACTGAAGAAAGTTTATTGTTTTATATTCACAAGTTGTTTTTATTTAATAAATTTAAAGTAAAATATTAAAATAAATAACTACTAAAAATCATTGGTTATTTTCAATTTTAAGAGTTAAGATGACTTTTATGGGAAATGAAACTCTGGCTGGTTGCAGTTTTCCACCACAATGTCCTATACCGAGTGTGGGCATAATGAATTCATTGGTAAGTTTATTGGTACAGAGCATTTATACGGCTCAGTGCAATATATCACGTAAAGACTATTGGCCACCCGATTATGCGGAGAAGGCCTTAAAATCTAGTTTGGAAGCTTATGATTTTGTGGTAGTAGGAGGTGGTTCAGCCGGCTCCGTGGTCGCCAGTCGTTTGAGTGAAAATCCCAATTGGAAAGTTTTGGTTTTAGAAGCAGGCGGTGATCCTCCACAGGAATCGGATGTAAGTGAGAGCTTTGGGGGTTTATCAAACTTCTTATTAAATACAAATTATTTCCAGATACCCGCTTTCTTTTTTGGTGTGCAAAATACTAATTTCACTTACAACTACCTTTCTGAGCCTAGTGTTCGTTCGTGTAAAGCCTTTACTGACAACAGATGTCATTTGCCTCGGGGTAAAATGATTGGAGGTACCGGCGCCATTAACGGCATGGTTTATGTCCGCGGTAATCGTTATGATTATGATCGCTGGCTCGAGGAAGGCAATTCTGGCTGGGGTTTTGATGATGTTTGGCCTTATTTTGAGAAGTCTACTACACCAGTGGGCAATGAAACCCATCCAAAGGGCTTTGTTACACTAAATGAGTTCCCCCGCTTTAACGAAGACATAGTAGCCATGATTTTTGAAGGCACTAATGAGCTGGGCATACCCAGAGTTGAAGAGTTTGCTGAAGGAAGTTACATAGGTTATAGTCATTTGAAAGGTACTATAGAAAATGGCCTTAGAGTCAGTACTGGTAAGGGATATTTGGGCAAAGTTTACCAAAGACCAAATTTAAAAGTCATAAAAAATGCCCAAGTAACTAAACTAGTATTTGATGACTCAGGACGCAGCGTCAAATCAGTGGAATTTTTGCTGCAACAGCAAAATAAGCTTAAAGTGGTAATAAAACGTGAAGTCGTGCTATCGGCTGGTACCATAGATTCTCCCAAACTGTTACTGCTATCTGGTGTAGGTCCTCCAGAAAAGCTAGAGCCTTTAAATATAACCGTTGTACAAAATTTACCTATTGGAGAGAATTTACAGGATCATGTGCTTCTACAATTACATTTAAGTTTGCCGTCGAGTCCGCCCGATCAAAAACAATTATTACACAGCATTTACCAATATTTAATATACAAACAAGGACCTTTGAGTTCAAATGGCATCGGTTCTCTTACAGGTTTTATTAATACAGATTTAGCAGAAGGCTCGCCTTATCCCAATATAGAATTTCATCACTTTGTCATAAGAAGAGGAGATGTTTTAAGTATGAATCTGCGTTTAAAAGCTTTGAAAGAAGAATTGAGACCCTTCCTTCGAGAGTACAATGAAAATTTCGATTTGTTAACCATTTTAGCAGTTTTGTCACATCCAAAATCGTTAGGCGACATAAAACTTAAATCATCTTCTATTCAAGATCCACCCATAATTAATGCCAACTATTTAAGTGCACCAGAAGATGTCGAAGTTTTGTTAAGGGCCATGAAATACTTAATGGATCTAGAACAGACTCAAGCCTTCCAACAAAAGCAAGTGGAAATTCTACATATTCCCATAAAAGAGTGCGATCAGTATGAATTCAAAACGGATCAGTATTGGAGATGTTATTTCCGCTATTTCTCTTCTTCTTGCTTTCATCCTGTGGGCACGGTTAAAATGGGTCCATTGGAAGATGAAAGAACCTGTGTGGATCCCAGGCTGAAGATGAAGGGTGTTAAAAATTTACGTGTAATTGATGCTTCAATAATGCCTCATGTTACCAGTGGCAATACTAATGCTCCCACCATCATGATTGCCGAAAAGGCCAGCGATATGATTAAGGCCGATTGGTCTTGAATAAGTTGTGATAGTGAATTGTGATGTATCTAAATATGAGTTTGATATACAATTAGAAGTGATAATACTACGAAGTGAATTAAATGCTTTAAAGAAAATTAATATAGAATTCTGGAATAGTTTAGATAAATTTGAATATATTGAACTAAAAAAGAAAAATTATTTTAAGTCTTTATTACGTTTCCCCTCAACTTACCTCAGACAAGGCTTCGGGATGACTTTGTCAGAGGTACATGCTCTGCGATAAATGACATGCAACATCGACACGATATGCTGAAGATATAATACCGACTGGTCCAAGTGCACACTTCCAACGGAGGATACATTTTAGGATATCCAATCAATGTAGCGTTATTCCTGCTGAAATATCGCCGATTAAAATGCTAGAGAGCTGGTGAAGGTATAACGGGGCATCCCGACTAGAAAATTTTCCCAAAACTCATATTGGGACCCGATTGGGAATGTACGTGGCAAACCCAAAAGGGTTATCTCATTTGGGATCAGATCGGGAACTTGTTGGGATAGCCTATCTACAAATTAGTGACTTAACATAACTTCTTCCCAACTATTGAGAACTTGTTGAGAAAATCTAACACATATTTTTAATCGTATTTTTTGCTCATCTTCAACAGAGGTGATTTGTACATACTTTTGTTCCTTGGATAGCTTCAGCAATTTTAACTCAATATTTTCAATTCAATATTTTCCCGAAACTAATCGGGTCCCAAATACGTTTCTGCGTTACATAAGAATTGGGATCCCAGTCAGATCCCAAATGTGTTTGCATGAAATGTTCTAGTCGGGATTGGGTCGGGATATCCAAATATGTACCGATAATAAGGCTCCCGCAGCAGGAACTTTTTAAAAAACAAGGATTTCTCGAATTTAGAAGAGCTACCTCAATCAATTCATACCGATCCATTGAGAAGTTTCATTACCCCTCAATACGTCGAAATGTTGAAAGGGAAGGATCAACGAAGTCAGAGTGAGGTAACCATTGCTCTGGCAGATGCTTCAAAGGCAGGAGTACAGGAAGGAGTGACGTTACCCATAACTTGAGGAGAGAGGACGATTGAACTAGGGCTGCTGGCATTCATCAATGATCTTGACAATATTTTGGGTGTTGATTTTTTAGCAAAGATGATGGCGACTTAAAGTTGTGAATAAATATCACGGTGATGCTTAGGAACGTATAAATGGGTTTCTGAACAAGAAGTTGCAGGCATTTGATACAATCGAGGGAGTCTCTCATATTGCTGGGTTCCAGGGCGTGCAGACGTTTTCTGTAACATTATCAGCAGCAACTATTAAGTGTGGAGTTTCAAGACAAAACTAGACTTAGCAAGATTTGCAAACATACTGAGGACTCCCCGTCAACAGCTCGGTGTACTCTGGGTCGCAGTTCCGCTTGTTTGCTGTCAGCAACCAAACAGTTTTTTTAGCCTCTGAGGTGGTGGCATCGACTTTAACAGCTTCCTGAAATCTGAACCCAGAAGCACCCCACTGCTTGTAGTTTTGCATTATTTTGAGGATGAGGGTTTTTGGCTCTGCTTCACAGAAAAAAAATTTGTTAACACAATGAATTTTTTTGTTATATCAATTAAATAATTAATTGATTTTGAACCTACAACGATTTTTGTAAATACAATTACGAAATTGTTAGTTAAAGGAAACTCAGAAAAAAGTTAAAAAATTTTTTTTTGTTGATTTCCAATTTATTTCAATTAAGATTATTGTTATATCAACAATGTGAATTGTTGATTTTCCGAACAAATTTTAACTATCATAATTGTTGCATCAATAATATTTTTATACAATCACAATCTTCGGAGCGACTTTTTGCTCGTCTGCGAAAACCACTAAATGTCTTTGGGCGGAATCGAGCCGGCGACCTCTGGACTAATAGACTTACGTTCTTACCTCTCAGATACAGAGCAATTCGTTATTAAATACGCAAATAATGAATACACACGAAACGTGATTTGCTTTGTTTTATCTACGTGTGTCCATTCATTTGTTATATCAACAATGATGATTGTTAATTTTTTTTCACAATACATAACAAAAAATTTGGTTAGTTCAGTTTGTTGAAAACAATTTCTTGATTTGCTTTGTTTCATTTATATGTGTGCATTCATTTGTTATATCAACAATGACGATTGTTCATTTTTTCACAATACTTAACAAAAAATTTGGTTAGTTTAGTTTGTTGAAAAAAATTTCTGTGTTTGTCGTATCAACAACTAAATTTGTTGTATTAACAAAATATATGTTTGCATTCAAATTACACATTAACAATTGAAATTGTTAGTTGCAGTTTGATTATATTTTTTTCTGTGTTAGCAAATGCCAGTAGTTTGCATTTAGTGGGCCCAGGTTTCCCCTTGGCCCCTCCTACGGGTATGTTGCAACCAGTAGCGCGCTGAGGGATGGTTCCATATATTTTTGTGCAAAAAATATAGGGGATAGTCCTAGAGCGTTGAAAGTTAACACCGAGAATATCATTGACTAAGCTAAAAAAAACGGAATTTCATCAAAATCGGTCACTCCCGCCGCCCACCGCCCATACAATCCAAATCGATTTTTTGCGCATAAAATGTTTCCTTTCCAAGCAAGTCTTCAAATTTGGTACACACACTGTCCAGAATAAACAAAAGATGCATGCTATGTTTCATCAATATCAGCCACGCCCACCGCCCACCTCCCATACAATCCAAATAAATTTTTTCGCATACAATTTTTCTTCAAATTTGGTATATACACTTTCTACAAGAAACAAAATATGAATGCCAAATTCCATCAGCATCAGCAATGCCCACCGTCCACCGCCCATATATAAGTATAAACAAAATGAGTCCAAAATAATAAAGATTTTATTAATCAGCTATTATTTCTTTAGCTATATTATCTAGTTCTAAAAGATGTTTATGAGGTTGACGTCTTAACCACTTATATACGGATCAGATGATGCAAGCAAACGATGCTAAACATCAGTATTTGTTGAAGTTCTCTTGCACTTTCTCAAAAACAATTATCTATAATTCCTGTAATCTTTATTATGCACTTGTTCGGTTTCCTCGGAGAGAATACCAATAGGGAGTGCTGCTGCATCAATTATGTCCTATTCATATATTATTATTTTATAGACAGTATAACAGGCATAAAGTACCAGTTATATGTATATTTTAACAAATACTTCAGCCGTATCCCACCAAAAAATTTTGAAACTTCACAGTATCAATTTTCTGGCTACATTTTATTATCTGAAGAATAATTCGGAAGCGATCTATAAGCTCTTCATTAGCATCGGTTATATCGACAACAAGTGCAGGGTTGGAATATAAATGTCTTGAGGTATTGCCACAGTTCGAAGACCCAAATCCTTGTTATACAGAGTCCACTCGCAACCTCATTCGTTCTTCTAATGCCGTCTAAGATCGGTGCTCGGTTTCTTGTTTTAAAATCTTATTTTTTACTTCGATCGCAGACCACTTTTCAAAGGCATGTTATAAACTACATGAAGTAAGCATTCCATTCATTTTATTCGAGCATGTAATGAAATGAGCATGAACGAAATGGCCAATGACGAAATGCCCAATTTATCAATGTTCTTATTTGAAATTATGTCCGAATCGTTCAATTCGGAAGGTGTTGCTCTTTATAAATATAACATACGGCTGCTGAAGCAGTATTTGTGAAATTTAAGCCTAAATGTATGCAACAGATTTTGCATTCTACACTTACTGTCAAGTAAAGAAAAACTGTCAAACATATAGACCACCAAACCGCCCAATGTGGAACAGACATTTGGTAGACGGTAGTGATTTGGTAGTGAGCTTAATCTCTGTATAAAAATTGGAGTTGGAAAGTAGATGTATTTAATTTTTTTTTTAAATCTAATATAATATTACACTAATCGGCACTTTGCCAGCATATGCATTAATATCATGCAGAATCGTGCAATTTTGCATAGATTTTCAATGGCGTTTAAAGCTGATTTGTGGTACTCCACAATGTGCCCTCTTCGCAGGAATGTCATTAAAAATTTGAAAATATGAAAAAAGTGTGACTCATGCTCTCTTCGAAAAGACAGATTCAATTAATACAGGCCATCATTTTTAACTGAATAATAAAATTTTTTATGACATTAAATATAATAAAAAGAAATTAATTAACATTTCATTACATTCAAGCCAAAGATTGATCTTAATCTCTGTTTCAAAAAAATATGTACACAACTTTGGAAAGTGATTAATTAGTAGAACAAGTTTATTTTTTTTATATTCACAATATGTTTTTATTTAAATAAATTAAATTAAAATATTAAAGTATACTCGTACGTTTGCTAAAAATCATTTGTTCTTTCCAACTTTAAGTGTTAAGATGACTTTTATGGGAAATGAAACTCTGGCTGGTGGCAGTTTTGCACCACAATGTCCTATACCGAGTGTGGGCATAATGAATTCGTTGGTAACTTTATTGGTACAAAGCGTTTATGCGGCTCAGTGCAATATATCACGTACGGACTATTGGCCGCCCGATTATGCGGACAAAGCTTTGAAATCTGGTTTGGAAGCTTATGATTTTGTGGTAGTGGGAGCTGGTACTGCCGGCTCCGTTGTCGCCAGTCGTTTGAGTGAAAATCCCAATTGGAAAGTGTTGGTTTTAGAAGCGGGCGGTGATCCTCCTCTGGAATCAGATGTAAGTGGAAGATGTAAGATTTTCCAAAGTACTTATTAAAGAATAATTATTTCCAGATACCACATTTATTTCTTGGTGTGCAAAGTAATAATTTCACCTATAACTACCTTGCTGAGCCTAGTGATCGTTCGTGTAAGGCCTTTACTGGCAACAGATGTAACTGGCCTCGCGGTAAAATGATTGGAGGTACCGGAGGCATTAACGGCATGGTTTATATGCCTGGCAATCGTTTTGATTATGATCGTTGGCTACACGAAGGCAATTATGGCTGGGGTTTTGATGATGTTTGGCCTTATTTTGAGAAATCTATTACACCAGCGGGTAATGCAACCCATCCAAAAGGCTATGTTACCCTTAATGAGTTCCCCCACTTTGATGAAGACTTATCTGAAATAATTTTTGAAGGCAGTAATGAGCTGGGCATACCCAGAGTTGAAGAGTTTGCTGAGGGCAATTATATAGGCTACAGCCATTTGAAAGGTACTATAGAAAATGGCCTTAGAGTCAGTACTGGCAAAGGATATTTGGGTAAAGTTTCTAAAAGACCAAATTTAAAAGTCATAAAAAATGCCCAAGTCACCAAACTTGCATTTGATGACTCAGGGCGCAGTGTTATATCAGTGGAATTTCTGCTGCAACAACAAAATAAACTTGAGGTGGCAGTAAAACGTGAAGTCGTTTTATCGGCCGGTACCGTAGATTCTCCTAAACTGTTACTGTTATCGGGTGTTGGACCTTCACACAAGCTGCAGACTCTAAATATACCCGTTGTACAAAATTTACCCATAGGAGAGAATTTACAAGATCATGTACACGTACAATTGTATCTACGTTTGCCGTCGAATCCTCCGGAGCAAAAACAATTGCTATACAGCATTTATCAATATTTAATATACAAAGAAGGATCTTTTACTTCCCATGGCAGCGCTTCTCTTACAGGTTTTATTAATACAGACTGGGCGGGGGGATCGCCCTATCCTGATATGGAGTTTCATCATTTTATCCAAAGAAGAGGTGATGTCCTAGGACTAAATACGTTTTTGGATCGTTTTAAAGTGAAAGAGGAACTGAGATCCTTCTTTCAAGAGAGCAATGATAAATTTGATTTGTTAATCGTTCTCGCCGTTTTGGTGACTCCAAAATCGGTAGGCGATCTAAGACTTAAATCATCATCTGTTCAAGATCCACCCATAATTGATGCCAACTATTTAAGTGCACCAGAAGATGTCGAAGTTTTGTTACGGGCCATGAAATACTTAATGAATTTAGAACAGACTCAAGCGTTCCAGGAGAAACAAGTTGAAATTATTCAAATACCCATCAGAGAATGTGACCAGTATGAATTTAAAACTGATCAGTATTGGAGATGTTATTTCACCTATTTTGCTTCTGCTTCTTATCATCCTGTGGGTACGGTTAAAATGGGTTCTTTGGAAGGTGAAAATACCTGTGTGGATCCCAGGCTGAAGCTGAAGGGTATTAAAAATGTACGTGTAGTTGATGCTTCAATAATGCCTCATATTACCAGTGGCAATATTAATGCTCCCACCATCATGATTGCCGAAAAGGCGAGCGATATGATTAAGGAGGATTGGTCTTTAATTAGTTGTGATGGTAAATAACACAAAGAAGATTTTTAAGTGAAAAGAAAAAATTTATTTGAACTGAAAGTTGAATAAAAAAAACTTGTTTTATTTTTCTTTAAAATCTTTAAAAGTCAAAAAATATTTACTAAAGTTCGTTATCTACGCCGTGGTGATGGCCTAAGTAAATTATTTCGTTTTAGGGAGCAAGTGCTACAGTTCTTACAAAAGAGAAAAAAAAAATAAAAGAGTGTGCAACACAAGCTTTAAAAGATAATGCATCATTTTAGCTCTAGCATTTTTGGCAAATGCAACCAACCACCTTTTTAAATCAATTTAGATTAGAGCTGCAAGGAAAGGGAGAGAATTTATTTATGTGAATTGCCCAAAATTCTTTTAAACTTTAAAACAAAACTATTTTTATTCCTTTGTCAAGTTCAGTCACATGATTTTTCTAATCTTCCAAATCTTCTCACACATTTGACAAACAGAAAAATCTTTAAAAATTTTAATACACTATAACAATCAATGTATGAAACAATTTTGTATTTTGTATTTTGAAAACATTTGCCTGACTTTTCAGACAAGTGTTTTAATTGTGATGTAACCAAATCCGCTTTAAAGTACATGACTCTCTCTGGTATGTCCTCTGCGATAAATGATAAATGAATGCAGCAACGAAAGGATATGCTGAAGATATAATACCGACGCTTCCAAGTTCACACTTTCGATGGAGGATTCAGTTTAGGGTACCCAATCAATGTACTGTTATTCCAGCTGAAATAAATGCGATTAAAAGGGAAGCCATATGGTTAAGTTATAACGTGTTATTCGATTAAGATATCTGAATATGTACCGTTAGTAAGGCTCTCGTAGCAGAGACATTTTAAAAATATCGGATTTCACGAAGTTAGAAGAGCTTTCTAGCTAGCTCAATTATCGGAAGACTGTGAGGATGAAAGGTCCGCTGAAATTCTCTGTCGATCAAATTAGGAGACGCCAGCACTACAGCCGAGGATACAAACAAAGGTTATCCAACGCCGAAGCGAAGAATGTGGAAAGCCTGGATTGAAAGCTGTCGACTGTTGCAAGCGTCTTGGAAACCAAAACTTAACGCTATCCACATAAACCAATGACACAGTTTTTGGAAGAATAAAGATAGGTGAGCAGAAGGAAAATGCTATAATTGGTACCGGGCTATCGCGAAGTTTTATTAGCCCTCAATACATTGGCGTAGCTAGACCCCCTAGAAATTCAAAACATTATAGTAATTTTGATAATATAAGCGAACTGTAGGGACTAATAACATACCATAACATATGACCAGCCGCATATGACCAGCCGCATATGATCAACCGATTATGACCAACCGAATATGACTGGACGAATATGACCAGCCGAAGCTGATAGACCGAATATGACCAGCCAAAGCTGACTGACCAAATAAGACCAGCCAAATATGACTAAACGAATATGACCGGCCGAAGGTGACCGACCGCAGTCGACATGTGGCCGCCCGAAGCTGACAGGCTGAAGATGGCCAACCGAAACCGATAGGTGGCAGGCGGAAGGCGATAGGAGCTTCATTCCTATCCGGTGTCCCATGACACCGTGCGTTCTTTTTTAACAGAGATGGGGACATTTTTAATTTCTGAAGGAGAATATCTTCTGTTTGGCGGGAAAAGTATACCGGCTGCAGCTATGAGAGTTCATTTTACAGGGACAAAGGAACATCAGGGTGATGATTGAAAACATATAAAAGAGTTTCTGAACAAGAAGTTGGAGGCATTTGATAAAATAGAGGAAACTCTCACAGACGTTTTCTGTAACATAATCAGCAGCAACTATTAAGGATAGTACAGACCAGGGGGTTACTCTGTAATGCGATGCGAAAGGAATACTGTTCGCATTTGTATGTTATTTACATTGCAATGCGAAAGCATTGCTTTCGCTTCGAATTACAGAGTAACCCCCTAGATGGACCAATGAAGCCACATGTGGGGTTTGAAGACCAATCCAGCCCGATTAGGACTTCGCAAGACTTGCAACCATACTGAGGACTCCCTGCCAACAGCTACCTATACTCTTGGTCGCAGTTCCTTTTTTCACAAGACGTACTGAGATGACTGCCGCTTGCTTGCTGGCAGCATCTGACAGTGGGGGCCCCTGCGGCTGAGTGGTAGCGATGCTAGCCTGTCAGTCCAGAGGTCGTGGGTTCGATTCCCGCCGTAGACCCTGGGTGTTTTCCGCAGACAAGCTAATCGCTTCGCGGGTTGTGTTTGTTTATTTAAAAAAAAAAGAATCTTAGCAGGTTTTAAAATGCTTAGATTTGAAACCAGAGGCACCCCACTGCTGATTATTTTGCATCCTTGGGAGGATGCTGGTTTTAACTCTGTTTACCAAATGTCGGTAGTTTGCATTTGGTGGGCCCAGGTTTCCCTTTGCCCCCTCCTGTGGGTATGTTGCAACTGGTAGCTTGCTGATTAGTCTGGTCTTATGCGTGCAATGAACTAACCTGTAACACAGTAGCATTCGATTCAGCCCGGCCTGTGTTTGGCACCAGAGGAGTGGAGACCCTACTCCTCTTGTGCCAGGATATTCGGCCCTTAACTTATACTTAGTGCCAAGTAAAGAAAAACTGTCAAACAGGCAGACTACAAAGCCGCCAATGTGCAACAGACGTTTGGTTGGTTTACGGACACGTTTTTCGAAGACGGCGATCCTAAAGGATCCAGCGAACATATTCTGATGGTGAGACTGCCTAATCTCTGTATAGCAATTGGAATGTGAATGTATTTTCTACATTTTTTCCAATCTGATATGTTGTAACATTAATCGGTACTTTACAAGCATATGCAGGATTCTCATGCAGAATCGTAGCATTTTGCTATAATCCTAGATTTTCGATAGCTTTTAAAATACGTAAATAAACAGATTGACAGAGTGAAATTTGAAAAAAATGTGACTCATGCCCTTTCCGAAAAGGCAGATTGAATTAATACAGACCATAATTAATAAATTTGATGACATTAAATATAATAAAAATAAATCAATTAACAATTCATTAATCTCTGTTTTAAAAAATATATACCAACTTAAGAAAGTGATTAATTAGTAGAACAAGTTTATTTTTTATATTCACAACATCTATTATTTAAATAAATTAAAGTAAAATATTAAAGTATACTCGTACGATTGCTAAAAATCATTTGTTCTTTCCAACTTTAAGTGTTAAGATGACTTTTATGGGAAATGAAACTCTGGCTGGTGGCAGTTTTGCACCACAATGTCCTATACCTAGTGTGGGCATAATGAATTCATTGGTAACTTTATTGGTACAAAGCGTTTATGCGGCTCAGTGCAATATATCGCGTACGGGCTATTGGCCGCCCGATTATGCGGCTGAAGCTTTGAAATCTGGTTTGGAAGCTTATGATTTTGTGGTAGTGGGAGCTGGTACTGCCGGCTCCGTTGTCGCCAGTCGTTTGAGTGAAAATCCCAATTGGAAAGTGTTGGTTTTAGAAGCGGGCGGTGATCCTCCTCAGGAATCAGAGGTAAGTGGGAGTTCTAAGCTTTACCAAAGTACTTATTAAAGAATAATTATTTCTAGATACCCAGTTTCTTTAATGGCGTGCAAAATACTAATTTCATCTATAACTACCTTCCTGAGCCTAGTTGTCGTTCGTGTAAAGCCTTTACTGGCAACATATGTAATTGGCCTCGGGGTAAAATGATTGGAGGTACCGGTGGCATTGACGGCATGGTTTATGTGCGTGGCAATCGTTTTGATTATGATCGCTGGCTAGAGGAAGGCAATTATGGCTGGGGTTTTGATGATGTTTGGCCTTATTTTCAGAAATCTATTACACCAGTGGGCAATGAAACCCATCCAATGGGCTATGTTACCCTTAATGAGTTCCCCCGTTTTGACGAAGACATATTTGCTATGATTTTCGAAGGCACTAATGAGCTGGGCATACCCAGAGTTGAAGAGTTTGATGAGGGAAGTTACATAGGTTATAGCCATTTGAAAGGTACTATAGAAAATGGCCTTAAGGTCAGTACGGGCAAAGGATATTTGGGCAAAGTTTCTAAAAGACCAAATTTAAAAGTCATCAAAAATGCTCAAGTAAGGAAACTTATATTTGATAATTCAGGCGATAATGTTAAATCAGTGGAATTTTTGCTGCAAGAACAAAAGCTTGAAGTGGCAATAAAACGTGAAGTCGTGCTATCGGCAGGTACCGTAGATTCTCCCAAACTGTTACTGCTATCGGGTGTAGGCCCTCCACACAAGCTGCAGCCTTTAAATATACCCGTTGTGCAAAATTTACCCATAGGAGAGAACTTACAAGATCATGTTATCATACAATTATATCTACGCATGCCGTCTAATCCTCCCGATCAAAAACAATTATTAGACAGCATTTATCAATATTTAATATATAAAGAAGGACCTTTTAGTTCTCATGGCAGCGTTTCTCTTGCAGGTTTTATTAATACAGACTGGGCGGGGGGATCGCCCTATCCTGATATGGAATTTCATCATTTTATCACAAGAAGAGGTGATGTCTTGGGTCTGAATATATTTTTAGATCGTTTTAACGTGAAAGAGGAAGTGAGACCCTTCTTTCATGAGAACAATGAAAATTTTGATTTGTTAATCATTCTTGCCTTTTTGTTGACTCCAAAATCGGTTGGCGATATAAAACTTAAATCATCATCTGTTCATGATCCACCCATAATTGATGCCAACTATTTAAGTGCACCAGAAGATGTCGAAGTTTTGTTACGGGCCATGAAATACTTAATGGATTTAGAACAGACTCAAGCCTTCCAAGAGAAACAAGTTGAAATTATTCAAATACCCATCAGGGAATGTGATCAGTATGAATTTAAAACGGATCAGTATTGGAGATGTTATTTCACCTATTTCGCTTCTGCTGCTTATCATCCTGTGGGTGCGGTTAAAATGGGTTCTTTGGAAGATGAAAGAACCTGCGTGGATCCTGGTCTGAAGATGAAGGGTGTTAAAAATTTACGTGTTGTTGATGCTTCAATAATGCCTCATGTTACCAGTGGCAATCCTAATGCTCCCATCATTATGATTGCCGAAAAGGCGAGTGATATGATCAAGGAAGATTGGTCTACAATTAGTTGTGATAGTGAATTGTAATTGAAAGGTTTTTAAGTAAAGGTGCAGTAAAATAAACTAGAGGTATTGTTGACTATGCTTAACCTGACCAGACATCTCGATTTTGGCGGTATTGCTATAAAAATCTTACTATGTTGGAGTTTTAAAATTGAAAAAGCGAGATAAAAGTTTTAAGCGGGATCGACCTCAAAAAAGCAAAATACTCCCGCCAAACGCTGGATGTCTGGTCAGGTTACCATTGAGTCTAATATGGACGAGTGTCTCTTTTTAGAAATTCTTGATGTTATGATAACACCGCTTGGTCGTACGTTTTACAATTTGCACATATGCTTTAGTGACTAATTGGTTTTTGGGCTTTTCAGTCTAGTATTTAAATGTGTGTGAAGATAGCTCCATCAGTTAGCTTCGTTTTTAGGATCTCTGTGTTACTTTACATATCTCTCGCTCAGAGACTGTGAAGTAATAAAAAAAATCCCTCACTTCAACACTGTTAACTTAACAGAGTAGATATTTTATAACATTTTCAAGCAAAAATATTAATGTGCATATGGGAATTTTTTCGGTGGTCAACATATCCGCCAAAATCGAAATAGTGGGGTCGTACCGCTACCTGGAGTCGAAAGCTAAGGCTTCAGATAATTCAGAACGATATAGATTGTATTCAGAAATAATACAGTTTTTGAGATATAGGACTTTAAAAAGGAATTTTTTGGTGGTAAATATATCGGCCAATATCGAAATGGTGGGGTCTACCGCTAACTGGGGTCGAAAGCTAAGGCTGCTAATATTTCAGAACGGTATAGACTGTATTCAGAAATAATACAGTTTTTGAGATAAAGGACTTTAAAAAATGTGTAATAAAACATTTTCGTATGTATATGGGAAATTTTTTTTTGTCAACATATCGGCCAAAGTGGTGGGTTCATACCGCTAACTGGGGTCGACAGCTAAGGCTCCAAATATTTCAGAATGATATAGACCGTTTTCAGAAGTAATACAGTTTTTGATAATAATAATACATTTTGTTGTGTATATGTCAATATATCGGCCAAATATATTGACCACCGATATATTGACCACCAAAAAATTCCCATATATTTACATATAAAAATGTTTTATTACACATTTTTTATCTGAAGCCTTAGCTTTCGACTCCAGTTATCGGTACGACCCCACCATTTCGTTTTTGGCTGATATGTTGACCACCAAAAAAATTCCCATATGGACATTAATATTTTTGCTTGAAAATGTTATAAAATATCTACTCTGTTAAATTAACAGTGTTCAAGTGAGAGATTTTGTATTACTTCACAGTCTCTGAGCGAGAGATATGTAAAGTAACACAGAGATCGTAAAATCGAAGCTAACTGACGGAGCTATCTTCACACACATTGTATTTAATGTTTTTGTGTGTAGTCAACTTTGTTTGCAGCATAAGTTGCAAGTTGGGTACCCTCGTAGTGTAGTGGATAGTGAGCTAGACTTTTATCCGGGGGTCGCAGGTTCGATTCCTGCCAAGACCCTGGGTGTTCCTGCAGAAAAGCCGAAAAAGGCTTAAGCAGTATATGTGTTCGTTTTTAAAATTTTGGTATAGTAACATAGTAGATTTTAATACATATCTGGCAATTTTATATAGTGAAAGTGAACACATAGTGCTACATATACATATTTGGTAAGTATTTAAATACATTTACCTTAACAGGGAAAGAATTATTTCGTAGCACAGTAACCAAAGTTCGTCTAATGTGGACCACTTAAACTCCTTTATTGCACACTACTGGTCCATGTTAGGTGAAAAATAGCTGTGTACTTTTCTTTTCAGATTTTGTTAATAACAATCAAAAAAATAATAATCTTTTAATGGAAACCAGGGGACAGTAGTCCACATTAGCCGCATATAATAGTCCACATTACTTGCCATTTTTTTAAGCTGCATTTTTGTATTCCTTACAGTATTTACACATAAACATTTTTTCCTTTAATGCACACAGTTTGTAACTGCAAAAATTATTAGGAGATATATGTATCTGCCAATTTATTGGTACAAAACCTTTTAAATGTCCATATACAGGGTGTCCCGTAAATAGTGGTCCAAACGAATTGTGTCGATAAGCGACATCATACCCTATCAGAATAACCCAACATAGGTCTGTAAAAGTGTTACGGTTTTCGAGATATTCGCAATTTACGAGTTTTTAGTTTTGGTTGTATCCTCGAAAAATTGAGAACGTTTTTGTAAAATTTAAGCATACGACTCATTGGACATCTAATCAGGTTCAAGAATACAAAAAGAAATTTTATTTAGGACAATTCCCCTGGCAACGGCTTGAAGAAATCTGAGCAAGGGGCACTCGTAAAATTGCGAATATCTCGAAAGCCGTAACACTTTTACAGAGCTATGTTGGGTTATTCTGATAGGCTTTGATCTCGTTTATGGACACAATTCGTTTGGACCACTATTTACGGGACACCCTGTGTATTGCGAAAAAAATTTTGGAAAAAATACAAAGTGGTAGTCCACTTTACCCGAAGTTACTCTATTTAAAATGAAAGCTTTTTAAAGACTTGTTTAGTTTTTATATAAAAAATTTAAAACTAAGTTGGGTGGCTATTTGCCAGTGAGATCAATCTCAATGTTGCAACTACGATTTTTCCCAAAGTTTCTGGTGTGTTTTATTATTACAGCTCAAATAAGCTCTTTGCATTATTTTTGTCAACTGATACAGGCCATAAATTATAGCTGAAACAATTATAGTATAATAAATTAATAAAAAAAATATGTGGCCTCTTTATATATGAAACTTAATTCAAAAAGAATATAAATAAAAAAAAATTATAACATTAAATATAATAAAACCCAAAAAAGAAATTAATTAAAAATTCATTATATTCAAACAAAAGATAGATCTTCATCTCTGTTTTCTAAAAAAAAAATAATAATAATATAAAAAAAATATGTACACAACTATAGAAAGTGAGTAGTAGGACACGTTTGTTTTTTTTATTATATACACAACTTGTTTTTATTTAAACAAACTGAAGTAGAATACCAAAATATACAATTGTTTAAAATCAGTTGTTATTTTCAAGTTTAAGAGTTAAGATGAATTTTAGGGGAAATGAAACTATTGACACTTGCAGTTATGCACCACAATGTCCCATACCGAGTGTGGGCATAATGAATTCATTGGTAGCTTTATTGGTGCAAAGCATTTATACGGCTCAGTGCAATGTGTCGCGCAAGGACTATTGGCCACCCGATTATGCGGACAAGGCTTTAAAATCTGGTTTGGAAGCTTATGATTTTGTGGTGGTGGGAGCTGGTACTGCCGGCTCTGTTGTCGCCAGTCGTTTGAGTGAAAATCCCAATTGGAAAGTGTTGGTTTTAGAAGCGGGCGGTGATCCTCCGCAGGAATCAGATGTAAGTGGGAGTTTTAAGTTTTACCTAAGTATTTCTTAAAGAATAATTATTTCCAGATACCCAGTTTCTTTTTTGGTGTGCAAAATACTAATTTTACCTATAGCTATCTTTCTGAGCCTAGCGTTTGTTCGTGTAAAGCCTTTACTGGCAACAGATGTCATTGGCCGCGGGGTAAAATGATTGGAGGTACCGGAGCCATTAACGGCATGGTTTATGTGCGTGGCAATCGTTTTGATTATGATCGTTGGCTAGAGGAAGGCAATTATGGCTGGGGTTTTGATGATGTTTGGCCTTATTTTGAGAAATCTATTACACCAGCAGGCAATGAAACGCATCCTAAGGGGTTTGTAACCCTCAATGAGTTCCCTCGTTTTGACGAAGACATATTTGCCATGATTTTTAAAGGGACTAATGAGTTGGGCATACCCAGAGTTGAAGAGTTTGGTGAGGGAAATTATTTAGGTTATAGCCAGTTGAAAGGTACTATAGAAAATGGCCTGAGAGCCAGTACGGGCAAAGGCTATTTGGGTAAAGTTTCTCAAAGACCAAATTTAAAAGTTATAAAAAATGCCCAAGTAACCAAACTTGTATTTGATGACTCAGGTCACAGTATTATATCTGTGGAATTTTCGCTTCAACAACAAAATAAACTTGAAGTGGCCATAAAACGTGAAGTCGTTCTATCGGCTGGTACCGTAGATTCTCCCAAACTATTATTGTTATCGGGTGTAGGTCCCGCATACAAGCTGCAGCCTTTAAATATACCCGTTGTGCAAAATTTACCCATAGGAGAGAATTTACAAGATCATGTTATCATACAATTACATCTTCGCATGCCATCGAATCCTCCCGATCAAAAACAATTATTAGACAGCATTTATCAATATTTAATGTACAAACAAGGACCTTTCAGTGCCCATGGCAGTGCTTCTCTTACAGGTTTTATTAATACAGACTGGGCGGGGGGATCGCCCTATCCCGATATGGAGTTTCATCATTTTATAACAAGAAGAGGCAATGTCATGGGTCTTAATATGCTTTTAAATGGTTTTAAGCTGAAAGAGGAACTGAGACCCTTCTTTCAAGAGAACATTGAAAATTTTGATTTGTTAACCATTTTTGCCGTTTTGTCACATCCAAAATCGTTAGGCGATATAAAACTTAAATCATCTTCTATTCAAGATCCACCCATAATTGATGCCAACTATTTAAGTGCACCAGAAGATGTCGAAGTTTTGTTACGGGCCATGAATTACTTAATGGATTTAGAACAAACTCAAGCTTTCAGGGAGAAACAAGTTGAAATTATTCAAATACCCTTGAGAGAATGTGATCAGTATGAATTTAAAACGGATCAGTATTGGAGAGTTTATTTCACATATTTCTCTACCACTTGTTATCATCCAGTGGGGACGGTTAAAATGGGTCCTTTGGAAGATGAAAGAACCTGTGTTGATCCCAGATTGAAGATGAAGGGTATTAACAATTTACGTGTAATTGATGCTTCAATAATGCCTCACATTACAAGTGGTAATACTAATGCTCCCACCATCATGATTGCCGAAAAGGCCAGCGATATGATTAAGGACGATTGGTCTAGAATTAGTTGTGATAGTGAATTTTAATTAGATGGGTTGCAAGTGGATGTGGAGTAAAATAAACTACTTGAAATGAAAGTTGAATAAAAACTTTTTTTCAGAAATTTAAAAGTTTTTAAATGAACTAATTAACGCTGAGCTTTTTACAGACTATGGTTTAAACAGTTGAGTTATTTCTATAAAATTTTCTGGACGAGTCGAACTTATGAATTGTAGAAATCGCACTTATAACTGTTAGCATACAAATATCTGTTACACTTATGTGAGCAGCTTTGCGTACGGTAAGGGGAAGGGAATGAGTAAGTCTGCGTTTACATTGTGTGATTTTTGTCGCTGCAATTATTGTCGTTTCTTTTTCAAAATTGCATTTGCCTTTACATTGTGCAACTTTTGTTGCTGCGATTCTTACAATTTATACATGTATGTGTGTATAAGCGCACACAGTTTATACAGTTTTATATTATGAATGAGAGAACAAAACGAATCTCAAGAGTACACGCATACGTGTACCCCACCCCATTGAATTCCTCTCACCCCTCTTGCCAACATAGTACGAATTGCAGCGACAAAAATCGCACATTGTAAACGCAGTCTAAAAGTCTAGTTCTCTTAAACAAGTATGATCGTACGTGAGCGGCCAGATTGCTATTACTATTCATTTTTTTTTTTTTTTTGGTATTTAGAATACAATGGTCAACAATAACTGGAATAATTATATGAGCTTAATAATTAAATTAACATTAATAAACTGTTTTTATACATAAAGCTTAAAACCTGCATTTATTTATATTCTAAGTAAAAATATAAATTAAAGACTGACTCAAGGTTTTCAAAAGTTCGGTATTGAAACATTTTCATTAATCATTTTAATTGCTGAAATTGCATGAGAAACATCAAATATAAGAACAGCGCACAGTGGGGCAGAATCAAAATATTTGAAACATAAATCAGGCATTCCTAAACGGATACTTCTATAGGAATAAAATTAAAATTGGATAAGAAATAAAAAAAATGGCAAGCAGTAAAAAATGTTATGTGGTCAAAGTGCCCTACTTTGAGACTTCATAGCCGCGCGCCTGAGCTATGTAAGAGAGCTGCTATTTAAAACGTAAATAGTAACACTCCTCTGCTCTGTACTTGTGAAATTTTACTGCGATAGAACTATCCGTTTATGTTCCAAATATTTCGATTCTGCCCCACTGTGCAGCATGTGTTTTGTGAATTTATCAAATATTATTATCCAGATTGGAAAAGGTTGGATCAATCGATCATAGTTTCTATGTGAAAGAAGGGGTTTTTTTAATTAATTGAAAGTTTTAGTTTATAATTTATTCAATTATTTTCTTAAAGAAACAAATAAAAAATTTCAATTAACTTATTAATTGATTTTTAATTAACATTTTAATTAATTTATGCAAGAATTTTAGTCAAACTGTATGGCTTAAATCCAAAAAAATTTTATAATTTAGGCTTAAATTCGGCTATATTTTTATTTAGACAAACCTGTGAAATTCACAGTGTGAATCAAGTAGACAAAGAAAAATTTTACTACGCGAAGTGTTGAACTTACATGTTTAGAGACCACCCGGTCTACTCATCAGAGTTCTTCTATCGCTTAGACCACTCGACCATATTCGGTAGTTGATTATCATTTAGCTTTAATCAATTCATGCTGTCACTCTTAGATTTAATTTTTTCATTTGATAGTGATTGACAGGGCTCGGAATTTCATGAAACTAACAATGGAATTTAAGCGCTTAAAAAATGCACTTAAAAATTAAAAATATGCGCAAAAATATTCATTTACACAGAAAAAAATTATCACAAAAAAATTTTCAAACAAAAGTTTGTCTAAAAATAAATTTAATTTTCAGTAAATGTTCTTTACATAATCAATGAATTATTTATTTGACTCTTATTTAGGACGCAAATACCAAAAAAAAACTGTGTCTTAAAAAATGAACCCCGATGACGACATACACACAAATAACAAGAACAAAAATGATAGTAAAAGGAATGCGATTGTACCAAGTTTGTTTATTGAAGATTTTTGAGTGAATCAATTCGTTAATGTTGTTGCGTTAGTTCTCATTTATTTTTTTAAAGTCTTTAGATAAACAGTCAGACTTGACCACATTTAACAAAGTGAAATTTCATAAATGCTTACTGGATGATGATGACTCGAGACAAAAATTTTGTTTTATATATTACAAAAAATCCAGTAAATATTTTTTTTTAGTATTTGTTAGAGTTTTTAGACTAATTCTTTTATAAATTCATACAAAAATATTGTTTGATATTTTTAAAAAAATCCAGTAAATCTTTCTGTTTGATTTAGTAAATTTGTTTTGTTTGCAATTCGTAAATATTTTTAGACAAATTGTTTTATAGATTTAAACAAATTGTTCAGTGAAAAAAAAAACACGATTTTTTTCAATGAAATTGTTGAGATATTTTTGTCTATATTTACAGATTTGTTTGTAGGTCCGTTCCTATACAAAATATTTACTATTTCATTGAATTCCTTTACAGAAAATGAAATTTAGTTTTTTCTGTGTACCTACGAACAAAGTACCAAAACTAAAATAATACGAAAACATTTCTTTTAATTTTTTTTTTATTATTAGAGAAAAAAAAATTATAATAAACATTATTCGGTTTATTATTTAATTCAACCGAACTTTAGTAGCAACTAAAATTGACAGCTCTGAGTCGCCAGTTGCCATCTGTAGTATCAATTTTTAGCAACTGGCTCGGTTGTTATCCATATTCGGCCTATTGATATTTTTTTTAAAAACTTGAGAAATATGTACAAACATTTTTTTATAGCTTTAAATATATGCATTTATTGCCAAAATATGCAAAAATATGCACTTACCACCAAAATATGCAACTACAAATCGAAGCAAAACTACTTAAAATTTTATGATTAGCTTACATAATTAGACTCTTTATCCTTCACTACAAAAAACATGCATTTGCATGAAAGTCCGAGCCCTGGTTATTGATACGAGTATTTACTAGTTTTCCTTTTATGTCTTGGGTTATGATTCTGGTTTTTTCTCTATTCTAATACGTTTTAACATCGGTAATTACGAATACTAGTGTCTTAAATGTTTGTTTTGATAATTTATTTGAACAATGTACAGTCTTTGCTAAGTGCCTTTCAGGTTCATAACAATTAAGTTACACTCCGTCTTCATGAGACATATTTTTGTTCAAACATTTGTCAAACTTCATACATAAAAACAACAGAGAAATGTTAGGGCTATTTTTTCATTTCGACTTAGACTTTTGAAGACGCTATGTTATGAATTTTAGTCGAACTGTATGGTTTAAATCCAAAGAAATTTTATTATTTTGGTTAGAGTTTGGTTTTAATTTGAGTTTTCAATTAAATTATATTTTTCTTTAGAGAAAAAATTCTGAAGCATGTAGCCAAAGAAACGTTTGACTGCGCGGAGTGTTGAACTTACATATGTTTCGAGAGCTCTCGGTCTACTCATAAAAAAGCGCTAATGAGCAGACCGTGAGGTCTCGAAACATGTAAGTTCAACCCTTCATGCAGTCAAATTTTTTTTTGTCAACATGCTTCACATTTTTCTCAAAATAAAAATATAATTTAAATGAAAAATTAAACAAAAAAAAAAACCTAGCATTTTGGTAAAAAGTGGACTTAGCACGTTTAAGCGTTAAGTTGACGAAATATAATAAAACATTGAAAAATAAATTATTTAACAACTCATTACATTTAAACAAAAGATTGAACTTAATTTCTGTTAAAAAAAATACGTGCACAACTTAAGAAAGTGATTAGTAGAACAAGTCTATTGTTTTATATTAACAACTTGTTTTTATTAAAAAAATATTAAAGTAGAATATTAACATATACAATTGTTAAAATTCATTTGTTACTTTCAACTTTAAGAGTTAAGATGAATTTTATGGGAAATGAAACTCTGGCTGGTGGCAGTTTTGCACCCCAATGTCCTATAGCGAGTGTGGGCATAATGAATTCATTGGTAACTCTATTGGTACAAAGCGTTTATGCGGCTCAGTGCAATATATCGCGTACGGACTATTGGCCGCCCGATTATGCGGACGAGGCTTTGAAATCCGATTTGGAAGCTTATGATTTTGTGGTGGTGGGAGCTGGTACTGCCGGCTCTGTTGTCGCCAGTCGTTTGAGTGAAAATCCCAATTGGAAAGTGTTGGTTTTAGAAGCGGGCGGTGATCCTCCTCAGGAATCAAATGTAAGTGGTAGTTTTAAGATTTACCAAAGTATTTATTAAATAATAATTATTTCCAGGTACCCAGTTTATTTTTTGGTGTGCAAAATACTAACTTCACCTACAGCTATCTTTCTGAGCCTAGCGTTCATTCGTGTAAAGCCTTTACTGACAACAGATGCCATTGGCCTCGGGGTAAAGGGATTGGAGGTTCCGGTGCCATTAATGGCATGCTTTATATACGAGGCAATCGTTTTGATTATGATCGTTGGCTACAGGAAGGCAATTATGGCTGGGGTTTTGATGATGTTTGGCCTTATTTTGAGAAATCTACTAAGCCGGTGGGCAATGAAACCCACCCAAAGGGTTTTATTACGGTGAATGAGTTCCCTCGTTTTAACGAAGACATATTAGCCATGGTTTTTGAAGGCACTAATGAGTTGGGCATACCCAGAGTTGAGGAGTTTGCTGAGGGAAGTTATATAGGTTATAGCCATGTAAAAGGTACAATAGAAAATGGCCTTCGAACCAGTACTGGTAAAGGATATTTGGGCAAAGTTTCTCAAAGACCAAATTTAAAAGTCATCAAAAATGCTCAAGTAAGGAAACTTATATTTGATAATTCAGGCGATAATGTTAAATCAGTGGAATTTTTGCTGCAAGAACAAAAGCTTGAAGTGGCAATAAAACGTGAAGTCGTTCTATCGGCTGGTACCGTAGATTCTCCCAAACTATTACTGCTATCGGGTGTAGGTCCTCCACACAAGCTGCAGCCTTTAAATATACCCATAGTGCAAAATTTACCAATAGGAGAAAATTTACAAGATCATGTTATCATACAATTATATCTACGTATACCGTCGAATCCTCCCGATCAAAAACAATTATTAGACAACATTTATCAATATTTAATATACAAACAAGGACGTTTTAGTTCCCATGGCATCAATTCTCTTACAGGTTTTATTAATACAGACTTTGCAGAGGGATCGCCCTATCCCAACATTGAAATTCATCATTCAATCACAAAAAGAGGTGATGTCTTGGGTCTTAATATGCGTTTAAATGGTTTTAAAGTGAAAGAGGAACTGAGACCCTTCTTCCAAGATTACAATCAAAATTACGATTTGTTAACCATTTTAGCAGTTTTGTCCCATCCAAAATCGTTAGGCGATATAAAACTTAAATCATCTTCTGTTCAAGATCCACCCATAATTGATGCGAACTATTTAAGTGAACCAGAAGATGTCGAAGTTTTGTTACGGGCCATTAAATACTTAATGGATTTAGAACAGACTCAAGCTTTCCAGGAGAAACAAGCTGAAATTATTCAAATACCCATAAGAGAATGTGATCAGTATGAATTTAAAACGGATCAGTATTGGAGATGTTATTTCACTTATTTTTCTACCACTTGTTATCATCCTGTGGGCACGGTTAAAATGGGTCCTTTGGAAGATGAAAGAACCTGTGTGGATCCCAGGCTGAAGATGAAGGGTATTCAAAATTTACGTGTAGTTGATGCTTCAATAATGCCTCATGTTACCAGTGGCAATACTAATGCTCCCACCATTATGATTGCCGAAAAGGCAAGCGATATGATTAAAGAGGATTGGTCTAGAATTAGTTGTGATAGTGAATTTTATTCAGAAAGCTTTTAAGTGGATGTGGAGTAAAATAAATTACTTGAAGATTTGTTTTGTTTTTATTTAAGTAAAAAATTGTTAACTGAATTAATTAACGAAGAACGAACTCTTCACAGACTATTATGGTTTAAAAAATTCTGGCAGTCGAATCGCCTAAAAAAAATTTATATTAACAGCACCCAGTTGTTTGGGTGATTTCTATAAGAAATTTCTGGACGAGTCGAACGTCTGAATTGTAGAATCGCACCATAACAGAACACTCATGTGAGCAGGCCAGCGCATAAAAAGGGGAAGGGAATGAGTAAGATTATTTTTCTTAAACATTTGTGTGATCGCAAGTGAGCGGCCAGATTGCCATTTATGTATATTTTTTGTGGCATTTGGAATACAATAGTCAAGAATAACTGGAATAATTAAATTTTAACATTAAAACAAACAGTTTTTATACATAAACCTGCATTTACGTACCAAGTAATAAAAATATAAATTAAAGACTGCCTTAAGGTTTCTAAAACTTAATTACACTGTACAACAAAATTATTATTTTTTGAATAACAAGGTTCTTACGACTGATTCCGGTAGAGGGCGCCAAAAAATATACACGTGTATCGACATTTTGAAAGTTTACATCTGGGATTCATTTTAAGGGGAGCTCAATTCTTCCTCCTTCTTTTGCACATAGTTATAGTGTATCGGCATAGGAAATCTTGTAAACCTTAGGTATAAGGTATAAGATGCGTTAGTCACTTTTATGTAAAACACCACGAGGAAAATTTTTGTGAAAAATATTAACCCTGTAACTCTGCGTTATGGATGTTTTTGTCCATTTCTTTAATAAGGGGCAAAAATCTCCCTTTCAGCGGCGATATTGCGGCCTGAAATGTTCTACAAAAATGTTGTTTTACATAAAAGTGCTAAGCACATCTTATACCTTAAACGTAAGGCTGACAAGATTTCCTCTGTCGACTATTAATTGTGAATAATTACGAAATTAACCCTGAAATACGGCTGCTATTATGATTCACAACTAAATTGATAGTTGAGTCTTAGTTGTCAAATTCTTATTATGGAATACAACTTCATCAAAGCAGTCGTCTCAGTTTTTTATCAGTTGTGTTTTGGTTTTTATTTCGACTATTGTGTTACTTTTAATTACTTTTAAAATGGTACTTTTAGGCGCCAATCTATCCCATTTGTCAACCCATATTGTTGCCATATCCATAAAATATAAAATCTCAAGAAAAAATAGTGAGGCCAAAACTAAAAATATTTAAAATATTTTGTGATGGCTACTATGGTTTCAAAAAACAGAGAGTATAGATAAGAACCTTTTTTCAAAAATTTTTTCGAAGACAACTAAAACTAGTTGCGAATTATAAACAAAAAAAAAATGGTTGAGTTGGGTTGTAGCATTCACAACTCAACCTAATTGAGTTGTGAATTATAATAGGGGCCTTCATTTTGAATTTTGAATGATTTCTGACGTTCCAGCTGCACTCTAAAACATTACTTCAAATTTACGATCATATATTGTCTAAATTTGTGTTGAAAATTTCTCCTTGTCTAAAATTACATCGATTTTGTAGTTATGTATTTTATTAAAGAAAAAACCTTTCAAATTAAACATATTTAGTCCAAGTGGAAAAAATTTAACATAAAGTATAATACGACTATGGCTGAATGGTAGATACGTCAGACTATCAGTTAGGAGGTCGCGGTTCAAAACTTCACGCAGCCAATCGCTTTTTTTTAGTAAAAACATTTTATTCAAAAATAGTGCGTGTGCAATTTTAGGTCGATAATAATCGGTAAAGTGTTGCCGACTATTATCGACCTAATTTTCAACAAAAGTGTTTTAGAGTGTAAGTCTAGAGCTTGCGTGTCTTTTTAAGACCTATAATAGAATTTTATGGTAAATATTTTTGTAGAACATTTCAGGCCGCTATATTGCCGCTAAAGGGCAGTTTTTCCCCTTATTTGAGAAAGGGTCAATACGACCTATACTGCGCAGAATTAAAGGATTAAAACGTTCTCCAAAATTGTTCCTCGTGTTGTTGTACATAGAATTGCTGAACACAGCATATGCTTACAAGATTTGTAATGCCGAGTATGTACTAAATGTGAATAAGTACGAAATTAACCCTTAAACACGTTTTAAGTTTTGAGTGATTTCTGGAGCTTGCGTATCTTTTAAGATTTATAGTAGAATTTTATGGCGAATATTTTTGTAGAACATTTCAGTTCGCTAATATTTTGCAATGGTACAAGTGAAATGTTCAAAATCGTAACACTGTGCGTGTGTATGATTGGCTAAAAGTCAATGCACGTTTTATATTATTTAAGTAAATGAGTTGCAAACGAAATAAAAAGTTGTGTTGCCTTCTTTATTATTTGTTTACATTTTTATTATGCAATAAAAGTGTGTGAATATCTGTTTTTGCAATAAAATAAGGCAGCAGCAAGTTAAAAAGGCATGCAGCGAATTTGAGATGCACTGCTGGCGTTTTCTTTTCTAAAAAAAATGTTTTTAACTTTTGGCTCTCTTCAGTAAATATTTGTAATATTTGTAATATTTTTTCGAAGAAGTAAATTTATTATAAAATATTGTGGCATCCCTTACGATAGTAAATTTTAGGTTTAGACAAAGGTTCAATTGTTATTTTTCAATAAAATATAAAAAAAGTTGTTGAATTTTTTCTAGAAAGGAAAACGTTATAAAGGGGCACACTCGAGTGGCCGTAAATAAAAATTAAAAATTTCAAACAAAGTTTTTAAACTTTGGTGGGCGTGCGTCTTAATTTTTACGAGTGTATATTTGTTGATAGTCCTTTGAGCCGTGTTGTTTTAGGAACAATTTACGATTGCGTTCCCATTTTATTTAAGAGTTGTGATAAGAAATTGATTAGAATTTAATCCGATTTAAAAAACAAAAATATTTGCAAGTCATTTTTATAATAAATCAACTAAATAAAACAACAACTTGGACAGCCACTCCCATTAACTATTGTAAATAAATAAGGTGAAACTGATAAAAACAAGATAAGTTGTAATAAGCAAAAATAAAAATATAAAATTCAATGCATGTAAATTTAAAGTTAATAAATGGGTGATTCATTAAGAGATACTTAATTCAACCGTGACTTTTGGCGGTGACCTAATGGTTGTGATATTTCGGTTAACTATTCTATGGAAAGAGGTCGGGAGCCAAATTATGTTATTCAATATTGATCGAAATTTCAATGGAATTTATTTAAATGATGAAACAGAATAAGTCTTTAACTTCAGACAAAAAAAGCTCCCAAATAAACAGGCCCGAAGCTAAGTCGACGGCAGTAGCTTCAAAATACTCTCATATTATTGTTCATTTTCTTTTGTTTTTATTTTTCGTATGAAAAATATATGAAATTTTATTCAAACACGGCAACATTGTTGAGAGAATGAGTGGCCAAAACTGAGAGCACGAGAAAAAACGTTCCCAAAATAAAATAGATTCTATCCCATGACTGCTTTTTACGGCGTATGATTAATGTCAATTTGTATGGAAAAACTCGTCTAGCGCCAGTTCTGTTTCATCATTAAATGGAATTTTTAAATGCCGTAATTTGGCCCTAGCTTTACTGTGTCCACAATTTATTTATACAAACGCGGCCAGCATTTTAGATCGCTGACGAAGTAATCTTAATAGGCAGTACGACTTGTTGGTATCTCTTTTACATTCCTATTATACATGCAATCAACCAATTTAGAAATAAATTCAGTAAAGTGCGAC
Organism: Panzeria rudis; assembly: GCA_956483635.1. Lineage (NCBI taxonomy): Eukaryota > Metazoa > Arthropoda > Insecta > Diptera > Tachinidae > Panzeria > Panzeria rudis. Next base: position 87,945,180 of record OY101451.1, read on the forward strand.
TTTGGCTCGCACATGAAGGGTTCCGTACGAAAACTATATACGTACATATATTCCTTTTGGCTTTTAAGCGATTTATTCTAAATTTTAGCGTGTTTTTTCGTTTTGGTGATTTTTTCGGTTTTTGCCGATTTTTTTAGTTTTCGCGATTTTTTTCGTTTTCGCGATTTTTTTCGTTTTTGGCGATTTTTTCGTTTTTAGCGATTTTTGCTTTTTTTTTTGTTGTTGCTATTTTTCTGTTTTTTCCGATTTTTTTTAATTTTGGCGATTTCTTTTAATTTGGGCGATTTCTTTTAGTTTTGGGGATTTTCTTAGTTTTTGGTGATTTTTTTTTAGCTTAGGGAGGTTTTTCGCGTCTGGCGATATTTTTTCTTTAGCGATTTTTTGTTTTTTTTAAATTTTTTAATTTTTGGCGTTTTTTTGTTTTGGGGGGGGGGGGGGGGGGGGGGTTTTTGTTGCGATTTTTGGTTTTTTTGCGATTTTTTCGGGTTTTTGGTGATCTTGTTTGTTTTTAGGTTTGGTGATTTTTTCCCTTTTCTTACGATATTTTTAGTATTGTTTTTGAGAAGATACAGCTAAATTTCAAAATAACACAACCTTATAGACTACCCTTTAATTTTTTGTTAGTTGGCTATTTTGGCATGCGCTACTGTTGCCTTAAAAATGCTGCACTGTCTGTGAACATTTCAAGAGTTTGCCTCTTACGGTTTCCAAGATACAGCTAATTGTCAAAGTACATTAACTGAAAGAATACCCTTTAATTTTTATTTTTATTAAATTTCAGTGTTAGTTTGTGTAGTCTGTATATTAATACGCTAACTTTGAAAATTTCAAGTGCCTGTATATTATATTAGGATTTCAAAATATTTCGCTGCTAGCTTTCGAACACCCTTTAATTGTTTACTGTCATATATTTCTTGCAGTAGCGGCCATAATTAGACATACTCTGTAAAGATTTCAGGTTAATACCTCTTACGGTTCTCGAGAAAACAGACTGTGACAGGCAGACGGACTGTCGGACAGCGTAGCGAAAAGGGTTCCTTTACACTTTCGGTGTACGAAACCTTAAAAATTGGAACATATTATATATATCTATTTACAAATTTGTACAAACTACATATATTTGATTAAAGACGCTTCACCATTTTGGTAGCTATAATCGTTTAAAGCTTTCCAGAAAACATTGAAAACTTGAAATGTGTTTAAGGGTTAATTTCGTTCTTTTTCATAATTAATACTCGGCATAGGAAATCTTGTAAGCCTTACATTTAAGATATAAGATGTGTTCAGCATTTTTATGTAAAATATCACGAGGAACATTTCTGTAGAATATTTCAGCTCTCTATATCACCGCTGAAGGGATATAGAGAGCTTATTTTAAAAAAGTACAAAAAGATCCATACAGCGAAGAGCTAGAGGGTTAAAATATTTCACAAAAAACTTTCTGGTGATGCTCTACATAAAAGTCCTGAGCACCTCTTTTATCTTAAACGTAAGGCTTACAAGATTACCTATGCCGGATCACTATAATTATGAGCAAAAAGGGGGAGAGGAAATTAACTTTCCCTAAAATGAATAGCAGATGTAAACTTTCAAAATGCCGATACACGTGGGTATTTTTTTTTGTGCCTTCTGCCAGAATCAGTTGTTAGAATCATGTAATTTGTTTTTGTGCGGTACAGTGTAATTCATTGATTGTACTTGTCTATGGTCCTTCGAGCCCAGGTATGGTTCCTACTGTCGACGACACTAGACTTTGATGCCTGGTACTCCAAATAAGATTTTGCTAAGCGGTCATCATGTTTATGCTTTCGTAGAGGCATACTATAGTTGTCACAAAGACTGTTTATGAGTTCTGTAGGGTGTAGGTTTCAAAAATGTAGCTTCGGTTCCACCAAACAAAAGCAGCTTACTGTAACATCCCTGTTTAATTCTTTTATATGATAAGTAAGTTTTAAAAAAATTTCTTTTTCAGTTAGCACCTCCAAATGAATCACTGTATTCGTGTAAATAAATTGAAGTATCATTTCGTTACTCACAGAGAGCGCAATGCAATATTTAATATTGAAAACAAAAATAAGATAATCAATTTTAACTAAGTACCTTAACAAATGTTAAAAAGAAAATGTATATGAACTATCATTCACAATTTCTTGGTCATAGAATAAAGATGTCAGTTGGTTGGACAGGAGAAGGAACATTTGCCGCTCAGTGTTCTACACCCAGTGCGGGTGCTATGAATTCATTAGTTACTTTGTTGGTACAAAGTATATTTGCGGCCCAGTGTAATATATCCCCAGCAGATTATTGGCCATCAGATTATGCAGAGACTGCTTTGAAATCTGGTCTGGAAGAAGCTTATGATTTTGTGGTAGTTGGTGCTGGTTCTGCTGGCTCTGTTGTGGCCAGTCGTTTAAGTGAAAATCCCAATTGGAAAGTTTTGGTTTTAGAAGCGGGCGGTGATCCTCCGCAAGAATCAGAGGTATGTTTTTATTTTTATGAAAATAACACTGTACAATAAAATCAATTTCTTAAAATTGCAAGATTGTAACGACAGATTCTGATAAAGAGTACCAAAAAAATATGTACGTGTATCGGCGTTTTGAAAGTTTACAACATCTGCGTTTCATTTTAGAGCGAGTTAAATTTGCCCCCTTTTGCACATATGTAGTTATATTGAGTCGGCATAGGAAATCTTGCAAGCTTCACGTTTAAGGCAGAAAATGTGTTCAGTATTTCTATGTAAAACATTGCGAGGAAAATTTTTTTTAGAACATTTCAAACCTCTAACTAGTTCTGGTATGGGTCTTTTTGTCTCTTTTTTCAATAAGATACAAACAGCGGCGATATAGCGTGGTGAAATATTCTACATAAATATTCCTAGTGGTGTTTTACGTAAACTTGATGCGCACATCTCATACCTATAACATAAGATTTAGCAGATATCCTATGCCGAGTACTAATTGTGAATAAGTACGAAATTAACCCATAAACACATTTTAAGTTTTGAATGAATTCTGGCGTTGAAGTTAGGTCTGCAGCTTAGGTGTCTTTAAAGACTTATAGTAGCATTATGAGGCGAATATTCAAGCCCGCTATATCGCCTCTGAAGGGTAGTTTTTTGCTTCTCTCTTAAGAAAGAGACCCATACAACGCCGAGTTAGAGGGTTAAAATGTTCTACGAAAACGTTGCCCGTGGTGTTTTACACAAAACGGCTGGACACATCTTATACTTCAAACGCAAGACTGCCAAGACTTCTTATGCCGGGGCACTGTAACTACACGCTAAAACATTACTTCAAATTTACGAGCATCTATTGTCTAAATTTGTGTTGAAAATTTCTCCTTGTCTAAAATTACATCGATTTTGTAGTTATTTTATTAAAGAAAAAACCTTTCAAATTAAACATATTTAGTCCAAGTGGAAAAAATTTAACATATCAGTCAGGAGGTCGTGGTTCAACCGTCCACGCTGCCAATCGCTTTTTTTTAGTAAAAAAGATTTTGTTGAAAAATAATGCGTGTGTAATTTTAGGTCGATATTAATCTGTAAAGTGTTGCCGACTATTATCGACCTAATTTTCAACGCAAGTGTTTTAGAGTGCATAAGAAAAATTTGAGATTTTTAGCTCCCCCAAAAATAAATCCCAGATGTAAACTTTCAAAACGCCGATATACGCCTATATTTTTTTAGAGGCCTCTGCCAAAATCAGTCGTTGGAATTACATATGTAATTTGTTTTGTGCTGTACAGTGTAATTAAAGAAATAATTATTAAATTTCCTAACACTTAATCTCGCAAGGTACCCAGCTTGTTTTTCACTCTACAACATACGGAATTTACTTATCCTTACTTTGTGGAGCCTAATGGCCGCTCTTGCAAAGCTTATAAGAATAATCAGTGTCACTGGCCTCGTGGTAAAGTAATTGGTGGCAGTGGTTCCATAAATGCCATGTTGTATGTAAGAGGTAATCGTTTTGATTATGATCGCTGGCAAGAAGAGGGTAATACCGGTTGGGGTTATGATGAAGTGTGGCCATATTTTGAGAAATCTATAAGACCCAGAGGTAATGAAACCCATCCTGAGGGTTATATTTCACTTAACGAATTTCCCCGTTTTGATGTGGATATTGCCAGTATAATCTTCAAGGGATCCAGTGAGCTGGGTGTACCCAATGTCGAAGAGTTTAAAGAAGGCAGTTATATAGGTTATTCTTACCTCAAAGGTACTCTAAAAAATGGCCGTAGAGCTAGTACGGGCAAAGGTTATTTGGCCAAAATTTCCCACAGATCCAATTTACATGTAATTAAAAATGCTCAAGTTACCAAACTGGAATTTGATACCACCGGCCAATTTGTTCAAGCAGTGGAATTTCTGTTGAAACAACAAAAACCTTTGAAGGTGCATATAAAAAAAGAGGCCATAATCTCAGCTGGCACTATAGACACGCCCAAACTGTTAATGTTATCAGGCGTGGGACCGGCAACGGTACTAAAACCTTTAAATATACCAATTATACATAATTTGCCCATAGGAGAAAATTTACAAGATCATTTAATATTACAAGTTTTCTTAAAACTTAAGAGCGAGCAGCCATGGAATCAAAAACATATTTTGGATACCATCTATCAGTTTTTGATACACAACCAAGGACCTTTAACCTCACATGGCACGGCCTCTTTAACCGGTTTTATAAATACCCAACCATCCCAAAATTCACCTTATCCCGATATAGAGTTTCATCATTTAATATTTAGAAGAGGTGATCTTATGAAATTGGAAATGTTTTTAAATGCCTTAAATGTTAAAGACGAATTGAGGCCTTATTTTAGAGAGACCATTAAAGATCATGATTTTATGGTCATTTATACAAGTTTAGCACATCCCAAATCAGTGGGTAACATAAAGCTGAAGTCCTCTTCTCCTCAAGAGCCACCCATAATCAATACTAATTATCTGACGGCTGCAGAAGATATAGAAGTTTTACTACGTGCCACAAATTACCTAATGAAACTCGAACAAACCCTAGCCTTTCAACAAAAACAAGCCCAAATTTTACATATACCCATTGAAGAGTGTGATCAATATCATTTTAAATCTGAGCAATATTGGAAATGTTATATATCATACTTTTCCTCAACCTTATATCATCATGTGGGTACAGTAAAAATGGGTTCGGAAAATGATAAAAAGGCCTGTGTAAATCCTAGACTTCAGCTAAAAGGTGTTAAAAATTTACGCATTGTGGATGCTTCCATTATGCCGCATGTTACCAGTGGCAATACAAATGCTCCCACCGTAATGATTGCCGAAAAAGCAGTCGATTTTATTAGAGATGATTGGTCAAGCCAAGCGGCGGCCATTACTGAGGAGAATTACCTTCATCAAGAGCTGTAATCTGGTGCAATAGTTTAAGTATTCCGTTATCGTTTTTCGTTTATGACGTCGTAATCTTATCATTAGATTTTGTTTTAGGTTAAATTGATTATAAATTTATAACTGCTGATTAATTAAATTTGTACTGCATAATTTAAAAAACTTTAATTGCTGATTAGTTAAACGTGTACTGCACAATTTAAAAAAATACTTTAATCTTTGATATATTTCATGGCCAACATTCAGCCATGTCATAGAACACCATTATGATCGTAAGTGGTTTTAGCTTCGTAAGTTGCTTCTACGAAAAAGTCTTGATTTCTTTGAAGATTTAATTTAAAATTTTATAACAACTATTTTTGTAAAACATTTCAAATATCTATATCGCTGTTTAAGGAGCGTTTGTCCCTGATTTTTAGGAAAGGGCATACAGCTAACTCTTCGCTTCGGGTTAAAATGTTCCACAAAAATATTTCTCGTGGTGTTTTGCATTAAACAGCCAAATACTGATTGCGAATAAGTATGAAATTAACTCTTAAACATATTTAAAGTTTTGAATGATTTCTGGCGTTCAAGTTGAAACTGGAGTCTTTGAAGGCCCATAGTAGAATTTTATAGCATATATTTTTGTATAATATTTTAGCCTCTATATTACCTAGGAAGGGGAGTTTTTGCCCGTTTTTTTTTAGGAAAGGGACAAAAAGACTCATACAGTGAAGAGTTAAGAGGGGCAAAATGCTCTACAAATATATTTCTCGCGATGTTTTACATAAAAAAAGCTGACCACATCTTACACTTTAAACGCAAGACTTACAAGATTTCCTATGAGAAAACACTATAACTATGTGCAAAAGCGGGGGATCTTTAACTCACCCTAAAATGATTCCCAGATGTAAACTTTCAAAACGCCGATACATGTTATATATTTGCTAATGACCGCTGGCAGAATCAGTCGTTAACACCATATCATTATTTTTTATTTTTGTAGTACAGTGTTATTTGGAACCAAAAATAACTGCCTGTTTATCCATGCCGAAGGAATTTTGGCATTCTTACAATTACATTTGAAACAAAAACAAAATTTTAGAATTTGTTTTTGTTTTAAACGAAATTGTAAGAATAAAAAAATTGCTTCGACATCGATAAACAGAGAACAAATAATTTTTTCAAGGAAGGGTGTATGTACTATTTCAAAGTAGTCTATCAGAATACGCTAAAAATACAATTACAAAAAAGACAAGATAAGGTTCAAAATAACTTTGAAAACTTTGTTAGGTTTTAGGGGCCTTTTCACAATGTACGATTAACAGGTAACATCGACTTTAACGCCAAGATTTATATGCCAAACTTGCCGTTAAAGTACAGGCTAACTTTTAATCGTACATTGTGAATATAAACGTTAGAGTATTTTGTTAGTTTTTTTTTAGAAAAATTAGTTAAGAAAAAACTATTTAGTTGTAACCCTGCTATTATTTAGAAAATACAGTTTTCTAGCACTGCGTGAAATCCATAAAACCAATTTTAGGTAATGCTGTATCTTTAAACTATGTTTAAAAGTACACTGCATTATCTGTATGGTATGGAAATTAGCTAAATTAAATTCACAATTAAAGAACAGAAGCTGCAATGCGCAAATCTTAGCAGCGAGTTTGTTTACAATAAACATCAATCACAGTTACAATTGGTTAGTATCTTTGCTACTATTGACTCACAATAGCAAGTGTTAAACTAAGCCGTTTTAGCAATTAGGGTGTCTCTTAATAAGTTAATGAACCAAATTTAATTTTATTCTTCTACTCATTTATTTCTTTTTTAGCCGACTACAAAATAGTTGAAGGCTACACAGGCGGCAACAACTTTGTAGCAGACAATTTTTTTTTTGTAAATACTTAATGTACTTCAGTATTTAAAAATGTGCTTTTGTTATTTGTTTGCCTCATGTATAATTTGGTATTCAACTATAGTACCGCATTAAACTGATGATATAAAGTGTTTTTCTGCAGCGAAATAATTTTGAAAACAACAAACTTTAATAACATTTTATATTAAAGTGAGTTTTTTCCGCTTGCTAGTATCAAAAAATGCTAGGATTATGTTGTTTTGGCAACTTTAAAGTGTGCTGATTTATGACTATTTTTAAGTACAATTTGCTTAGAATAATAAATCATTTAGATATTTAATCTTAACGTGAACGCAAGAAACAAATGAAAAAAATGTATTATATGTTTCAAATAAATTATAATAAAGAACGCCGGCAGTTCCAGAAAATCCTTGTAGTTTCCAAAAATTAAAAAAATGGTTTGCTCCAAGAATTCGGTGGCCGAAATTTTTAAATTCAATAATGATCGAAATTCCAATGGAATATAAATTGGAAATTTCGATAGAAAATTAATGCCGTAATTTGGCCCAATAAACTTGATTTTAGCTCGAAATATATCGCTTTTATATTGCACCGTAGTCAAATCTCAATAATCCAAAATTTTCAAGTTACTGAAGAAAAAGTGTTCAGAAACATATCTTAATCCAAATCAAAGTTATAACCGGTAAAAATCTTAAGCCGGTCAAAAACATGCTAACATGCTTAAAATTTGAAACGCATTTTGTCATATAAAGGAGCGATATTTTCGTAAATGAAGGTGGGAAGAAAACATTAACTAATTCCATTATGACTAAATAGTTCTACAGCATATTAAGATTAATAATTTCTTTCATAAGATAGGACAGTTGAAAAAATATTATATACATAAAATAAAGTACATACACAAAAAGCTGATAAGACTAGATAAAAATAAACACAAATTTAGTGCTAACTTGTTTCTTTAGAAGACAAATTGAATAAACTTTGAGGCTTTAAGTAAACACGAGGCAATGTTTAAGGTGGAAAACTAATTTATTCGAATTATAGTTATTAAATCAAATTATTCGAATAAGAGTTTTTCGAATAAAATAAAATTATTATAAGAATATTGCAAACTATAACTACTCGAAAAATCAATTTTTCGAATAAATAATTTTCAAAAAAAATTTTCCAAATGCAATTATATATGTATTCGAAAAGAAAACTATTCGAATAACAATTATTCGAATAAAGTTAAATAAATATAAATTATTCATATAAAATGATTCGAATAAAAGTTTATCGAATCGAAGTGAAAACATTCTATGCCAACAAATTTATTCGGGTAAAAGTTATTCGAATAAAAATTACTAGAGTAAATATTAATCAAATAAAATTATAACTATGACTACTATTTGAAAATAAAAAAATTATTGAAAAATTATGCGAATGAAAATATTCGAATGAAATTATTCATGCAAAATAATTCGAATAAAATTTAAACGATAAAAACTATTTGAATGATTTTATTTCAATAAAATGTTATCGAATGCATATATTAAAAGACAAAATAGCAACACACTACAGACAAGCATTTCCATAACGTCGTGATGACGCAACAGCGTCTTGACAGCGCTTGCTATAAACAAATAAAAATTTAAAAGTATATTTTTGACATTTTTCGAACTTTTTATCAATTTTACCAATTGAGTTTTCGTCTGATTTCCAAATCTCACTTTAAGAATGTGACATTTAAAACTCATATTGTATATTAAATGGAAATAGAATAAGTTCTATTTGCAACTGAGAGCAGACGAAAAAATAAAAATTGTATTTTAGATACGATATTTCACTTTTATGTATTGAAATCAGACATTTGAAGTTAGACAGAGTAAAGGCAGCTTTATTAAAATTAACCAACAATATGCTATAATTGTTAATCGAATAAACTTTTATTCGAAAAGCTTTTATTCAATAATTTTATTTAAGCAAAAATTCGACTCTATTTATTCGAATTGAAATTATTCGACATGAAGCTGTTCGAATTAAAAACATATTCGAGTAAACTTAACCAAATAAAAATTATTACAACAAAAAAGCTATTTGAATAAAAAATTATTCGAATAAAGCTAATCATGTAAAAACTATTCATGTAAAATAGTTCGAATAACAGTAAATCGAATCGAATTGAATAAAAATATTAATATCGAAACATTTTTCATATATAAAAAAAAATTATTATAAATAATATTATCTGAATTTTGGGAAAATAAATTATGAGAACAAAACCATTAGAAAACAATTCGAAAAAATGTTCACGCGAAATTATTCAAATAAAAGTTAGTCGGGTTGAAATTGAATAAAAGTTATTTAAATTCCAAATTTTTTTTTATAAAAGTTATTCGCATAATATAATACAAATTATGTAAAATAAAATTATCTAAAAGAATAGCATTCGAATAGAAGTTATTTGAATAAAGTTATTCGAATAAAAATTATTCGAATAAAACTATTCGAATAACAATTGCTCAAACGAAATTATTATTATTATTCAAATCGTTTCATATAAAACTTGTTTTAATAAAATTATTCGAATAAAACTTGTTCGAATAACATAAGATATTCGAATAAACCTTATTCAAATAAAATTTTTAAAAATTAAAATTGTTCAAACAAAAGTTACTGGAAAATAAATTTTTGGAATAAAACCATTCCAAAAAGGCTATTGTTATGAAATTATTCGAGTGAAAGTTAATAGAGACGAATTGAATATATTTTAAACGAATTCAAGATTTCTCCATTAAAATCTATTCGCATATTATTGAGAAAATTGTTTAAAATAAAATTATCTTAATTAATAGCATTCGAATAAAAGTTATTTGAACAAAAATTATTCGAATAAAACTGTTCAATTATAAATTACTCACTCAAGCAATATTATTAGCATTGTTAATCGAATCGCATTAAATAAAAATTATGTATATAAAAAAATTATTCCAGCCAAATTTATTCGAATAAAATTGTAAAAATCAAATCCGAATAAAATTGTAAAAAGGAAAACATTTTCAAAAAATTATGAAAATTTCGCTATTCAGAAAAAAGTTTATTCATATGAAAAAATTTCAAAAAAGTTAATCGATACGAATTTATTAAAAATAAAATTTATTCGCATAATATTATTAGCATAAAAATTACTTATACGAAATTATTATTATTATCCAATTATTTAAATGAAATTATTCGAATAACATTAAATATTCGAATAAAAGTTTTTCGAATGAGATTGTACACATTGAAATTATTCGAGCAAAAGTTATTGGTAAATAAACTATAATAATAAACTTATTCGAAATAATTACTTATATGATATAATTCGAATAAAAGTTAATTGAATCGAATTGAATAAACGACATTAAAATTTTCGAATGAAAGCTACTGCCATAATATTATTCGAATACAAATTATTTAAAAAATATGAATGAAACTATTGGAATGAAACTATTCGAATAAAAATTTCTCATACGTAATTATTTATAATATTCGAATCGAGTCATATTAAATAAAACTTATTCGAATAACATTAGATATGGAAAAAATATGTTAAAAATAAAAATTATTCAAAAAAATTTTTTTTTTGGAAATTAAGAAATTATTCAAAAAAATTATTCATATGAAATTGTTTGAATAATCGTTAATCGAATCAAATTAAATAAAAATGATTGAAATTAAAGATTTTGTGAGTTAAAGTGATTCGAAAAATAATATTATCCCAATGAATAGTGATCGAAAAAATATTAGTCGAAATAAATTTCATCGAGTTCAATTGCATACATATTCGAAATACTCACACTAAATTGTTATTTTTAATCTCATCGTATTAAATTAAAGCTATCTAAATAAAATCATTCGATTAATATAAACATATTAGAATAAAATTATTCTAATAAAAACTACTAGTACGAAATTATAATTATTAACCGAATCGTTTTAAATAAAGGTTATTTATGGAAAATTATTCTAATAACATTATATATTCGAATAAAAATTATTCGAACAAAATTATTCGAATATAATTATCGAAATGAAAATTATTCGAACAAAAGTTATAGGAAGATAAATTTAGAGGATTAAATCACATTATTCATATGAAATTATTCGAATGAGAGTTAAGCGTAAGAAAATTAATGAAGATTATTTGAATTGAATTAATTGTGTTTATTTATTTAACTTTTCATCATGGTGTGTATTTAACAAAATAAAATTATCTAGTTTTTTAAGTGCAAAATATATCCACAGGGTCATTAGCAGTTTCTATCTCAAAGCATAAAGATGTCAACTGCTTTGGCAGCTCAAGGAATATTTTCGCAACAATGCTCTATACCGAGTGTGGGTGCTATGAATTCATTGGTTACTTTTTTGGTACAAAGTTTATTTGTGGCCCAGTGTAATATTTCCCAATCAGATTATTGGCCGCGTGACTACGCTGAGACTGCTTTAAAATCTGGTTTACAAGCATATGATTTTGTGATAGTGGGTGCTGGTTCGGCTGGCTCTGTCATGGCTAGCCGTTTGAGTGAAAATCCCAATTGGAAAGTGTTGGTTTTAGAAGCCGGTGGTGATCCTCCACAAGAGGCAGAGGTATAGAATGAATGAATAAAATTTAAATAAAAATGTTAACTAAAATTTAAATAAATCTGGCTTCTCAAAGGTACCTAGTTTGTTTTTAACCTTGCAACACACAAATTTTACTTATTCTTATTTTGTGGAGCCCAATGGACGCTCATGTAAGGCTTACAAAAATAACAAATGCCATTGGCCTCGTGGAAAAGTAATTGGTGGCAGTGGTTCTATAAATGGCATGTTGTATGTAAGAGGTAATCGTTTTGATTATGATCGTTGGCTTTTTGAGGGCAACACCGGTTGGGGTTATGATGATGTGTTGCCATTTTTTGAGAAATCTATAAGGCCCGCCGGTAATAAAACTCATCCCCAGGGTTATGTTGCTCGTAATGAATTTCCCCATTTTGATGAGGACATTAGCAATATAATTTTCAATGGCGGCCGACAGCTGAATGTGCCACGTGTTTCGGAATTTAGAGAAGGCAGCTTTATTGGCTATTCTCATGTTAAAGGTTTCATACAAAATGGTCATAGAGACAGTACCGGAAAAGGATTTTTAGCCAGAGTTGCTCACAGACCAAATTTACATGTAATTAAAAATGCTCAGGTTACCAAATTAGTGTTAGATCCTAAGGGTGAGAAAGCTGTGGCAGTTGAATTTAAGCTGAGACAAAAACCGTTTAAAGTACAGTTAAAAAAAGAACTTATATTATCAGCCGGCAGCATAGACACTCCAAAGCTTTTAATGCTATCAGGTGTAGGACCTGCAGCTGTACTGCAACCTTTAAAAATACCTGTAATACATAATTTACCGGTAGGTGAAAATTTACAAGATCATCTACACATTCAAGTATTTATGAAGCTACCTGGAAAGCCTTACGATGAAAAGCGTGCAATGGACTCCATCTATCAATTTTTAGTACACAATCAGGGACCTTTAACCTCGCACGGCACTGCTTCTTTAACCGGTTTTATCAATACCAACGCCTATCAAAAGACACCTTATCCCAATACAGAATTTCATCATTTAATATTTAGAAGAGGCGATTTACAGGCCTTAGAAGCTTTATTGAACGCTTTAAATATCAAGGAGGAGTTAAGGTTTAGCTTTAGATCAGCCATTGAACAACTTGATTTATTGGCCATCTTCAGCATATTGTCACATCCCAAGTCAGCTGGTACGATAAAACTTAAATCAAACTCTACTCAAGATCCCCCTATAATTAATGCTAATTACATGTCTGACCCGGAAGATGTGCAAATTGTTCTTAGTGCTTTAAACTATTTAATGAAACTGGAACAAACGCCAGCGTTTAAAGAAAAGCAATGTGAAATTATGCATGTGCCCATTAAAGAGTGTGATCAGTATAAATTCAAATCTGAGAAATATTGGACATGTTATATAACTTACTTTTCTACAACTACGTACCATCCGGTAGGTACAGTAAAAATGGGCCCCACAACTGATAGCAAGGCGTGTGTTAACCCTAGACTACAACTTAAAGGTGTAGAAAATGTACGTGTTGTTGATGCGTCTATTATGCCTCATGTTACCAGTGGCAATACAAATGCTCCCACAATTATGATTGCCGAAAAGGCGGCTGATTTCATTAAGCAACATTATGAGACTTCGCATCCTCCTTCTCCTCCTCCTTCAACTAATATTTTCAACAAGATATCGAGCTATTTCCAATCAAAAGTAACAAGCTTCAAAAAGTTCCTATTTTCATGAAAAAAAAAGAATATCGAAAATTTTGTTGATTACGAGTTTTTTGCGAAGAGCATAAATTTATATGTAAATGATTCTCGATATATAAATAAACTTCTAGCTTTTCAATCGTAACATAAAAAAGAGTTCATTTTAATGTACTTTGGGGTTCGGGGAAGTTGTTTATGGATGAAATTGTAAAGGTAAGTAAGTATACACTAGGTAAACTGATATAATTACACTGTACAACACAAAAAAAATAATTGCGTAGTTCTAAAGGCTAATTCCGCTAGAGAGCATCCAAACACTATATACGACGTTTTAAAAGTTTACATCTGGGACTCATTTTAGGGCGTGTTAAAGTCCCCCCCTTTGAACATACATATATGGTTATAGTGACTCGGCACAGTACACCTTGTAATACTTGCGCTTAAAGTTAAAGATGTGTTAGGCACTTTTATGTAAAACACAACGAGAAACATTTTTGTGACATGTTTTAACCCTCTAACTCTTCGTTCTATGAGTATTATCGTCCTTTTCTTCAAAAAAGGGCAAGGGACTCCCCTTCGCCGGCGAGATAGCGGCCTGAAATATTCTACAAAAATGTTAACCGTGGTGTTTTACATAAAATCGCTTAAGACATATTCGACCTTAAGCGCAAGCTTTACAAGATTTTTTATTCCGAGAACTATTTGTGAATAAGTATGTATTATATTAACCCTGAAACAAATTTAAAGTTTTGACTGATTTCTGCGCTTCAAGTCGAGTCTGGATCTTGGATGTCTTTTAAGACCTCTAGTAGAATTTCATGGTGAATATTTTTGCAGAACATTTTAGCGCGCTATATCACTGTTGAAGGGGGATTTTTTGCCCCTTTTTTGAAAAAGGGACAAAAAGATCTATACGACGAAGAGTTAGAAGGTTAAAATGTTCTACAAAAATGTTTCACGTGGTGTTTTACATAAAAGTACTCAACAAATCTTAAACCTTAAACGTAAAGCTGGCAAGATTTCCTATGCCGAGTCACTATAACTATGTGTAAAAGGGGGAAAATTTAACTCCCCTCTAATTGAAAAAAAAACAAAATAAAACCAATTAAAATAAATGTTGATTCAATTAAAATAATAATTGAAAATAAAAATGTTTCTGAATAAACAGTTAATTGGAAAAATTTGGGCAATAATGTTTTCTATGTGGCTGTGTTTTTGTGCATCTGTGTGTCCTGTCTGCGCTATCGTACAGCCCAAACAGCTGAACTGATTTTGATTTAGTTTTTAGTTTTGTTTGATAGGTAACTTGATCGAGAGAGTTCTTAGCAATGTGTGAAGAAAATCGGTCCAGTCGTTTAGAAGTTCTATCCTCTTTTCTAGCTGTATCCTCTTGATTCTGTGTGTCTAAGGAACCGGGAGCTATAGAGCTAACGGCTGGAACGATTTTTTTTCTTCACTCAAAGAAAATCGGTACAGCCGTTTGGAAGTTATCATCCATTATTTTAAATTACACCAGAAGTCTATGGATATTTTAGCGCATTATGCTTCAATTAGCGGGAAGTTCCAGGGATGCCCTGCAAAGCTCAACCCTATCTCATACTTTCATATTACTAGTGTTCATGTGTATTTATTGCGTAGAAAAAAATGGTAACAAAAAAAAAATAATAGTAATAAATCTGTATTTTCTGAGCTATTAATCCGATTACAAAATGATGTAAACTAAAAAGTTAAAGAACGATCTAACCTTTCAGAAACAATGCTTTCTGGGAACCTTATTA
Source organism: Panzeria rudis (assembly GCA_956483635.1). Classification (NCBI taxonomy): domain Eukaryota; kingdom Metazoa; phylum Arthropoda; class Insecta; order Diptera; family Tachinidae; genus Panzeria; species Panzeria rudis. Next base: position 87,960,487 of record OY101451.1, read on the forward strand.
CAATAGAAGATTAGATACAGGATATCAAAGTTGACCACCGCGAGTTATGAAAACTTTTCCAAGCTCCTAACTCTTACATCTTGAATATATTTGATTTTTTTGAAAGCAAATAAGTTTAAAATAAAAAAAAAGTACTAAACGGCTTTGTATATCTCTTATAGTTTAGAAAATATTTGCATTTGAGTTTCAAAATTCTTCTTTTCCACAATGACTTAATTTGTTTTTTCGCTAATATCTTCCGTTCTAGTTGAGCAAAAAATTTCCCAAAAATATTAATTAATTCCTAAAAAGTAATAAATTAATACTGGAAATTTTCGTATAATTATGTTAGTTCGTGTAGTTATGAACAATTTTTAAACTCAATATTTTAATGTTAAAAAAAATCGTTCCACCAGTTTTTTTTTCAAATTTATGAATGAAGTGTTATAAGACAATGTATATGAGCTGATTTGATGTGACATCTGAGTAATTCCATTTAGCCGGGTGTGACCACTTTACACATATTTTTTGTTATAAATAAAGAATATAAAATTTTTTACTTAAAAAAAGGTTGCGACTGGCAAGGCCATTAAGCTTACAGTCGTTGAATAACGGGTAGACACTGAAAGAACACGATTCCTGCTCAGAATGGTCGTAAGCAAGCTGCGACGGGTGTGACCTTACAAATCTTAGTTCAGCATAAATTCTGTAAAATTTTTACTATAACGTACACATACATTTTGGTATAGCTGTCTGTTCAAAGTGTTTTTAGCTGCATTACATATTTACTGTTTGACAAAACATCAGTTTTCTTAACAAAAAACTATTTTTAAAATGTGACGGGTGTGACCGACGGGTGTGACCTAATACGAAAATTTAAAAAGTTCGAAGAAATAAAACTTTTTATTGATTTCATTAATATAAATAATATAAAAAAACAAATCATAAGAAAATAACACATTCAATTATATGCTATCCGTTCTATTATAGACAGCAGAATACTCTAGCTGAGTATATTTTTCAATTCAATAAAAAGCGAAAAAAGTATTATCTTTTCAGAGATAAGGGTTTTTATTAATAATGAGAAAGGGAAGAAGAGAAAATCTGAAATAAATATTATACATACAAAGGGGGAGAGCAAAATGTTGCTAGCATGATCATTTAAAAGTGCCTCAAATTTTTTAAAATTTCTTAAATAATGTTCTTTTATTTTTTCTATAATTATCATGCTCTAAAAACATCAATTGAGAGATTTTTATTAGAAATAAGAAAATTATTTTTTCCTTGCATAGGGCCGTTTTACGTGGAACCACTCATCTGTCAGTGCTAACGAAAAAATGAAACACTTTTAAAATCGGTCGACGTTTGTGAGAGCTACGAAGTGGCCAACTTTGACAGCCTGTGGATTATGTTGTATCAGGAATCACTGTTTCAGAAAGCTCAGATCTTAGAAGATACAGACTTATTGCCATTATTTTTAGTTGAGAGCACCATTAGCGTTTTTCACGTTTAAATTTAGCACTTTTTAAATGCCCGAATATTTTTTATTTGGCTCCTTTTCAAAAAAACACAAAACGCCAAATTGGCGCTTATCGCTTTTTAGCGCTTTAGTGCTTTTAGCTAAAACAATACAAAATGTTCTGAGAGTTCGTTGAAATCTTTCAGTAAAGTTGAATGCAAGCAGCTTACCTTCAAAAGAATCATTCCTAATAAATGGATTATTATTTTTATGAAATAGGCCATGTGCGCAAGCAGCTTATGTGCAGCCTAGCCTTTGGGTTCACTGCAATATTTGGAGGCTACGAATAAATCCAAGTTTGCCTTGTGCTATGGAAGATCACATAATAATCAAATACTAAAAGTTCTAAGGCCATCAATGTTGTAATCATCATCAGTGTTCTTTTTTAAAGATTTAAATTTTTTGTTTTTGATAAAATACAAGGCAGTAAGATAATTAAAAAATAAAAGTGAATCGTTTTGCAATATTTTTCCAGTTTGGATATTTGGTAAAAAGATAAAGTTAATTTTTAAAATTGTGTCAAAGTTTTATGAACTGTTGGTTGAACTTGAATTGTTTCTTTTATCTTTAAAATACTAGATTCATTAGTAAAACAGAATGCGGAGCACAGATTTCATTGTACGGCATTTTTTAGTAAATTCAGAATGTTTGTGATAACACTGTATAACACAGCAAAAAAGATATATATGGTTATAACGGCTGATTCTGGCAGAAGACATCAGAACAATATATACGTGTATCGGCGTTTTGAAAATTTACATCTGGAACTCATTTTAGGTGGAATTAAAGTTGACCTGCTTTGCGCATAGTTATAGTTTAATGTATAAGATATGAGATATGACCACGAGAAACATTTTCGTAAAACATTTTAACCCTCTAACACTTCGTTGTATGGGTCTTTTTATTTTTTTCTTAAAAAAGGGCAAAAAACTGCCCTTCAGCGGCGATATAGCGGGTTCAAGTGTTCCACAAAAATATTCGCCATAAAATTCTGCTAAAGTTCTTCAAAGACACTTAAGCTTTAGACTCGACTCGAACGTCAGATATCGTTGATAATTAAAATGTGTTCAAGGGTTAATTTCGTACTTATTTGCAGTTAATACTCGTCGTAGGAAATCTTGTAAGCCTTACGTTTAAGGTATAAAATTTGTTCAGCACTTGTATGTAAAACGCCGCGATAAAAATTTTTATGGAACATTTTAAACCTCTAACTCCTCGTTGTATGGGTCTTTTTATCCCTTTCTTAAAAAACGGGCAAAGAAACCTCCCTTCAACGGCAATGCAGTGGGTTGAAATGTTCTACAAAAATACTCGCCTTAAAATTCTACTAAAAGTCCTCAAAGACCCGCAAGCTCCACTTTCAACGTGAACGCCAGAAATCAGTTAAAACTTAAAATAAGTTCATGGGTTAATTTTGTACTTATTTTCAGTTAATACTCGTCATAGGAAATCTTATCAGGCTTACGTTTAAGGCATAGGACATGATCAGCACTTTTATGTAAAACACTACAAGAAACAATTTTGTGGAACATTTTAGCCCTCTAACTCCTGGTTGTATGGGTCTTTTTGTCCCTTTCTTAAAAAAAGGGCAAAAAATGTCCCTTCAACGGCAATATAGTTGGTTGAAATGTTCTACAGAAATATTCCCCTTGAAAAACTACTATAAGTAGACACGAAAGCTCCAATTTCAACATGAACGCCACAAATCATTCAAAAGTTAAAATGTGTTTATGGGTTAATTTCGTTCGTTCTCATTCACAATTAGTACTCGGCGTAAGAAATCGTGTTAGCATTACGTTTAAGGTATAAAATTTGTTCAACACTTTTGTGTAAAACGCCACTACGAACATTTTCATGAAACATTTTAACCCTCTAACTGTTCGTTGTATGCCACTTTTAGTCCCTTTTTTAAAAAAGCGCAAAACACTGCCCTTCATCGGCGATATAGCTGGTTCAAGTGTTCTACAAAAATATTCGCCATAAAATTCTACTAAAGTTCTTCAAAGACACTTAAACTTTAGACTCGACTTGAACGTCAGATATCGTTGATAATTAAAATGTGTTCAAGGGTTAATTTCGTACTTATTTGCAGTTAATACTCGTCGTAGGAAATCTTGTAAGCCTTACGTTTAAGGTATAAAATTTGTTCAGCACTTGTATGTAAAACGCCACGATAAAATTTTTTATGGAACATTTTAACCCTCTAACTCCTCGTTGTATGGGTCTTTTTATACCTTTCTTCAAAAACGGGCACAGAAACTTCCCTTCAACGGCAATATAGTGGGTTCAAATGTTCTACAAAAGTAATCGCCTTAAAATTCTACTAAAAGTCTTCAAAGACCCGTAAGCTCCACTTTCAACCTGAACGCCACAAATCATTTAAAAGTTAAAATGTATTTATGGGTTAATTTCGTATTTATTTGCAGTTAATACTCGCCATAGGAAATCTTGTCAGGTTTACGTTTAAGGTATAGGATGTGATAAGCACTTTTATGTAGAGCACTACGAGAAACAATCTTGTGGAACATTTTAACCCTCTAACTCCTGGTTGTATGGGTCATTTTGTCCCTTTCTTAAAAAAGAGCAAAAAATGTCCCTTCAACGGCAATATACTTGGTTGAAATGTTCTACAAAAATATTCCCCTTGAAAAACTACTATAAGTCTTCATAGACACGAAAGCTCCAATTTCAACCTGAACGCCACAAATCATTCAAAAGTTAAAATGTGTTTATGGGTTAATTTCGTTCGTTCTAATTCACAATTAGTACTCGGCGCAAGAAATCGTGTTAGCATTACGTTTAAGGCATAAAATTTGTTCAACACTTTTGTTTAAAACGCCACTACGAAAATTGTTATGAAACATTTTAACCCTCTAACTGTTCGTTGTATACCACTTTTAGTCCCTCTTTTAAAAAAGGGCAAAAAATTGCCCTTCAGCGGCGATATAGCGGGTTCAAGTGTTCTACAAAAATATTCGCCATAAAATTCTACTAAAGTTCTTCAAAGACACTTAAACTTTAGACTCGACTTGAACGTCAGATATCGTTGATAATTAAAATGTGTTCAAGGGTTAATTTCGTACTTATTTGCAGTTAATACTCGTCGTAGGAAATCTTGTAAGCCTTACGTTTAAGGTATAAAATTTGTTCAGCACTTGTATGTAAAACGCCACGATAAAAATTTGTATGGAACATTTTAACCCTCTAACTCCTCGTTGTATGGGTCTTTTTATCCCTTTCTTAAAAAAAGGGCAAAGAAACTTCCCTTCAACGGCAATATAGTGGATTGAAATGTTCTACAAAAATAATCGCCTTGAATTTCTACTATAAGTCCTCATAGACCCGCAAGCTCCACTTTCAACCTGAACGCCAGAAATCAGTTAAAAGTTAAAATGTATTTATGGGTTAATTTCGTATTTATTTGCAGTTAATACTCGCCAAAGGAAATCTTGTTAGGCTTACGTTTAAGGTATAGGATGTGATAAGCACTTTTATGTAGAACACTACGAGAAACAATTTTGTGGAGTATTTTAGCGCTCTAACTCCTGGTTGTATGGGTCTTTTTGCCCCATTTTTAAAAAAGGGTAAAAAATTTCTGTTCTACGGCACTATATCGGGTTGAAGTATTGTACAAAAATATTCGCTACAGGATTAAAATGTGGATATGTTGTACAGTGTAATGAGTACCTTTAATAAGAGCAAAAGAAGTTGGTTGCCTGAAGTAAATTTACATTTCATCTCTAACGACTACTACAGCCAACGTAAAAAACACTTACGCTATACCTTAATTCTGTTTGAGCATTTACAGTTCTCCAATTCTTGCTGGAAAAAATAGATAATTATGCTTTTAATTATTATCATTATGTTGTTAAAATTGATAACTAAATAGGCAATAAGCAACTAAGGTAGAACAGCACATCTATTTAATGGAAGATAAACAAATTATTGCATAAATGCTCATGCTCATTGACAGAGCAATAAAAATGTTTCATATTTTGGCAGCAATAAAAATCTAACATAAAACTTATATTAATGTAAAATTACTATAAATAGCGTCACTTACTATCTGTTGATCAGAGAGTAAAGATGTCATTTAATTTGAATACTGTTGGAGGAATAGTTGACGCACAATGTTCTATACCCAGTGCAGGTGCTATGAACTCACTGGTTACTTTATTAATACAAGGTATCCTATCGGCTCAGTGTAATATTTCACGTTCAGAATATTGGCCATCAGACTATGCAGAGACTGTTTTGAAATCTGGTTTGGAAGAAGATTATGATTTTGTTGTAGTGGGTGCCGGTTCAGCGGGCTCTGTTGTGGCCAGTCGTTTAAGTGAAAATCCCAAATGGAAAGTATTGGTTATAGAAGCTGGCGATAATCCTCCCCAGGAGTCAGAGGTATGTGAAATAAGTACATAAATAATTTTATAAATAAATAAAATTAATATATTAAATCCTTCAAGGTACCCACTTTGTTTAATAGCCTACAACATTCCATATTTACTTATCCATATTTTGTGGAGCCAAATGACCGCTCTTGTAAGGCCTTTATAAATAACAAGTGTTACTGGCCTCGTGGTAAAGTAATTGGTGGAACTGGTGCTATTAGTGCCATGATGTATGTAAGAGGTAATCGTTTTGATTATGATCGTTGGAAAGCTGAAGGTAATATCGGTTGGGGTTTTGACGATGTAATGCCCTATTTCGAAAAATCCATAAGAACAGTGGGTAACGAAACTGATCCTCAGGGTTATGTTACGCTTAATGAATTTCCCCGATTTGTTGAGGACATTGCCAATATGCTCTTCGATGCTTCTAGTGAAATGGGTATACCCAATGTTAAGGAATTCAATGAAGGCAGCTATATTGGATATTCCTACCTTAAAGGTACTATACAAAATGGCCGTAGAGCTAACGCCGGCAAAGAACATTTGGCCAAAGTTTCTTACAGGCAAAATTTGCATGTAATCAAAAATGCCCAGGTAACCAAATTACATTTTAATGCGGTGGGTAATGCAGTAACCTCAGTGGAATTTAAGTTAAGACATCATACTCTACAAGCTAATATTAACAAAGAGGTAATAATTTCAACTGGCACTATAGATACACCCAAACTGTTAATGCTGTCTGGTGTGGGAGCCGAATCGGTATTGAAACCTTTAAATATACCAGTTATACATAATCTACCCATAGGAGAAAATTTACAAGATCATCTACAGATTCAAGTATTTTTTAAGCTTTCGGGACAGCCTTTTGATCAGATAAAACTTTTGGACAACATTTATCAGTTTTTGATGCACAACCATGGACCTTTCACCTCAAATGGCATTGCCTCGCTAACTGGTTTTATAAATACACAGTTTAAGACAAAGTTTGCCTATCCCGATATAGAATTTCATCATATTGTAGTTAGAAGGGGCAATTTTATGGTTTTAGAGCAACTTATGAATGGTTTTAATTTAAAGGAAAATTTCAGGACCACTTTTAGGCAGATAGTCAAAGACCACGATTTGCTAGGCATCTATACAAGCTTAGTTCGTCCCAAATCGGTGGGTGATATAAAACTTAAATCCTCCTCACCTGCTGATGCACCCCTAATCAATCCTAATTATATGTCTGCTGCGGAAGATATACAAACTGTACTACGTGCCATAAAATATTTAATGGGTCTGGAACAAACGAAAGCCTTTCGAGAAAAACAAGCTGAAATTCTGCACATACCCATTGAAGAGTGTGATCAATATAAATTTAAAACTGCAAAATATTGGAGATGTTATATAAGTTATTTTTCCGCCACCATGTATCATCATGTGGGAACAGTAAAAATGGGTCCCATAAGTGATGAGAAGGCCTGTGTGAATCCAAGGTTACAACTGAAAGGCGTTGCTAATGTACGTGTTGTTGATGCTTCCGTTATGCCGTATGTTACCACTGGAAATACAAATGCACCCACAATTATGATCGCCGAAAAGGGGGCCGATTTTATCTGTGAAGATTGGCCAGAAGATGACAACAATGATGGAAAAAATGATAACTCTCAGGACAATGATCACAATAATAATCAAAATAATGATAATAATAATAATAATAATGATGAGAACAACTGTGATGGTAATGGCGACAATAATGATATTGACCACAGTCATGATAATGACCAAACTCAACATAATGATCACAAACATGAATATGATTACAGCCATGATAATGATCACAATAATGATGATGACAACTGTAGCGATAATGGCCAAAATACTGCTATTGACAATGATCACAAGCTTGTTATTGGTCTTAATCATATTATTGATCACAATAATGATAACGATCACTATAATGACAATGACCACAATCACGATAAGGTTCACAATCTTGATAATGAGCACACTGATGACGTCAACTCTGATGATAAGGAGCAAAATAAATATAATGCCAACAAACATTATAATGATCACCAGCTTGTTAATCCTATCAATTTTATTATTGATCACAAGAATGATAAGGTTCACAATCACGATAAGGGTCATAGTCTTGATAATGATCACAATGATGATGACAACTCTGATGATAAGGAGCAAAATAATGATAATGCCAACAAACATAATAATGATCACAAGCTTTTTAGTCCTCTCAATCTTATTATTGATCACAACAATTATAAGGTTCACAATCACAATAAGGTTCCCAATGTTGACAATGATCACAATGATGACGACAACTCTGACGATAATGGGGAAAATAATGATAATGGCAACAAACATTATAATGATCACAAGCTTGGTAAGCCTGTCAATCTGATTATTGATCACAACAATGATAAGGTTCACTATCACGATAAGGTTCAAAATCTTGCTAATGATCACAATGATGACGACAACTCTGACGATAATGGGGAAAATAATGATAATGGCAACAAACATTACAATGATCACAAGCTTGTTAATCCTGTCAATCTGATTGTTGATCACAACAATGATAAGGTTCACTATCACCATACGGTTCACAATCTTGATAATGATCACAATGATGACGACAACTCTGCCGATAATGGGGAAAATAATGATAATGGCAACAAACATTATAATGATCACAAGCTCGTTAATGACCACAATGATCAAAATCTTGTTTATAATCACAATCATGATAATGGTCACAAGCTTGTTAATGATTACATTAATGTTAATGACCACAATAATGAAAACTATCATATTATTAGCCACAATCAAGACAATTATCAGAATATTGTTTCTGATCAGATCCTTGCTTATGACCAGAATCTTAGTTCTGATCAGAAACTTGTTTATGATCAGCATCACGATAATGATCACAAGCTTGTTAATGATTACAATAATGTTAATTATCACAATAATGACAACTATGATTTTAATAACCAGAATCAAGACAATGGTCAGAATATTGTTTATGATCACAATCAGCATAATGATTACAAGCTTGTCTATGATCACAATCAGATTAATGATCACAATAATGTTAATGATCAAAATAATCACCAATATTATGTTAATTACCACAATCATGACAATAATCAGAATTTTGTTTATGATCAGAATCTTTTTAATGATCAAAATCGCGTTAATGATCAGAATGTTGTTTATGATCAGAATATTGTTTATGATCAGAATCGTGTTTATGATCAGAGTCTTGTGTACGATCAGAATCTTGTTAATGATCAGAATATTGTTTATGGTCCGAATCTTGTGTATGATCACAATCAAGTTTATGAACAAAGTTATAATAATGATCATGTCTATGATCACAATAATGATAATAACAATAATTACGAGTGGCATTGGCATCACGAGTAAGCAATTTCTTTTAGTAAAATGGTTTTAATATAATTTTGTTATTAAATGTTACTTATTGTTAAGATTTATTACACGTTAATTCATAGCAATTTAAGATATACATATATATGTTTCAATAAAGTGCCAAATTTTTAATTTAAAAAATTAAGTTTATTAGCTATTGAATCTGGATTGGGTTTGGTAATCAAAATAGTTTTCATTAAGAAAGGAATAAAGGAAAAGTTATGGATCTTTTTTTTTTTTTGGAAATCGCAACGTATAGCGTTGATAAATTTTTTATGGAAAGAATGTAAATTTCATATACAAAACACATAAAATTCGTCAGAACGAGAGTACCTTTTAAGTGTCTGGGTGTATTTTTACCTAATCGCTAGCAAAATCAACATTTATACATCGATTTTCCAGATATATGGTTTATTTTGTTCGCAAGATATCTATCCCTAAGAACGCAATTAAAGAATTAAAATTCTTTCAGTTTTAAATTTTTTTTATGAGTTTTTAGAAAGAAAAATAATTTTTTAAATTAAAAAATTTAAAAAACAATTTTTTCTATACTAGTTCGGGAATAACTCAGAAAGCGTTGATAAAATCATAAAGCTACATATAATAAGAAAGCTCGAAGGTAATTTTGTAATGC